>CAJQUN010000202.1:600000-1068158 GCA_907163345.1 Haberlea rhodopensis | reverse complement strand
ACAAGATCCGGATACCGTTGCATCATATGCTGCTCCGTCTCCCACGTTGCTCTTCGACACCCCGGTCTGTCCCACTAAATACCTTAAACCATAGAATCACCTTATTACGCAACCGCGTTCAGCTCGTCCAAGATCATAACCGGTCCGTTCCTCATACGCACATCTGTATCCAACTGTACATCAGTACTGTAAAACATGACTCGGATCTGGTTCATATTCCTCAACAGTGAAACATGAAAAACATCATGAATACTACTCAATGCCGTGGTAGTGCCAATCGATATGCCAACGTACCAATACGTGCAATACCTCATACGGACCACATACCGTGGAGACAATTTTCCACGCTTACCAAACCGTACTACACCTTTAAAAGGTGAAATTTTAAAAACACACGGTCACCAACTTTGAATTCAGTGGTCTACGTCGCTTATTTGGCATACGCAGCCTGTCTATCCTGAGCAGCTTTGTTTCAATCGAATTACTTTCACTTTCTCTTCCATTCATGAATCATATCCGGTCCATGTAAGGAAGACTGATCCACATCATCCCAATACAATGGCGATCTACATCGTCGCCCATACAAAGCCTCAAATGGTGCCATCTGTGTACTAGACTGATAACTGTTGTTATATGAAAATTCTACTAATGGCAACGAATCTTGCCAAGAGTATCAAACTCAATAATACACAGGCACGCAACATATCCTCAAGCGTCTGTATCGTACGCTCTGTTTGTCCATCTGTCTGCGGATGATATGTTGTACTCAACCGCACTTCAGTTCCCAACGCTGTCTGTAACCCTTCCCAGAAATGAGAAGTAATCTCGGATCCCTATCCTATACAATGGAAACTGGAATACCATGTAGTCTTACTACATGTTGAATATATAACTGTGCTATTCTCAGATATGTATATGTCATACAATATGGCACAAAATGAGATACTTTGGGTGAGTCTGTCAACAATCACCAAATGGCATCGCAACCAGAAGACGTCCGTGGTAAATGAGTCACAAAATCCATCGTGATATGTTCCCATTTCCACTGAGGAATTTCCAACTATGTAATTCATCTCATGGTATCTGTCTTTCCGCTTTCACACTTGTTGACAGATCAAACACCTTTTCACAAAGCTCAACACATCCTGTTTCATACGTTTCCACCAAAATTGTGTACGTAAATCATGATACATTCTTCTTCCTCCAGGATGTATACTATATCTACTACAATGAGCACGTTGTAGTAGTTCTTGGCGTAGTCCTAATGAAGCAGGTACTACCCAACAATTTCTGTATTTCAACGTTCCATCACTTGTAAGTACAAATGGAGATATTGTCCTTGACTTATCCTTTCCTTCCATTGTTGTACTTCATCATCAGTCATTTGTGCCGTTCTGATTTTCTCAAAAATGTCGGGTTCAACCAACAATGTTGATACCCTTATTGGCACTAGTTCCATATCAAAAACATAACCCAAAGTACAACAAGAAGTCATCAATGTGGATAAATGAATTACCTCATCAGCCGTATGATGTACCTTTCGACTCAAGGCATCTGCTGTAATTAGCTCTTCCTGGATGATATTCAATCTCACAATCATAATCTTTCAACAGATCCATCAATCTCCTTTGTCTCATATTCAACTCCGCTTGAGTGAATAAAATTTTAAACTCTTATGATCTGTGTATATGGTAAACGACGTACCATATAAATATGTCGCCATATCTTCAATGCAAAGACAATGGCAGCCAATTCCAGATCATGTACTGGATATCTCAGTTCATGTGGCTTCAACTGTCGTGATGCATAAGCCACTACATGTTTGTCCTGCATCAATACACAACCCAACCAAGTAAAGATGCATCAGTATAAACTGCAAGCTATCATGCTCAGATGGAATGATCAAGACTGGAGCTGTAGTCAATCGATGTTTTAATTCTTGGAAAACTACGCTCACACGCCTCTGACCATTGAAATGATACTCCCTTCTGTGTCAAATGTGTCAATGGTTTGGCAATCGCTGAAAATCCTTCAACGAATCGTCTATAATATCCAGCCAAACCTAAGAAACTACGAATCTCTGGCACAGAAGTAGGTGCTGACCAATTCAACACTGCTTCCACTTTCTTTGGACTCGACTGATATACCTCTTCTGAAATAACATGTCCCAAAAAGCCGACACTAGTCAACCAAAACTCACACTTACTGAGTTTGGCATCAACTGATGTGTCCTTAACACTTGCAATACCATATGCAATGTTGAACATGTTCGGCATCACTCCGTGAATAAGAATCAGTATATCATCGATAAAGACAATGACAAATCGATCAAGGTATTCCTGAAAAAACCCGATTCATTAACTCATAAAGACAGCAGGAAGCATTTGTCACTCCAAAAGGCATTACCAGAAACTCATAATGTCCATACAGATTCTGAATGATGTCTTCTGTATATCTCCTTCCCTCACACGTATTGATGATACCCTGACCTCAAGTCAATCTTAGAATATATCCTTGATCCCTGCAACTGATCAAACAAATCATCAATACGAGGAAGAGGATATTTATTCTTTATTGTTACCTTGTTCAATTGTCGATAGTCAATACACAGTCTCATTGTCCCATCCTTCTTCTTCACAAATAAAACCGGAGCACCCCAAGGCTATACACTAGGACGTATGTACCCCCTTGTCCAATAAATCTTGCAATTGAGTTTTCAACTCTTTCAATTCAGTTGGTGCCATCCGATAAGGAGCCCGTGAAATTGCAGAAGTACCAGGTATCAAATCAATACCAATTCCACTTCTCGACTCGGTGGGAATCCAGGTATCTCATCTGGAAACACATCCGCATATTCTGCAATCACTGGTATCTCCTCCACTTCCTTTCTCTTTTCTGTTCATTTACATCAAGGGCATAAATCAAATAACCCGCATGTCCACGCTCTAACAAACGCGACATTCGGATTGCTGATATCAAAGGAATCCTTGCCCTCGATCCTTGGCCATAGAATAACCATTGATTGCCAGTATCAGACTGAAATCTCACTATCTTCTGATTACAATCCACAACAGATTGATATCTACTCAACACATCAATTCCAAGGATGCAATCAAAATCGGACATAGCTAACACAATTAAATCAGCTTGTAGTCCATACTCAGGCTCAAACTGAATAGTACAATCAGACACACTCTGACAAGTCATTACAGTAGTTCCCATGGGTGTCGGAGACATAAAGAGGCATCAACAGTGGAGACGAGCATATATGATACTGATCAACAAAAGCTTGTGCAATAAAGAATGTGATGCACCAGTATCAATCAACAGAAAAGCAGGATAAGTAAATACAGTACACTTACCCGCTATCACAGTATCAGGAGCTGCCTCTGCTTCCTCCCTATTCAGTGCATACACCTGAGCCTGAGGTGTTCCTGCCCTCTGTCCTCCACCAGACTGTGGTACACCCTGTGGTCTCTGCTGCACTGTATTCTCTGACACTGGTCCTCTCCTCTGTTGTCCACCCACTTGAGGACAATCACGGATCACGTGTCCTGGTTTCCCACAACGAAAACAAACTACCGTATCAAACTGTGGACAATTTCTTTGATAATGTGGCCCTCCACATTTAAAACAATGTAGTCCTCGTCCACTACTACTACTACTTCCTTGGGACTGTCCTTTAGATTTGCGATCACCCCCTTTTTGTGATCCAAAACGTTTCCCACTAAACCAAGATGAAGATGCACCACCTCGTGGTGATTTAAATGATTCCCCTCTAGGTCTCATACTGTCAGATGTAGGTGGTTGGGCTTGTCCAACATCTGTATATACCCCTACACCAATCTCAGCCATCTCAGCCCTAGTCAATGCTGTAAGTAATCCTTATGTCATACAACGCAGCGGAATAAAAAATTTATGGATTACTAACACCGGATCTATACATAGGTTATCATATCGGATTAAGTAATAACAAGTGTCTCACCCTTGTAGCGTGTTTGAAGCAGATTCCACGGAGCAGCACGTCCAACGAACTCCGAGTCACAAACGAAAGTTTTCACCTTCGTCTCTACGGTATCCACACGATCAAATCGAAAGGGGATTTAAGAACAAGTTACTAGACAAGTTCTTAAACCAAAATCGAGCTCTCGGTTCAAAACCGATTAACGACGGCCAACCAAAACCCTAGCACAACCGACGGCGGCCCGTGAGGAGTGAAGGAAGAGGCGGCCGAGAGGAGCTTGAAGTGGAGGCTAGGGTTTTATATCAAACAATGATATGAAAGTATGATTAACAATTAATCAAAACCTCTTATTTATAGTATAAGGCTTTTAATTAATGTTCAACACTTTCTTAAAGTCTTATGGGCCCAAACCCATGATTTAATTAAAACCTTTTAATCACTTAATTAAGACTCTTCTTAATTAATTAATTCATCCAATGAATTTAATTTCCCTTATCGATTTAATCTTTTGTGCGACCCGATAGGATCTCGTAATGTTGGCAGTGACATAAAATCTCATTTTATGTCGCAAGCATTGAGCGGTATCTAGCAACATATCGATGCTACCCAAATTACAAGAATGTCAATGACTCGACATAACCTTTAGAACTTGTGATAATATTAATCATGTAACTTAATCCCTTTGTCCTTTGTGTTTAGATTGAACACGAGTCATGGAATAGTCATACTCGTATATCCAATCTTTATTTCTTGATCCCCAAGTAGAACTAGAATAAACGAATAAGCTCGATATCTCATATCGACTCATTCGAGCATGGCCATGCATTTTAGTTCTCACTTGATCAAGGGCCAAACACATCTCCTGTTATATAGGAGGGACAAATCCTATCTCGATCAGTCAACATCCCTCTACATAATTCATAGTGTATCCAATAGTCGCCTTTATAGATTACCCTGTTACGGGTAACGTTTGACGATATCAAGATACATAACTCCTTATGTTGGGATCTCTGATGATCACAAGTCGTAAGGATTACATACATTATTATCACTATGAGAATTGCATATGACGATCATATAACTATCCATGTTGCATTCTCATGGTGGGCCTGTTCAGTACATCGTTCTCTAACATGTACCCATATGTTGATTTGATATCTCATATCAATGAACAATTCATCGATCAACACATACTAGTCTCTACGTATTATCATTATCCCTTTCATGATAATACTTGACTAGGAACATCGTTAAGAATAATACAATATTATTCTAAGGACATTAACATATATATTAATTCACAATGCACAGTTAAAAGAATAATATATAATAATGAATTGCCATTCATAAAACCATAAACATTGTATGTCTTAAACAATCATCTAATGACTTGTCTTAGGGCATATCCCAACAAATCTCCCACTTGCACTAAGACCACTCAGACATATACCTAATGCCTAGAGATCTAGTATGACGATCATGCTTCTGCTGTGACAGCGGCTTCGTTCAATGGGTCAGATACATTATCATCTGTTGGTACTTTGCATATTTTAACATCTCCCCTTTCAACGATTTCTCGAATGAAATGGAAACGCCTAAGTATGTGCTTGGATCTTTGGTGAGATCTTGGTTCCTTAGCCAATGCGATCGCTCCATTGTTGTCACAATAGAGTTCTATCGGATCTTTAATGCTAGGCACCACTCCAAGTTCAGAAATGAACTTCCTCATCCAAACAGCTTCCTTTGCTGCATCCGAGGCAGCAATATACTCAGCTTCCGTTGTAGAATCGGCTACTGTTTCTTGCTTTGAACTCTTCCAGCTCACAGCACCTCCATTCAGGCAATACACATATCCAGATTGCGATCGAAAATCATCTTTGTCGGTTTGGAAGCTTGCATCAGTGTAACCCATTACATTGAGCTCTTCCTCACCTCCATAAATCAAGAATGTATCCTTAGTCCTTCTCAAGTACTTTAGGATATTCTTGACAGCAATCCAGTGACCTTCACCTGGATCAACTTGATATCTGCTCGTCATGCTCAAAGCATACGATACATCGGGACGAGTACATATCATGGCATACATGATAGATCCAATAGCTGACGCATATGTAATCTTACTCATGCGTTGTCTCTCATCTGGTGTTGAAGGACACTGTTCCTTCGAGAGATAAATACCATGTGTCATAGGCACGAATCCTTTCTTGGATTCTTGCATGCTAAACCTTTTAAGCACCTTGTCTATGTATGTACTTTGACTTAGACCAAGAAGCCTTCTCGATCTATCTCTATAGATCTTGATTCCTAATACATAGGTGGCTTCTCCTAAGTCTTTCATCGAAAAGCAGTTCCCTAGCCAAATTTTTACAGATTGCAAGGCAGGGATATCATTTCCAATAAGAAGTATGTCATCTACATACAACACTAGGAAAATGATTACGCTCCCACTGACCTTCTTGTAGACACAAGGTTCATCTTCATTTTTGATAAAACCAAACTCTTTGATTGCATCATCAAAACGAAGATTCCAACTCCGAGAAGCTTGCTTCAATCCATAAATGGATCGTTGTAGCTTGCATATCTTTCCAGCATCCTTTGGATCGACAAAACCCTCGGGCTGTGTCATGTACACATCCTCGAGCAGATTTCCATTAAGGAAAGCTGTTTTGACATCCATCTGCCAGATTTCATAATCATGAAATGCAGCTATTGCAAGTAAGATCCTTATGGATTTAACCATGGCCACTGGTGAAAAGGTTTCATCATAGTCAATACCATGAATTTGTTTGAATCCTTTTGCAACCAGCCGACCTTTATAGGTTTGTACGTTACCATCCATATCGGTCTTTTTCTTGAAAATCCATTTGCACCCTATGGGTCGTACCCCTTCAGGTGGATCAACCAAAGTCCATACTTGGTTTGCATACATGGATTCCATCTCAGATTTCATGGCCTCTTGCCATTTCTCATAATCATTGCCCATAATAGCTTGTTGATAAGATGACGGCTCATCCTCATCAATAAGTAGTAAGTCACCTTGTTGAGTCACAAGAAATCCATATCTCTGTGGCTCCCGGTGTACTCTTACAGACCTACGCTGGGCTTGTGTCTCTTGAGCAGGTGCTTCTTCCACAACAGCTTGTGGTGCCTGCTCTGTTTCCATCTCAATCTCAGGTTCAGTGTTTTCTTGTGGTTGAACTTCACTAAGTTCTATTTTTCTCCCACTGGTTTTTCTAGAAATAAATTCTCTTTCAAGAAATACACCAGTCCGAGCAACAACTACTTTGTTCTCGGTGGGATAATAGAAATAGTACCCTTTCGTTTCCTTAGGATACCCCACAAATAAACACTTATCAGATTTGGGTCCAAGTTTGTTAGTGGCGTGACGTCTAACGAAAGCCTCACAACCCCAAATCTTCATAAAAGACATACTAGGACGCTTCCCAGTCCATATCTCATATGGTGTCTTTTCCACTGATTTAGATGGAACACGGTTCAGTAAGTAAATCGCTGTTTCTAGAGCGTGTCCCCAAAACGATATCGGAAGATCTGCATGACTCATCATTGATCTAACCATGTCTAACAAGGTTCGATTTCTCCTCTCGGATACACCATTCCATTGCGGAGTATACGGAGGAGTGAGTTGTGGGACTATCCTACACTCCTTTAGATAGTCATGAAACTCTTGGCTTAAGTATTCTCCTCCTCGATCTGATCGAAGGATTTTGATACTCTTGCCAAGTTGGTTTTGTACTTCATTCTTGAAATCTTTGAACTTTTCAAAGGTTTCATGCTTATGTTTCATTAGGTACACATACCCATATCTACTGAGGTCATCAGTAAATGTAACGAAGTATTGAAAACCACCTCTAGCTTGTGTACTTATTGGTCCACATACATCACTATGTATTAGTCCCAATAAAACATTTGCCCTTTCAACATGTCCCTTGAAAGGGGCTTTAGTCATCTTGCCCATTAAACAAGATTCGCATGTTTCATATGATTCAAAACGAAATGAATCTAATACTCCATCCTTATGAAGTTTAGATATGTGGTTCTCGTTTATGTGGCCCAAGCGACAGTGCCAGAGATAAGTCGGATTACAATCATTATTTTTAATCCTTTTAGTATTTATGTTATAGATAGGCATATCAAGATTTAATACATAAAGACCATTCACCATTTGTGCACTAGCATAAAACATATCATTTAAATAAATAGAACAACAATTGTCCTTTATTATAAATGAAAAACCATACTTGTCTAAACAAGAAATAGATATTATGTTTTTAGTAATAGAAGGCACAAAATAACAATCTTTCAAAATCAATGATAAACCAGAAGGTAAAGCTAAATGATAATCTCCTATAGCTAATGCAGCAACTCTTGCTCCATTTCCAACTCGGAGATCAACTTCACCTTTCGCCAATGTCCTACTCCTTTTGAGATCCTGCACATTTACACAAATGTGAGATCCACATCCAGTATCTAATACCCATGATGAAGAAATAGATAAATTGACTTCTATAACAAAAATACCTGAAGCGGAAGTCACACTTCCTTTCTTTAGATCCTCCAGATATACTTTGCAGTTTCTTTTCCAATGGCCGGTCTCACCGCAATGGAAACAGTTCCCTTCCTTTGCTATCCCTCCCTTTGGCTTCAGTGCATAAGACTTTGGCTTAGATTTAGCAAAGACCTTCTTTGCTTTCTTGTTGCCTTTAGCTTTGGCCCTTCCTTTGCCCTTATTCACAATAAGGACATTTGTGGCCTTAGTCTTCTTAGTATTTGCTTCATATGTTCTCAACATACCAAGCAACTGTGGTAGAGTCTTTTCCATGTCAGTCATATTGTAATTTACTACAAATTGACTGAAGCTTTCAGGCAACGATTGCAAGATCACATCGGTGGCCAACTCTTGGTCCAATGGAAAACCTAGCTTGTCCAGATTCTCAATGTACCCAATCATCTTGAGCACATGAGTTCCAACTAAGCTTCCTTCTACCATCCTGCACTGGAATAACGCTTTAGAGACGTCATACCTCTCTTGTCTAGCTTGCTGTTGGTACAACTGCTTTAAGTGTTCGATCATATCGAACGCCTCCATTTCCTCATGTTGCTTCTGAAGCTCAGAGTTCATGGTGGCAAGCATGAGGCACCCAACATCAAGTGCGTCACTCTGATGCTTCTTGTAAGCATCCTTTTCGGTTCTTGTAGCCGTTAGGGGAGGTTCCCCAGCGGGTAAGGGTTCCTCTAGGACATATTGTTTCTTTTCTTGTTTGAGGACTATCCTCAAGTTCCTATGCCAGTCTAGGAAGTTCGTCCCATTTAATTTGTCCTTCTCAAGGACCGATCGCAGTGATAAAGTGCTAGTAACGTTGTTAGTTGCCATGGATATCTACAATATAAATATGCAAAATAAGTTTATGATTTAAATCATTTAACATGGTCTTATATTAAATGATACTCCCACAATTTTGTTTGAAAAATATCAACCCTCGAAACCTTTAGTGGGCCAAGATCCATATTTCACTTAATCTTGAGTTAGCTTTGGCTAATCGCCCAAGACTCGGTTATTTAGGTAGACAACACTTTGTCAATTACATCACATATAATTCTTGGATAGTTGGACGAACAACACTTTGTTCAATTCATCAAATGAATTATAATCCAACCCATGCCTCTAGGTTCCCAATCCTATTGAGATAACCTAGTTAAGTCGTACCCAATTAAAGTATAACGGATATCACTTTTATCCTTTCGCGCCTTACTAAGATTGCCACGGTGCTTTGCTTTGGCAAACCCACACATGTACAATCGAAGTTATTGACGAGTACTTTTATTTTGGAAGGCATCTAAAACTTAATATTTTAGAGGGATTTATTGATCTCATGATTAATTTGATAATTTAAAATATGTCCACTACATATAGTTGTATACATATCTACATATATGTGTAATACTATTATCAAACTAAAACATAAGATAAATCATGCATCAACATACATATTTAAACGTGACATGGTTATAGCCCCTACTAATGATTTTCTCAAGCCAATGAGAAAATCCTATGAGTCAACCTAAGGTAACTTCACAAGCACCTTCCTTGGCTCCAATTTGTGAATGGCCTCCTCATCCCGGCACGATGCTCCATCTTCATTGATCACCATCAATAAAATAAACTACACTATTTACAAGATATAGAATTCCTCGATTCACATTCGAGGGGAACATAGGGGAGGGATTACATATAGAATGAAATAGAGAAAGGCACGACACGCAGGTCGTATTATAAATTACCAACATCCACAAATCCTATCTAATAGGTCAAAGGGCTATAACCACGCACCATGCTCAAACAACACATAAAGCATGCATTAACATTTAATTAATTAAATTCTAAACATTTTAAATTTAATTCTAATTAAAACTGTAAAATAATTTTTGAAAAATTATCGTACGCTCGGGACATCACATGCCACGAACTAAAGCGACTAAAACACGAACCACCATGGTTCGAACCATGAAGCACACGGCTGGACCAATAGTGGGCCTAGGGTTCGAAACCCTAGCCCATGGCCGAGCCTTGGCTCGTGCGGCGGCGGCGCTAGGGTTCCAAACCCTAGCCGCCTCGCACCCTTATGGTTTTTTTTCGAGCCATCTTGTTTTAAACGCTGGAATTTGTTAGCCACGAGTCACGGTCATGCCATGCACGGGGTTCGCTCAACCATCTCGAGCTAAGGGTTCGAAAAACCTTGCTCTCATGTGGTAAAGTTACTAATCCATGCATGCGTGAACCATTATCGAGTCAAGGAGTTCAAAACTCATCCAAGCATCAAAACTTTAGAAAATAAGGCGATGATGGTCGAGCCATGCACGACTATTAGGGTTCGAAACCCTAGCCGTCATGAGCTAGCCGTCACGTCCAATGGGTTCTAAACCCTAATTAATTTTCGACACTTCCATGCACAATTATTAGCCACAACGACTAAGCCATCTCGAGCCAAGGGTTCGAAAACCCTAGCCCTCATGTGGCTAGCCATGGTGACATTTGTGATGGTGGTGGCCGAAAATTTGATGCTCAATAAATAATTTTATTCGCCAATTATATCAAATACAATTACTACGATGATTTTCATAAACTAAAATTAATTTCATATCATATATGAATTTAAACAGTTTCAATTAGCATGCAATATTAATTCTAATATGATTAACACAATTTAATCACATAAATCCGATATGAGCCTTGTACACGGCTCTGATACCACTGTAAGTAATCCTTATGTCATACAACGCAGCGGAATAAAAAATTTAAGGATTACTAACACCGGATCTATACATAGGTTATCATATCGGATTAAGTAATAACAAGTGTCTCACCCTTGTAGCGTGTTTGAAGCAGATTCCACGGAGCAGCACGTCCAACGAACTCCGAGTCACAAACGAAAGTTTTCACCTTCGTCTCTACGGTATCCACACGATCAAATCGAAAGGGGATTTAAGAACAAGTTACTAGACAAGTTCTTAAACCAAAATCGAGCTCTTGGTTCAAAACCGATTAACGACGGCCAACCAAAACCCTAGCACAACCGACGGCGGCCGTGAGGAGTGAAGGAAGAGGCGGCCGAGAGGAGCTTGAAGTGGAGGCTAGGGTTTTATATCAAACAATGATATGAAAGTATGATTAACAATTAATCAAAACCTCTTATTTATATTATAAGGCTTTTAATTAAGGTTCAACACTTTCTTAAAGTCTTATGGGCCCAAACCCATGATTTAATTAAAACCTTTTAATCACTTAATTAAGACTCTTCTTAATTAATTAATTCATCCAATGAATTTAATTTCCCTTATCGATTTAATCTTTTGTGCGACCCGATAGGATCTCGTAATGTTGGCAGTGACATAAAATCTCATTTTATGTCGCAAGCATTGAGCGGTATCTAGCAACACATCGATGCTACCCAAATTACAAGAATGTCAATGACTCGACATAACCTTTAGAACTTGTGATAATATTAATCATGTAACTTAATCCCTTTGTCCTTTGTGTTTAGATTGAACACGAGTCATGGAATAGTCATACTCGTATATCCAATCTTTATTTCTTGATCCCCAAGTAGAACTAGAATAAACGAATAAGCTCGATATCTCATATCGACTCATTCGAGCATGGCCATGCATTTTAGTTCTCACTTGATCAAGGGCCAAACACATCTCCTGTTATATAGGAGGGACAAATCCTATCTCGATCAGTCAACATCCCTCTAATAATTCGTAGTGTATCCAATAGTCGCCTTTATAGATTACCCTGTTACGGGTAACGTTTGACGATATCAAGATACATAACTCCTTATGTTGGGATCTCTGATGATCACAAGTCGTAAGGATTACATACATTATTATCACTATGAGAATTGCATATGACGATCATATAACTATCCATGTTGCATTCTCATGGTGGGTCTGTTTAGTACATCGTTCTCTAACATGTACCCATATGTTGATTTGATATCTCATATCAATGAACAATTCATCGATCAACACATACTAGTCTCTACGTATTATCATTATCCCTTTCATGATAATACTTGACTAGGAACATCTTTAAGAATAATACAATATTATTCTAAGGACATTAACATATATATTAATTCACAATGCACAGTTAAAAGAATAATATATAATAATGAATTGCCATTCATAAAACCATAAACATTGTATGTCTTAAACAATCATCTAATGACTTGTCTTAGGGCATATCCCAACAAATGCTTCTTCATATGATGTAGGGTTATTGGACATTACCCTATCAAACAATTCAGGCCTCAACCCTTTCACAAACTGTCTGATCTTAGCTTTGGTGTTCACAGCAATATGTGGTACATACCGGAGCAAAGAAGAATAATGCACAGCATAATCAGATACTGTCATTGATCCCTGTCTCAAATGCGTAAATTCATCCTCTTTCCTCTGCCTTGCAGCAACAGAGAAATAATACTCCAGAAACTTTGTTCTAAACACATCCCAGTTCACTGTATGTCCTTGAGCCCTCAACTCAAGTACTGTGGACTTCCACCACATCATAGCTTTCTTAGCTAACTGGAATTCAGCTAAGCGTAACCACGCAGTCTTGGCACACGGTGCAGATACAAATATCTGTTCCACACGTTCCAGCCACTCCTCTGCCAGTTCCCCTGACTCAGTCCCCTCAAACCTAGGTGGCTGATAGCTCAGAAATTGCGTCAATGTCAATTCTCCAGGCAACAGTACCTGTTCCACTGGCCCTTGTTCAATCGGTGGTGGTGGTACAGGCACCATCCTCACGCTGGCATTGCCACTCAAGGCATCCCCAACATCCTCATGATACCCTCTGTCTGTCATAGCTGTATAACAAGGGTTACAATAACATTTACAAATATATAACATGTTAGAATAACATCATATTCTACAACTAACATGCTATTACCATTCTCAAAGTGTTTAGGTAACTCCCTAATACACTTCCTCTACCCATGTTCACCCCGTTCTCGAACCACTGCTCTGATACCACTAATGTGGGGTCCTCTTTACTTAATCCATTATGTATCCATTAAACATACAATGTGAGTCTGAATTAAGTAATGTACCATGCACAGATGAAGAGTTCATACTAGTTAAGTTGTTTACAAGGTTATCAAAAACCCTAACAAACTATACATAACATGTACATAAACAACCTAATCCAAAAGAACTCCTAGGCAGTGGTTCCCCTCGCAGCGGAAATCATGACTCACGTTCCCCACGTCTATGAGTCCCTACAGAAACATTCACACAATGAGTATAGATAACAAATATCTCAGTGCAATATCAAACCACAATATCAATATCAATGATAAAGCACAAATAAATCATCAATACGTGAATGTTCTGTATCATGCATCCACAAATGCACTATGTCATGACATGTCTCAAAATTCCCCTATTATCACGAGCCCCATATGATATGCATAGATTCAGCTCAATATGTCAGTGGAACCACATCACATCTTCATATTAGCAGCACATATCATAGTACCATGCTCATCTGTGACAATAGCCAGAGCATATACCCACACCAAGTGTATATCTCACAAGCCAAAGCATATGTAGTATATCTATCGTGGTAACGATCCTAGCCAAAGCATATACCACACCAGGCATATCTCTCGAGGCAATGATCTCACCAAAGCATATACACATATCTATCAAGGCATCTATCCCAATCATATGAAATCCATGTATGAACAGCATATGAACTACCAATCATATGACACAAGATAACATAAATCATATGATATCAAAACCATAACATCATCATCGCATCATATCTATACTCCGTACGTCAACACGTACCTGTATTGCGACACAAAAGCGATAAATCAGGCGTTGATACCTCTTTGCCCTGTCCCCTGAGATGATGCTACAACAATGCCAACAATATAACATGTTATCATAGGCATTAAAATCAAATTCTACAAAATAGAAATTTTTTCAAGATTTGAACTCTGGCGATCGATCGCACATTTCACCGATCGATTGCCAAAATGTTCTGCCTCCCTCGCGATCGATCGCCAAACCTCGCGATCGATCGCCAAAGTGCTCTGTTTGCTCGCGATCGATCGCCACATTTTCGCCGATCGATCGCCACATGATTTAACCGCCTTAAAATTTACTCTGTCTCGGCGATCGATCGCCACAAAGCTCGCGATCGATCGCCGATGTCCAGAAAGTTCAGAACATGGCGATTTTGAGCTTATCCTCCTAGCTCTTCTCCTACAACTCGAATTTTAACATGTAAACATGTTTCATGCACTATCTAGGAACATCTTCACATGATTCTAACATCATAGATTCCAATTCCTAGCATATAAACATGTTATGATTGTACACATGAATACTTGATATGCTATGTCTCATACATCAACACCAATGATAAAATCAAGTATACAACTATGAATTTCTTACCAAGATGGTACAATTCCACTTCACACACCCTCCTAGCTCAAGTTACAATTGAAACCCAAGCTCAAACCAACAAAACCTTGAAAGAAATGGAGAGGAGCTTGTGTAGAGATTTTTAGGTGAAAAGTGGTGTAGTATGTGATTTCACCTCTAAGCCACTTGATATAGAACCTTAAGTCCCTAATTTACTTGATATCATGTCATTTGGAGATAATTACATGTTAAGTGTCATGTACATGAAGATGACATCCAAATGTAAATGCAACTCCAAGTCAAATTCAATTCACATGCATATTCAAATGCCCACTTGCAACTCAAATTCACATGCTTATGTAATTCCCTTCAAACTCATGTCAAATGCAACTCACATGTACATTTTAATGCACCTTCAAATGCATATACATTTCATAGTTCTTGATATATTATGGTTCAACTCATTGTACACCATTACCATATCTCTTTTCATACATATAGTAAGTCATTCTTGGTTCCACATCAACCCCCATTATCATACCGCCACGTGATATAATTACACCATAATCATATCATAAGTATAGAACATAAATCGAGGCATTACAATTCTCCCCCACTTATTGAATTTCGTCCTCGAAATTGTATATACAAAACATGCATATCAAACGTTACCCGTAACAGGGTAAACTATAAAGGCGACTATTGGATACACTACGAATTATGTAGAGGGATGTTGACTGATCGAGATATGATTTGTCCCTTTTATATAACAGGAGATGTGTTTGGCCTTTGATCAAGTGAGAACTAAAATGCATGGCCATGCTCGAATGAGTCAATATGAGATATCGAGCTTATTCGTTTATTCTAGTTCTACTTGGGGATCAAGAAATAAAGATTGAATATACGAGTATGACTATTCCATGACTCGTGTTCAATCTAAACACAAAGGACAAAGGGATTAAGTTACATGATAAATATTATCACAAGTTCCTAGGTTATGTCGAGTCATTGACATTCTTGTAATTTGGGTAGCATTGATGTGTTGCTAGATACCGCTCATTGCTTGCGACATAAAATGAGATTTTATGTCACTGCCAACATTACAAGATCCTATCGGGTCGTACAAAAGATTAAATCGAGAAGGGAAATTAAATTCATTGGATGAATTAATTAATTAAGAAGAGTCTTAATTAAGTGATTAAAAGGTTTTAATTAAATCATGGGTTTGGGCCCATAAGACTTTGAGAAAGTCTTGAACTTAATTAAGCCCCTTTAATAACTTTGATATAATTAATTGTTCGACAATGATTCAAATCATTCCAACCTACACATAAGCATTCGGCCGCCTCCATCAATCTCCAAGGAGCTCTCGGTTTTTCTCTTAATAGCCGAAGAGATTCTTGTGAGGATTCCGGCGATTATTCGATTGTGAATCGAGTGTGCTTCTTGTTCCGGTCTAAGAAATAGTCTAGCAACTTGTTCTTAGACTATCCCTTCACCCGATTTGATCGTGTGGATACCGTTGAGGCAAAACTTGATAAGTTTTGCTAGTGACTCGAAGGAGGCGTTGGACGTGGTGCTGCTCCGTGGAATCTGCTCAAACACGCTACAAGGGTGAGACCTTTGATCCTTTATCCGATATGAACACCTATGTATAGATCCGGTGTCATGTAATCCATAAAATTTTTTTCCCGCTGCGTTGCTATGTATGATGGATTACTTACAGTGGTATCAGAGCCGTGTACAAGGCTCATATCGGATTTATGTGGTTAAATTATTTTAATCATATTAGAATTGGATAACATGCTTTAAAACTGTATAATCATATATGATATGAGTAAATCGAGTTTATGAAAATCATCGTATAATTATATTTGATAAAAATTGGTGAATTATTGTATATGATACAAGAAGGCTAATATCGAACCATGTCTCACGTGGGTTCGGCCACCACCATCACAAATGACACTCGGCTAGCCACATGAGGGCTAGGGTTTTCGAACCCTTGGCTCGAGATGGTTTAGCCGTTGTGGCTAATAATTGTGCATGGAAGTGTCGAAACTTGACTAGGGTTAAGAACCCATTGGCTCGTGAAGGCTAGCTCATGACGGCTAGGGTTTCGAACCCTAGCAGCCGTGCATGGGCTCGGTCGTCGCTGCCTTTTTGCTAGGGTTTTCGAACCATTGTGGCTCACGGCCGCCGTCCAAAAATGTTAGGGTTTCGAACCCTCATGGTTGGACGTGGACTTATGGGCTAAGGTTCCGTGACATGTGATGTCCCGAGCGTACGAAAATTTCATAAAATTTATTTTACAGTTTTAATTAGAATTAAATTTTAAAATGTTTAGAATTTAATTAATTAAATGTTATAGCATGTTTTATGTGTTGTTTGAGCATGGTGCATGGTTATAGCCCTTTGACCTATTAGATAGGATTTGTGAATGTTTGTAATTTATAATACGACCTACGTGTCGTGCCTTCTCTATTTTTCTCTAAATGTTATCCCTCCCCTATGTTCCCCTCGAATGTGAATCGAGGAATTCTATATCTTGTAAATAGTATAGTTTATTTGTTGATGGTGATCAATGAAGATGGAGCATGATGCCGGGATGAGGAGGCCATTCACAAACAGGAGCCAAAGGAAGGAGCTTGTGAAGTTACCTTAGGTTGACTCTTAGGATTTTCTCATTGGCTTGAGAAAATCGCTAGTAGGGGCTATAACCATGTCACGTTTTAATTATGTATGTTGATGCATGATTTATCTTATGTTTTAGATTGATAATTGTATTACACATATATGTAGCTATGTATACACCTAGATGTAGTGGACATATTTAAATTATCAAACTAATCATGAGATCAATAAATCCCTCTAAAATATTAAGTTTTAAGATGCCTTCCAAAATTAAAAGTACTCGTCAATAACTTCGATTGTAATGTGTGGGTTTGCCAAAGCAAAGCACCGTGGCAATCTTAGTAAGGCGCAAAAGGATAAAAGTGATATATGTTATACTTTAAATTGGGTACGACTTAACTAGGTTATCTCAATAGGATTGGGAACCTAGAGGCATGGGTTGGATAATAATTCATTTGATGAATTGAACAAAGCGTTGTTCGTCCAACTATCCAAGAATTACATGTGATGTAATTGACAAAGAGTTGTCTACCTAAATAACCGAGTCTTGGGCGATTAGCCAAAGCTAACTCAAGATTAGGTGAATATGGATCTTGGCCCACTAAAGGTTTTGAGGGTTGATATTTTTTAAACAAAATAGTGGGAGTATCATTTAATATAAGACCATGTTAAATGATTAAATCATAAACTTATTTTGCATATTTATATTGTAGATATCCATGGCAACTAACAATACAACAAGCACATTATCACTCCGATCGGTCCTTGAGAAGGACAAATAAATGGGACAAACTTCCTAGACTGGTATAGGAATCTGAGGATAGTCCTCAAGCAAGAAAAGAAATAATATGTCCTAGAGGAACCCTTACCTGTTGAGGAATCTCCCCTGACGGCTACGAGAGCCGATAAGGATGCTTACAAGAAGCATCAGAATGACGCACTTGATGTTGGTTGCCTTATGCTTGC
Organism: Haberlea rhodopensis; assembly: GCA_907163345.1. Lineage (NCBI taxonomy): Eukaryota > Viridiplantae > Streptophyta > Magnoliopsida > Lamiales > Gesneriaceae > Haberlea > Haberlea rhodopensis. The sequence continues at coordinate 1,049,635 of CAJQUN010000202.1, read as the reverse complement.
CACCATGAACTCTGAGCTTCAGAAGCAACATGAGGAAATGGAGGCGTTCGATATGATCGAACACTTAAAGCAATTGTACCAACAGCAAGCTAGACAAGAGAGGTATGACGTCTCTAAAGCGTTGTTCCAATGCAGGATGGTAGAGGGAAGCATAGTTGGAACTCATGTGCTCAAGATGATTGGGTACATTGAGAATCTGGAGAAGCAAGGTTTTCCATTGGACCAAGAGTTGGCCACCGATGTAATCTTGCAATCGTTGCCTGAGAGCTTCAGTCAATTTGTAGTAAATTACAATATGACTGACATGGAAAAGACTCTACCACAATTGCTTGGTATGTTGAGAACATATGAAGCAAATACAAAGAAGACTAAGGCCACAAACGTTCTTATTGTGAATAAGGGCAAAGGAAAGGCCAAAGCTAAAGGCAATAAGAAAGCAAAGAAGGTCTTTGTTAAATCTAAGCCAAAGTCTTATGCACTGAAGCCAAAGGGAGGGATAGCAAAGGAAGGGAACTGTTTCCATTGCGGTGAGACCGGCCATTGGAAAAGAAACTGCAAAGTATATCTGGAGGATCTAAAGAAAGGAAGTGTGACTTCCACTTCAGGTATTTTTGTTATAGAAGTCAATTTATCTACTTCTTCATCATGGGTATTAGATACTGGATGTGGATCTCACATTTGCGTAAATGTGCAGGACCTCAAAAAGAGTAGATTGTTGGCGAAAGGCGAAGTTGATCTCCGAGTTGGAAATGGAGCAAGAGTTGCTGCATTAGCTATAGGGGATTATTATTTATCTTTGCCTTCTGGTTTATCGTTGAGTTTAAAAACTGTTATTTTGTGCCATCCATTACCAAAAACATTATTTCTATTTCTTGTTTAGACAAGTGTGGATTTTCATTTATGATAAAGGACAACTGTTATTCTATTTATTTAAATGATATGTTTTATGCTAGTGCACAAATGGTGAATGGTCTTTATTTATTAAATCTTGATATGCCTATCTATAACATAAATACTAAAAGGATTAAAAATAATGATTGTAATCCGACTTATCTCTGGCATTGTCGCTTGGGCCACATAAACGAGAACCGCATATCTTAACTTCATAAGGATGGAATATTAGATTCATTTGATTTTGAATCATATGAAACATGCGAGTCTTGTTTAATGGGCAAGATGACTAAAGCCCCTTTCAAGGGACATGTTGAAAGGGCAAATGTTTTATTGGGACTAATACATAGTGATGTATGTGGGCCAATAAGTACACAGGCGAGAGGTGGTTTTCAGTACTTCGTTACATTTACTGATGACCTCAGTAGATATGGGTATGTGTACCTAATGAAGCATAAGCATGAAACCTTTGAAAAGTTCAAAGATTTCAAGAATGAAGTACAAAACCAACTTGGCAAAAGTATCAAAATCCTTCGATCAGATCGAGGAGGTGAATACTTAAGCCAAGAATTTCATGACTATCTAAAGGAGTGTGGGATAGTCCCACAACTCACTCCTCCGTATACTCCACAATGGAATGGTGTATCCGAGAGGAGAAATCGAACCTTGTTAGACATGGTTAGATCAATGATGAGTCATGCAGATCTTCCGATATCATTTTGGGGACATGCTCTAGAAACAGCGATTTTCTTACTGAACCGTGTTCCATCTAAATCAGTGGAAAAGACACCATATGAGATATGGACTGGGAAGCGTCCTATTATGTCTTTTATGAAGATTTGGGGTTGTGAGGATTACGTTAGACGTCATGCCACTAACAAACTTGGACCCAAATCTGATAAGTGTTTATTTGTGGGGTATCCTAAGGAAACGAAAGGATACTATTTCTATTATCCCACAGAAAACAAAGTAGTTGTTGCTCGGACTGGTGTATTTCTTGAAAGAGAATTTATTTCTAGAAAAACAAGTGGGAGAAAAATAGAACTTAGTGAAGTTCAACCACAAGAAAACACTAAACCTGAGATTGAGATGGAAACAGAGCAGGCACCGCAAACTGTTGTGGAAGAAGTACCTGCTCAAGAGACACAAGCCCAGCGTAAGTCTGTAAGAGAACACCGGGAGCCACAGAGATATGGATTTCTTGTGACTCAACAAGGTGACTTACTACTTATTGATGAGGATGAGCCGTCATCTTATCAACAAGCTATAATGGGCACTGATTCTGAGAAATGGCGAGAGGCCATGAAATCTGAGATGGAATCCATTTATGCAGGTTGATCCACCTGAAGGGGTACGACCCATAGGGTGCAAATGGATTTTCAAGAAAAAGACCGATATGGATGGTAATGTACAAACCTATAAAGGTCGACTGGTTGCAAAAGGATTCAAACAAATTCATGGTATTGACTATGATGAAACCTTTTCACCAGTGGCCATGGTTAAATCCATAAGGATCTTACTTGCAATAGCTGCATTTCATGATTATGAATCTGGCAGATGGATGTCAAAACAGCTTTTCTTAATGGAAATCTGCTCGAGGATGTGACATGACACAACCCGAGGGTTTTGTCGATCCAAAGGATGCTGGAAAGATATGCAAGCTACAACGATCCATTTATGGATTGAAGCAAGCTTCTCGGAGTTGGAATCTTCGTTTTGATGATGCAATCAAGAGTTTGGTTTTTATCAAAAACGTAGATGAACCTTGTGTCTACAAGAAGGTCAGTGGGAGCATAATCATTTTCCTAGTGTTGTATGTAGATGACATACTTCTCATTGGGAATGATATCCCTGCCTTACAATCTGTAAAGATTTGGCTAGGGAACTGCTTTTCGATGAAAGACTTGGGAGAAGCCACCTATGTATTAGGAATCAAGATCTATAGAGATAGATCGAGAAGGCTTCTCGGCCTAAGTCAAAGTACATACATAGACAAAGTGCTTAAAAGGTTTAGCATGCAAGAATCAAAGAAAGGATTCGTGCCTATGACACATGATATATATCTCTCGAAGGAACAATGTCCTTCAACACCAGATGGGAGACAACGCATGAGTAAGATTCCATATGCGTCAGCTATTGGATCTATCATGTATGCCATGATATGTACTCGTCCCGATGTATCGTATGCTTTGAGCATGACGAGTAGATATCAAGTTGATCCAGGTGAAGGTCACTGGATTGCTGTCAAGAATATCCTGAAGTACTTGAGAAGAACTAAGGATACATTCTTGATTTATGGAGGTGAGGAAGAGCTCAATGTAATGGGTTACACTGATGCAAGCTTCCAAACCGACAAAGATGATTTTCGATCGCAATCTGGATATGTGTATTGCCTAAATGAAGGTGCTGTGAGCTGGAAGAGTTCAAAGCAAGAGACAGTAGCCGATTCTACAACAGAAGCTGAGTATATTGCTGCCTCGGATGCAGCAAATGAAGCTGTTTGGATTAGGAAGTTCATTTCTGAACTTGAAGTGGTGCCTAGCATTAAAGATCCGATAGAACTCTATTGTGACAACAATGGAGCGATCGCATTGGCTAAGGAACCTAGATCTCACCAAAGATCCAAGCACATACTTATGCGTTTCCATTTCATTCGAGAAATCGTTGAAAGGGGAGATGTTAAAATATGCAAAGTACCAACAGATGATAACGTATCTGACCCATTGACGAAGCCACTGTCACAGCAGAAGCATGATCGTCATACTAGATCTCTAGGCATTAGATATATGTCTGAGTGGTCTTAGTGCAAGTGGGAGATTTGTTGGGATATGCCCTAAGACAAGTCATTAAATGATTGTTTTGACATACAGTGTTTATGATTTTATGAATGGTAATTCATTATTATATATTATTCGTTTAGCTGTGCAATGTGAATTAATATATATGTTAATGTCCTTAGAATAATATTGTATTTTTCTTAAACATTGTCCCTAGTCAAGTATTATCATGAATAGGGATAATGATAATACGTAGAGACTAGTATGTGTTGATTGATGAATTGTTCATTGATATGAGATATCAAATCAACACATGGGTACATGTTAGAGAACGATGTACTGGACAGACCCACCATGAGAATGCTACATGGATAGTTATATGAGTGTCATAAGCAATTCTCATAGTGATAATAATGTATGTAATCCTTACGACTTGTGATCATCAGATATCCCAACATAAGGAGTTATGTATCTTGATATTGTCAAACGTTACCCGTAACAGGGTAAACTATAAAGGCGACTATTGGATAAACTACGAATTATGTAGAGGGATGTTGACTGATCGATATAGGATTTGTCCCTCCTATATAACAGGAGATGTGTTTGGCCCTTGATCAAGTGAGAACTAAAATGCATGGCCATGCTCGAATGAGTCGATATGAGATATCGAGCTTATTCGTTTATTCTAGTTCTACTTGGGGATCAAGAAATAAAGATTGAATATACGAGTATGACTATTCCATGACTCGTGTTCAATCTAAACACAAAGGACAAAGGGATTAAGTTACATGATAAATATTATCACAAGTTCCTAGGTTATGTCGAGTCATTGACATTCTTGTAATTTGGGTAGCATTGATGTGTTGCTAGATACCGTTCATTGCTTGCGACATAAAATGAGATTTTATGTCACTGCCAACATTACAAGATCCTATCGGGTCGCACAAAAGATTAAATCGAGAAGGGAAATTAAATTCATTGGATGAATTAATTAATTAAGAAGAGTCTTAATTAAGTGATTAAAAGGTTTTAATTAAATCATGGGTTTGGGCCCATAAGACTTTGAGAAAGTCTTGAACTTAATTAAGCCCCTTTAATAACTTTGATATAATTAATTGTTCGACAATGATTCAAATCATTCCAACCTACACATAAGCATTCGGCCGCCTCCATCAATCTCCAAGGAGCTCTCGGTTTTTCTCTTAATAGCCGAAGAGATTCTTGTGAGGATTCCGGCGATTATTCGATTGTGAATCGAGTGTGCTTCTTGTTCCGGTCTAAGAACTAGTCTAGCAACTTGTTCTTAGACTATCCCTTCACCCGATTTGATCGTGTGGATACCGTTGAGGCAAAACTTGATAAGTTTTGCTAGTGACTCGAAGGAGGCGTTGGACGTGGTGCTGCTCCGTGGAATCTGCTCAAACACGCTACAAGGGTGAGACATTTGATCCTTTATCCGATATGAACACCTATGTATAGATCCGGTGTCATGTAATCCATAAAATTTTTATTCCGCTGCGTTGCTATGTATGATGGATTACTTACAATATGTGCACATCTCCGTTACCCACGCCTCTTTTGGTCTCGACACCCACCGGAAGGAATGTTGTTGCTGATCAGTTTCTTGCGGACTGCCTCATTTATTTTGAGGGCAATGAGTTGAAGATAGATTTGATTGTGTTGGGTATGCCAGACTTCGATTGCATTGTGGGCATCGACAAATTGAACAGAATCAGGCAGTAGTGGATTGTCGGCAGAGGACGGTTCGGTTCATATCTGATATGGGAATTCAGTGGACTTTCTATGGGAACGGTTCTCGTGCGAAGATTCTGTTGATATCGGCGGTCAAAATGTCTCGATTCTTGGAACGTGGACACACGGGCTATCTTATCTATGTTGTGGACACGACGGGAAAGAGTAAAGAGTTGAGGGTGGAGGATGTACCCGTGGTAGCAGAGTTTGTTGATGTGTTTCCGGAGGAAATCCTAGGATTCCCACCGACTAGAGAAGTTGAGTTTGGGATTGAGTTATGTGATATCCCCGAAATGATTAATTGCAAATTTGAGCATTAATTGTGTTTATATGATTAATTATGGTGGTAATTAATTATGTGTTGGATTTATTAATCTTATGGAAATGCTTAGTCACATGATAGAGTGGCCCGGGGAGGGCATTTCAGGGTGTATGTTGTATATGTTGGCGAAATTGTTATTAGCATGATTTATTTGCCATGGTTAGCAATTAATTGGAAATCATGAGTTTATTTGATATTTGGTGCATTTGGATTAATGCTTTTAAAAATATCATGTTGGAGTGTTTTATACACCATGAGTTGTGGGATGCATTTTAATTAATTAACCCACTTTATTACCCCAAACCCCCCCACCATACATTTCACTATCACTTTTCAACTTTCCCAAGCCGAACCCTTCTTTTCTCTCATTTTCGTTCTTGAACTTAAGGGTGGAGAGAAATCCTTGCAAAAAGTGGATTTGTGGAGTTTATTGGGAGATTTGAGATCCCCAAGAGGTATGGATACCTCATTGTTGATTTTGTAAGGTTTTGTTTAAGTTTGGTATGTTTTTGAAGGGTTTTAAAATGGGTTTGTGTGAGTTGGTGTTATTTTTGGGTGAGTGTTAGATTTATGGTTGTATGATGTTGTTTATTGAAGATTTGTAGTGATTTGGTATGGTTGGTGTTTGAATATATGAGTTTGTTTGGGTTGGGGAAGGAGAAGGGTGAATAGTGCCCGAAAATCGCATGTGCAAGACTCGGCGATCGATCGGCGCCTTCAGCGATCGATCGCGAGTTGCAGGGCTGGAGGCAGTGGCCTTCAGCGATCGATCGCGAGTTTGGCGCGATCGATCGGCGAGGTCGCGATCGATCGGCGCAAACTCAGCGATCGATCGCGGATTGAATTTTTTTTGTTGGGCGAGGCAGTGAGGTCTCGCGATCGATCGGGGCTATATGGCGATCGATCGCGAGACACCAAATTTGGTGTTTTTGGATATTTTGTAGGATTTTTGGTATCGGACTATTATTGGGTTCTGATATTGATTTGTGTGAATGTGTAGAACCATCCCAGGTGGCAACACAGCCAAGGAACTGAAGTCCTACCACACCCTACATTTTGGAAAGGTACGTAGAGGACGTACGGGCACCCAACGATACATGTATCTGATATACTCATTGTTATGCATTGTGGATGCGAGTATATATGTGATTATGCATTGTGGATGCAAATACATGTTGAATTATGCATGATGATTGTAGATGCATATGATTATTGGTGCACATCCCATGAGTCGTGGTCATCCCTTGATGATTTTAATGCTTGCCGCTATTTGTTTTGGTTCCGCTAAATGTGAAGCGAGGGGTGGGAGCGCCGCATGTCACATTTGAGCGTTGTTGTCATATAGGGCGAGGAAAGGATATTTGCCGCTCAATGTGAGGCGAGGGGTGGGAGTACCGCTTGTCCATTGAAGCGAAGTTATTCTATGCCGCCTATATGTAAATAAGCGAGGGGCATTAAAATACATTGTGATGGACAGACTAGGGAATGGTGACCGGTATTTGATATTGATGAGATGGTATTGTGTCATGACATATCTAGACCATTAAAAATAATCTATTGATTATACTCATGAGTTATGGTACAGGGACAACCAAACTGGAAGCGTTTTGAAATGCATGGGAAAACAGGAAGTGTTTTAATTGTGTTTTACGCATTTACGCTTTATATTCATATTGTGTTGAATATGAATGATATTATTGCTCATGTTTGGGGGTTGTCCTTGTAGGTACACTTTTGGCATGATAGAAGGGCTAAGCGGGTTGAGGTGGTGAGCTTGTGGAGAATTCTTTTGAGGCAGGAAGGACAGGATTAATTCTTTTGTATAGTGTCTACTCTAGGAGTAGTGTCAAACTATAGTTGGTAACATTCTTTTGATGGGGAATGTAATTAATCCATTGATAGTCCTCATTTTGGCATGTAATTCTTAAAGCTCATAGACTCAACACGATTAATTCACTCTGATCATTTATATTAGCTCTATTTATGCCTTTTATCCGCACTTAAGGATTATGGTCCTTACATTAGTGGTATCAGAGCAGTGGTTAGAGAACCCGGGAACGAGTGAAGGGTAGCCTTAGCATGATTGGCTAGGTGCTTACATTTGAAGCATGTTTATGCATGTGGTGCATATTGATGTATATTCTGATATACTAACATGCTTATTATCATTCCTGTTATCTAACGGCATAACATGTATATTTGTTTTGGAATTGTTGTTAACCTTTGTGTTACAGCATGGCTGCTATGAATGCGGGGAACCTTAATGAAGAAGTTGGCGATGTGGGCAGTGTTAATGCTAGCGTTGGACAAGTGAACCCTCTACCTCCACCAGCAGTAGGCTTGGAGCCAGTGGCTCAGTTATTACTACCCGGTGAGATTAACTTGACTCAGTTTCTGTCTTATCACCCGCCCCGGTTTGAGGGAACAGAATCAGGGGAGGAAGCTGAGGAGTGGCTGGAGAGACTTGAGCAGATATTTGTGTCGGCTCCTTGTGCTGTTACAGCGTGGCTGAGGCTGGCGGAGTTCCAGTTAGCTAAGAAACCTCTAATGTGGTGGAGGGGCACTGTAATGGAGCTAAGAGCACTGGGTACTGTGATTGATTGGACACTCTTCAGGACCCGGTTTCTGAATCGGTACTTCTCCGCGGCAGCGAGACAGACGAAGGAGGACGAGTTTACGAGTTTGAAACAGGGGAACATGACAGTGTCAGACTATGACACGCGGTACTCTTCGTTGCTAAGGTATGTTCCCCACATTGCCACCAATGGACACGCAAAGATGAGGAGTTTTATGAAGGGGTTGCGACCGGAGCTCTATGACCGGGTTATCACCAATAACCCAACTTCTTTTGATGATGCTCTCACAAGGGCGGAGCTTGCCGAGCTTGGAGTGGGAGCTTATCCTAGTGCTATGCCACCACCAGTACCACAACAGAGGCAGACTAATGACAGCTTGAGGCCCCGGGGAGAGCCATTTAAACCTCGTGGTGCCTCTTCATCTTCACGGTTTGGTGGAAAGAAGTACTTTGGTCAGAAACAGGAGAACAAGAAGAGCAATTGGTCCGCCAATCGAGGATCTTCACAAGGGAATAGGCCGGGAGAGCCGAGGTGCGACAACTGTGGAGGGCCACATTCTTCGAGTAAGTGCCCTGCCTGTTAATGCTGTGGCAAGATGGGCCACATCTCTCGGTATTGCCCCACCCGGGGAGGACAGTCAGAGTTCCAGGGCAACAGGCCGAGGTTTGATGACAGGACAGTACACCAGAGGCAGCAGTTTGGGCCTCGACCATCGGGAGGTCAGACAGTGGGACCGTCCCAGGGGCAGGTGTATGCGCTGACTAGAGAGCAGGCCCAGGCAGCCCCAGAGGAGGTGATCGCCGGTACGTGTCATTTATTTACGTACCCTGCTTTTATTTTGATAGATACAGGTGCCTCCCACTCTTTTGTATCTGTTGGTTTTGTGGAGAGACACCATATGCGCACGTCTTCTCTACCCACGCCTCTCCTTGTCTCGACACCCACTGGAAGAAATGTCGTTGCTGATCAGTTCATGGCAGATTGCCTCATTTATTTTGAGGGCAACGAGTTGAAGGCAGACTTGATCGTATTGGGTATGTCAGACTTCGACTGCATCTTAGGCATTGATATTCTGAACAGATATCAGGCAGTGGTAGATTGCCGGCAGAAGATAGTGAAGTTCAGACCTGATTTGGGTAGTCAGTGGACTTTCTTTGGCAACGGTTCTCGTGCAAAGATTCCGTTGATTTCAGCGATCAAGATGACTCAGCTATTGGAACGTGGCCACACGGGCTATCTCATCTATGCCGTGGACACGTCCGGGAAGAATAAGGAATTGAGAATTGAGGATGTACCAGTGGTAGCAGAATTTGCTGACGTGTTCCCAGAAGAGATCACAGGGTTCCCACCGGCTAGGGAAGTTGAGTTTGGGATCGAATTGTTACCGGGGACATCCGCTATCTCCCGTGCACCTTACAGGATGGCACCGGCGGAGTTGAGGGAGTTGAAGGAACAACTGCAGGATCTCCTTGACAAGGGATATATACGCCCGAGCGTATCGCCATGGGGCGCACCGGTTCTCTTTGTGAAGAAGAAGGACGGTTCGATGCGGTTGTGCATCGATTATCGGCAACTGAATAAAGCCACAGTAAAGAACAAATATCCTCTCCCAAGGATTGATGACTTGTTTGAGCAGTTGCAAGGTACCAGACTATATAGCAAGATTGATTTGAGGTCCGGGTACCATCAGATTCGAGTCAGGGAGGAAGATGTGCAGAAGACAGCATTCCGGACTCGATATGGACATTATGAGTTCTTAGTGATGCCGTTCGGTGTGACGAACGCTCCAGCGGTCTTTATGAGTCTGATGAACAGAGTGTTTCAGCCGTACCTTGATCAGTTTGTCATCGTGTTCATCGACGACATTCTCATCTATTCCCGGAGTGAGGAAGAGCACGCGAAACACTTGAGGACAGTGCTCCAGATTCTTTGAGATCACCAGTTGTATGCCAAGCTCAGTAAGTGTGAGTTCTGGTTGAGCAGTGTAGTATTTCTGGGGCATGTCATTTCTAGCAGTGGGATATCAGTGGATCCCAGGAAGATCGAAGCTGTGATGGAGTGGGCTGCCCCCACTTCTGTGCCTGAGATTCGGAGCTTCCATGGTTTGGCCGGATATTATCGACGCTTCGTCGAGGGCTTTTCGAAGATTGCCAAGCCGTTGACACAGTTGACCCAGAAAGGAGTACATTTCTTTTGGTCAGAAGCTTGTGAGGAGAGCTTCCAGGAGTTGAAGCATCGTTTGACGACGGCGGCAGTGTTAGTGATCCCTACGGAGAACTCCAGATTTGTTTTGTATACCGATGCATCACTCCAGGGCCTTGGGTGTGTACTGATGCAAGATAAGCATGTGGTAGCTTATGCATCGAGGCAGTTGAAGCCGCATGAGACTAGATACCCAGTCCATGACTTGGAACTGGCGGCTATCATCTTCGCCCTGAAGATTTGGAGACATTATTTGTATGGTACTTCGTTTACCATTTATACGGATCACAAGAGCCTCAAGTTTTTATTCACTCAGGCAGAGCTGAACATGAGGCAGAGGAGGTGGATGGACTTACTCAAAGACTATGATTGTGAGATTGAGTACCATCCCGGGAAGGCTAATTTGACAGCAGACGCTTTGAGCCGGAAAGTAAGGAGTTCTGCAGAGGACGCCATCCATTTGTCAGCCATGATGACCTCCTATTGCCATCTGGGCTATGATTTTGACATTGATGCATCACCTGTGTATGTATCGACCTTGTTAGCTGAGCCAGATATCTATGAGAACATCAGGAGAGCTCAGTGGTCAGATGATGAGGTTCAGAGGTGGTTATCTTTAGTACATCTTGGTCAGCCAACGAAATTCAGAGTGGCCGATGACGGATCTTTGAGGTTGGGTGACCGTTGGGTGGTTCCGAGTACGCCGGAGTTGCGTAGAGGGATCTTGGAGCGAGCTCATAGTAGCAGACTTAGCATCCACCCAGGCGGAAAGAAGATGTATAAAGATCTACGTGGTCAGTTTTGGTGGAAGAGGATGAAATCTGATGTCGTCGCTTTTGTTAAGAGGTGTTTGATCTGCCAGCACGTTAAGGCAGAGAGACAGAGACCTGGCGGCGAGTTGAGAAGCTTGGAGATACCGAAGTGGAAGTGGGAGCACATTTCCATGGACTTCGTGACTCACCTGCCGAGGAGTGCTTCAGGCTTTGATGCTATTTGGGTGATTGTGGATCGATTGACTAAGGTAGCTCATTTCATCCCCTATAGCATGACTTTCACCTTTTTGAGGATGGCGCAGTTGTACATTCGAGATGTAGTGAGATTGCATGGGATCCCCATTTCCATAGTGTCGGATCGAGATCCGCGATTCACATCTCATTTTTGGGAAGGTCTTCAGTCATCCTTGGGAACTGAAGTCAGACTGAGCACTGCTTATCATCCTCAGACGGATGGCCAGACCGAGCGTACTATCCAGACGCTCGAGGACATGTTGAGAGCTTGCGTTTTGGAGTTAGATGTTTCTTGGCAAGATTCAGTGCCTTTGGTAGAGTTCTCTTATAATAACAGCTACCAGGCGAGTATTCAGATGGCTCCTTTTGAAGCTCTTTATGGCAGACGGTGTAGATCACCCTTGTGTTGGGATGATTTGGACCGCAAATCGGTCGAAGGACCGGAGTTGATTCGGGAAATGGAAGAAAAGATAAAGATGATAAGGCAGAAAATGAAAGCAGCCCAGGACAGACAGGCAGCTTATGCGAACAAACGGCGGAGACCGTTGGAATTTCAGTTGGGAGATAAGGTCTTTTTGAAGATCTCGCCTTTCAGAGGCGTTGTGCGATTTGGGATGCGCGGGAAACTGTCTCCGAGGTATGTTGGACCGTACGAGATTTTGCAGCGCATTGGCACCTTAGCTTACCGACTAGCTCTGCCGCCTTCTTTATCTGGTATACATGACGTATTTCATGTATCGATGTTGCGGAAGTATGAGCCAGATCCGTCGCATGTATTACAGCCTTTCGAAGTTCAGTTAGAGTCCGATGTGTCTTATGTGGAACGGCCTGTCAGAATTCTGGATCGAGCAGACCGTAGACTTCGGAACAAAGTGATACCTATGATCAAGGTTCAGTGGGATCGCAGGGGTGTCGAGGAGGCTACGTGGGATACGGAGCGGCATATGGTGCAGCACTACCCGGAACTATTCTCTGGTATGTGTTTATGTTTAGTTTCTTTTGGGGGTAAGTGCATGTGATTTCGAGGACGAAATCCTATAAGTAGGGGAGTATTGTGATATCCCCGAAATGATTAATTGCAAATTTGAGCATTAATTGTGTTTATATGATTAATTATGGTGGTAATTAATTATGTGTTGGATTTATTAATCTTATGGAAATGCTTAGTCACATGATAGAGTGACCTGGGGAGGGCATTTCAGGGTGTATGTTGTATATGTTGGCAAAATTGTTATTAGCATGATTTATTTGCCATGGTTAGCAATTAATTGGAAATCATGAGTTTATTTGATATTTGGTGCATTTGGATTAATGCTTTTAAAAATATCATGTTGGAGTGTTTTATACACCATGAGTTGTGGGATGCATTTTAATTAATTAACCCACTTTATTACCCCAAACCCCCCACCATACATTTCACTATCACTTTTCAACTTTCCCAAATAACACCACCCGAACCCTTCTTTTCTCTCATTTTCGTTCTTGAACTTAAGGGTGGAGAGAAATCCTTGCAAAAAGTGGATTTGTGGAGTTTATTGGGAGATTTGAGATCCCCAAGAGGTATGGATACCTCATTGTTGATTTTGAGAGGTTTTGTTTAAGTTTGGTATGTTTTTGAAGGGTTTTAAAATGGGTTTGTGTGAGTTGGTGTTATTTTTGGGTGAGTGTTAGATTTATGGTTGTATGATGTTGTTTATTGAAGATTTGTAGTGATTTGGTATGGTTGGTGTTTGAATATATGAGTTTGTTTGGGTTGGGGAAGGAGAAGGGTGAATAGTGCCCGAAAATCGCATGTGCAAGACTCGGCGATCGAGCGGCGCCTTCAGCGATCGATCGTGAGTTGCAGGGCTGGAGGCAGTGGCCTTCAGCGATCGATCGCGAGTTTGGCGCGATCGATCGGCGAGGTCGCGATCGATCGGTGCAAACTAAGCGATCGATCGCGGATTGAATTTTTTTTGTTGGGCGAGGCAGTGAGGTCTCGCGATCGATCGGGGCTATATGGCGATCGATCGCGAGACACCAAATTTGGTGTTTTTGGATATTTTTGTAGGATTTTTGGTATCGGACTATTATTGGGTTCTAATATTGATTTGTGTGAATGTGTAGAACCATCCCAGGTGGCAACACAGCCAAGGAACTGAAGTCCTACCATACCCTACATTTTGGAAAGGTACGTAGAGGACGTACGGGCACCCAACGGTACATGTATCTAATATAATCATTGTTATGCATTATGGATGCGAGTATATATGTGATTATGCATTGTGGATGCAAATACATGTTGAATTATGAATGATGATTGTAGATGCATATGATTATTGGTGCACATCCCATGAGTCGTGGTCATCCCTTGATGATTTTAATGCTTGCCGCTATTTGTTTTGGTTCCGCTAAATGTGAAGCGAGGGGTGGGAGCGCCGCATGTCACATTTGAGCGTGGTTGTCATATAGGGCGAGGAAAGGATATTTGCCGCTCAATGTGAGGCGAGGGGTGGGAGTACCGCTTGTCCATTGAAGCGAGGTTATTCTATGCCGCCTATATGTAAATAAGCGAGGGGCATTAAAATACATTGTGATGGACAGACTAGGGAATGGTGACCGGTATTTGATATTGATGAGATGGTATTGTGTCATGACATATCTAGACCATTAAAAATAATCTATTGATTATACTCATGAGTTATGGTACAGGGACAACCAAACTGGAAGCGTTTTGAAATGCATGGGAAAACAGGAAGTGTTTTAATTGTGTTTTACGCATTTACGCTTTATATTCATATTGTGTTGAATATGAATGATATTATTGCTCATGTTTGGGGGTTGTCCTTGTAGGTGCACTTTTGGCATGATAGAAGGGCTAAGCGGGTTGAGGTGGTGAGCTTGTGGAGAATTCTTTTGAGGCAGGAAGGACAGGATTAATTCTTTTGTATAGTGTCTACTCTAGGAGTAGTGTCAAACTATAGTTGGTAACATTCTTTTGATGGGGAATGTAATTAATCCATTGATAGTCCTCATTTTGGCATGTAATTCTTAAAGCTCATAGACTCAACACGATTAATTCACTCTGATCATTTATATTAGCTCTATTTATGCCTTTGATCCGCACTTAAGGATTAGGGTCCTTACAAGTTATTACCGGGAACGTCCGCTATATCTCGAGCTCCTTATAGGATGGCACCGGTGGAGTTAAGAGAATTAAAGGAGCCGTTACATGAACTCCTTGACAAGGGATATATACGTCCTAGCGTATCTCCTTGGGGCGCACTGGTTCTTTTTGTAATGAAGAATGATGGCTCGATGCATTTGTGCATCGACTACCGACAACTGAATAAGGCAACGGTGAAGAACAAGTATCATCTCCCAAGGATTGACGATTTATTTATCAGTTGCAGGGTACTAAGCTGTATAGTAAGATTGACTTGAGGTCAGGTTACCACCAGATTCGGGTCAGAGAGGAGGATGTACAGAAGACAGCATTTCGGACTCGGTATGGGCACTATGAGTTCCTAGTTATGCCGTTCGGTGTGACGAACGCCCTGGCTGTCTTTATGAATTTGATGAACCAGGTGTTCCAACCATATCTTGACCAGTTCAGCATAGTGCTTATTGACGACATACTTATTTACTCTCGGAGCGAGGAGGAGCACGTGAGACACTTACGGACGGTGCTCCAGATCCTCAGAGATAATCAGTTATTTGTCAAGCTCAGCAAGTGTGAGTTCTGGTTGAACAGTGTGGTGTTTCTGGGACATGTTATTTCTAGCAGTGTAATATCGGTGGATCCCAGGAAGGTAGAGGCTGTGATGGAGTGGTCTGCACCCACTTCTGTACCCGAGATACGGAGCTTTCTTGGTTTTGCAGGATATTATCGACGCTTCGTCGAAGGATTTTCTAAGATTGCTAAGCCATTGACTCAGTTGACTCAAAAGGGAGTACCATTTTATTGGTCTGAGGCTTGTGAGCAAAGCTTCCAAGAGTTGAAGCACCGGTAGACGACAGCGCCTGTATTAGTGATCCCTACGGAAAACAAGAGGTTTGTTCTGTACACTGATGCATCACTACAGGGCTTGGGTTGTGTGCTGATGCAAGATAAGCATGTGGTGGCCTATCCATCGAGACAATTGAAGCCGCATGAGGCTAGATATCCAGTCCATGACTTGGAACTGGCGGCTAGTATTTTTGCCTTGAAGATTTGGCGGCATTATTTATATGGTACGTCGTTTACCATTTATACGGATCATAAGAGCCTGAAGTTCTTGTTTACTCAGGCGGAGCTAAATATGAGGCCAAGGAGATGTATGGATCTACTCAAGGATTATGATTGTAATATAGAGTATTATCCTGGAAAAGCAAACTTGACAGCAGACGCCTTGAGCCAGAAGGTGAAGAGTACTGCTGAGGACGCCATGTATTTATCGGCTATGATGATTTCTTACTGCCATCTGGGCTATGATTTTGATGTGGATACATCACCGGTACATGTATCGACTTTATTGGCAGAGCCGGACATTTATGAGAATATCAGGAGATCCCAGAAGACAGATGATGAGATTCAGAGATGGTCATCATTGGTACTTCAAGGGCAGCCATCAAAATTCAGAGTGGCTGGAGATGGTTCTTTGAGGCTCGGTAACCGTTGGGTAGTTCCGAGTACGCCGGAGATGCGTAAAGGGATCTTGCAGCGAGCTCCCAGCAGCCGATTTAGTATCCACCCAGGAGGGAGAAAAATGTATAAGGATCTTTGTGATCAATTTTGGTGGAAACGGATGAAGCGTGATGTTATCGCTTTTGTCAAGAGGTGTTTAATCTGTCAGCAGATTAAGCAGAGAGACAGAGACCTGGTGGCGAGCTAAGGAGCTTAGAGATACCGGAATGGAAGTGGGAACACATATCCATGGACTTTGTGACCCACTTGCTGAGGACTACTTCTGGTTGTGATGCCATTTGGGTGATCGTGGATAGGCTGACGAAGGTAGCTCACTTCATTCCCTTCAGTATGACGTACACATACTTGAGGATGGCTCAGCTGTATGTCCGGGATATAGTGTGACTACACGAGATTCCGGTGTCTATTGTATCTGACATAGATCAGCGGTTTACATCTCATTTTTTGGGAGGTCTTCAGTCATCTTTGGGTACTGAGGTGAGGTTGAGCACAACATATCATCCCCAGACGGACGGTCAGACCGAGCGTACTATACAGACGCTCGAGGACATGCTACGGGCTTGTGTATTAGAGTTTGATGCTTTGTGGCAAGATTCATTGGCCTTGGTAGAATTCTCTTACAACAATAGCTATCAGGCGAGTATTCAGATGGCTCCGTTTGAGGCTCTGTATGGTCAGCGTTGTAGGTCGTCATTATACTGGGATGATTTGACCAGTAAATCAGTTTGAGGACCCGAATTGATTCGGGAGATGGAGGATAAGATAAAGGTTATCCGGCAGAAAATGAAGGCAGCCCAGGACAGGCAGGCAGCCTATGCAAATAAACGGCGGAGACCGTTGGAATTCCAATTGGGAGACAGGGTCTTTTTAAAGATCTCTCCTTTCAGAGGTGTGGTGCGGTTTGGTATGAGCGGGAAATTGTCTCCGATGTATGTGGGACCGTTTGAGATCTTATAGTGCATTGGTACCTTGGCTTACCGTTTGGCTTTGCCACCATCATTGTCTAGTATTCATGACGTGTTCCATGTATCTATGTTGCGGAAGTATGAGCCGGATGTCACATGTGTTGTAGCCTTCTGAAGTACATTTAGATTCTGATGTGTCTTATGTGGAGGGACCAGTCAGGATTCTGGATAGAGCTGATCGCAGACTTCGGAACAAGGTGATACTGATGGTCAAGGTTCAGTGGGATCGCAGGGGTGTCGAGGAGGCCACGTGGGAGACGGAGCGACATATAGTGCAACACTACTCGGAACTATTTTCTGGTAAGTGAATTATGTTTAGTTTTGGATTGGTAAGTGCATACGATTTCGATGGCGAAATCTTATAAGTAGGGGAGTATTGTGATATCCCCAAAATAATTATATGCATTTGGGAATTAATTATGTTTATGTGATTATTTATGGTGTTAATTAACTTAATGTGGGAATTAATTAATATGGGAAATGCTTAGTCACATCTGAACGTGACCTGGTAATGCATTTCGGGGTGCTTGTTATGCATGTTTGGAAATTAGGTGTTAACATGGTTTAATTGTGATGGTTAATGATTATTTGGTAAAGCATGTATTTAATTGAGGTTTTGATGCATTTCTGGAAAATGCTTTTAAAATATCATGTTGGGATATTTTATACATCATGCTAATATTGGGGTACATGTTTTAATTATCCCCCCACTTATACCCCACTACCCCACACTCCCATCACTCTTTACCAATCAATTCACTCTTCCAACCCTATCCCCAAACCCCATTCACGTTTTTGGTGCAAAGGAGGAGAGGAAATCTTTGCAAAAGCTTCATTTGTGAGATTCTTAGTAGGATTTGGAGTCCAAAAGGGGTATGGATCCTTCCTAGTGTTCTTATGAAGTTTGGTTTTAATTTGAGTTTGTATTTTGGGTTTTGAGATATGTTTGTTTTGGGTTGTGTTGTAGTTGGTTGGGTGTTGGACTTTTGGTGGTGTTAAGGTGTATATTGAAGGTTTATGGTGTTTTTATGTTTTTGGTTTAATGGTATTTGTGTTGGTGTGGATTGGGGAAGAAAAATGGTGTAAAAATGGTGATTTTTCGGGTTGCAGGTAGCGGCGATCGATCGCCGTTTTTGGCGATCGATCGCGCGCAAGCAGTGCGCGGCAGAAGCACTTGGCGATCGATTGCCATGTTTGGGCGATCGATCGGTGGGACTCGCGATCGATCGTGCCAAATGTGGCGATCGATCGCCGAGGGCATGAAATTGTTGGCTCGGACAGTGTGATCTCGCGATCGATCGGGGCTATGTGGCGATCGATCGCGAGTCGCCAAAAAATTGATGTTTTGGTTATTTTTGTGGGATTTTTGCTATTGGACTATTATTGGCTCCTAATATTGGTTTGTGCGAATATGTAGAACCATCCCAGGTGGGAACACAGCCAAGGAGATAAAGTCCTTCGACATCTCCATTTTGGAACTAAGATACATAGTGAGACGTACGGGCATCGGACGGTAAAACGTATTTTACGCATTGAACTTGGTTATGCATTATGGTTGCTTACATGGTTTAATTATGCATTATGGTTGCATACATGGTCTTGGTTATGCATCATGGTTGCATATATGAGTGGGATATGCATTATGGTTGCATGTGTATATTGGATGTATTGGTGCATGTGAATGTGAGTCGATATTATATTCCAGTGATGAAGAATACTTGCCGCCTTCATGTCGAAGCGATGATTGAATACTTGCCGCCGTCATATTATAGCGATGAAGAATATTTGCCGCAAATATGTGGAAGCGAAGGATAATTCCGCTGTCATATTACTATTGCGAGGGATATTATGCCGCTATATGTCGAAGCGAGGGGTATTAATGTCGCTGTCATGTAAACGCGAGGAGTATGCCACTGATATAATAAGACTGGGAATGACCATTGGTATACATGGAATGGATGCATGTCATGACATACATTATTGGTATTATAATCTATTGATTATGATTGTGGTACATGGACAACTAAAGGGGAGCATTTAAATGTATTAAATAGAGGAAGTGATTCGTATTTACGGTTTATGCATTTCTACATTACAATCATATCATTGTGAATATGTTTTGTTACATGCTCATGGTTTTGGGGTTGTTCATGTAGGTACATTTTGGGCAGAAGGGCTAAGGTGGGTTGATGCGGTGAGCTTGTGAGGAGTGCTTTTGGTATAGCAGACGTGATTCTTTTGTAATATCTCTACTCTATGAGTAGTGTAAAGCTATAGGATTAACATTCAATTGGTTGGGAATGTGATTAATCCTTTTTGGAATTTTATTTTGGCACTGCAATCTTAACAGCTCAAGACATCAACACGAACTTTATATTCTGTTAGATGAATGTCAACTCTACTTACGCCTTTAATCCGCACTTAAGGAACTAGGGTCCTTACACATGTTACATGCACTTAGTGATTTAGAAACCCCAAGACAAGGGTGTTAGTAAGGTGCAAGAATTTCAATTTTGAAGCAAGTTTGGAGGAGTTCAAGCTAGGAAGGAGCCATGATGGAAAACTTTTGGGTCTACAAGGGTATATGGACTTGTTCTTATTTATTTTAGTTGGATTTTATGGATTTTGGGTCGAAAATACAGGGAGAACCACAAAAATGTTGGTGTCATTTTGTTTAAAACAAAATCTGCACAAATTTGATGTTGCATGCAGTAGATGATTTCGAAAATTCGATTTACTTAGTCTCGGAATCTGACTTTTAGCCTCAAATCAAAGTTGTAGATCTTTCCATTCTATGCAATTTTAAAAAAAGAATCATGCAATTTGGGTCTCCAAAGTAAGAGTTATGTCAAATTTACCTTCAGTGCTCAATTTCGCCTTTGCATGCTGAGTGTAATTCGTATTCTGGGCAAATTTTATTCCGAATTTGGCGTTGGTCTTCATATCAAAATTGTAGGTATTTGAATTCTCTTGAATTTTTTTAAAAAAGAGAGGACGTAATTCGGACTTATTTTGAATTATTTATGAATTTTATACTTTAAGTACACAATCTATGTCCTGCATGTCGGCGAAAATCCCATGCAGTGTGTTATCCGATTTCCTGAGCATTTTTGGCTAGGAATTCCAGAAAAGGTCCAGATATAAGTATTTTAGTACTTTGAGTTGGCTGTCATTTGCCAATGGAATCACCCAATTTGAAGTTCAAATGAGAAAGATACGGCGATCTTACTAAAACTGCTCGAGCTGGAAAACAGAATTTCAAAAGCTACGTTTTTAGTGTTTTTACTAATTTTAAATTGAGGAGTTAGCTCGACATCATTAGATAAGAAAATGAATTCCTTTGACTTTTTGAACATTGAGAACTGGATTTGGGTCATTTGGACATCATATGAATTTATTATGAATTTTGAACGAAAACTGGTCAGTCTGAATTTTGAAGGAAAATCAGTAGAAACCATCCTTAAAACTTGTTGTAGCTATTGTGCCTACATAAGCACTTAGTGATAATTTTTAGTATATATGACCAGGTTAATAGATTACGAGGTTGATCTGAGGAGTCTCGGTAGATTAGCTTGGGTCGAGGTACGTTGAAATGTCTAGCAAAGACGTGTAATGATACTACTGTATGACCTTTTATGCCATTACTTGATTTATATGAATTAATTGTCACTATATGATTTCTTATGTGACTATATGATATGATGAATGTCTTGGATTATACGATATGTGAAACTACATGATATGTATTAATTTCACATGAGATTGCATTATATATTGAGTTGCATATGTCATTTAATACATAAATGATTCATTGGCATATCATATTGATCTATCATTTCTTTGATATCAATGATTATGACTGAGCTGATTCACTCTTAGTGTCGGGGACGACGAGCACGGTGATGACAGGCAGTATAGGTAGCGACTGTAGTCACGCGCGTGTCACCGGACCTAGACACGAGGGATGGACGAACACAACACATAGGATGAGTCTGGACGAACACATCACATAGGATGAGTCTCCTAGCGCAATGTGCGTGTGTTGTCACCCTCTGCTCGAGCTGATATTATTTGATGATACCTTCCTTTGGACTCCGATTTTGGTATCTTGATATTCGATTCCTTGTACCCATTCATACATCGCATTCATACATGGTATGCATTGCATGACACTTTGTCATTTGACATGATTTATTTATTTCTCGTACTGGGGTACTGACCCCCTTTGTGGGGGCTGTCATGTCTTTTGTTGTTCGGACATGACAGGCTTTACATGAGGACATGGTGACGATGCTTACAGCGACGCATCGAGAGATAACCGAGCTCCATGATGAGCGAGCTCAGGTTATGTATGGTTTCTTATTCCCAGTAATAGTATATGACTTTTAAACAAACTATATTTACCGGGGGTATGCCCCGTGTATGTTGAACTTGGGATATGATATTTTCGAGACTATGTGATAATGCTGGTTAATGTTTGCTTTATTATTTGGAAATGAAAGGCCTAAATCGAAATATATGTATATTTTGATATCAATATATATGTATCACTTAAAAACGAAAATTTTTTAGGGCCATTTAACAAGACATTTGAAATTAATCTTTCGATGTTTACATAAATTAATCACTGTGTGATAATTACACACCACATTAGGATCGGACCCTCACACTATGGATTCGTGAGAACATGAACAGCTTAGAAAGCTCATATGGTTATGGTATACTCAGGGAGTATTACTTAAGCAGTAGCTTTATATTCTGTAAATTATTAATTGTGTATTGGATGATAATATGATTACGTTGTTGGTATGGTCACCCCGTATGAGGGTTGTTTCTGTTGAAACATGTGTGATATGGATTCTAGAAATTAGTTCGAACCATGGAATGCCAAGGCTTCCATGAGTGTGATTCCAGTATTGGTAAAAAAAAAGGTAATGTGATTTGTGCAAGTAGATAAACTTTCATTTATTCAATGCTCGGTTGTGAGCATCATGAATATGTGTATATGACATGTATAAATGTTTTGAGATCTCTCTTTTATATTTGGGTGTTTGTGATGTCCGGGGATTATGGTGTTAATCCCGGTGTGGTATTAATCCTTGATGGATTTTTAATTGTGGCAATTAGGAATTAATTGCGGTTTGGCATCTCCCGAGGTTGTTAAATCGGGCATTTGGGATCGTTGGATCCAAAGGATGAGATTGTATCCTCATTTTGGTGAAAAACCTATGTGTTGGGTTTTTGGTGGGACTTGGTGTCCGGGGTGCCTTATGTTGGGGCCAGTCTGGGGATTTGGTGTAGGAGAGAGAGTTTTTGAAAACAGATGATTTTTAATGAATCATGATGTATTTGTGGAAGTATTGGTATTCTGGGGCATTTTTGCTATATATACCAGTTGGACTCGGGATTCCGTCATTTGGAATCCATTCCATTCCTCTCCTCTCCCTCTCTCTCGCCTCTCTCACCCCAAAACCCTTCCCCTCTTTCCCCTTCAATGGAAATCGTTGGGAACACGATTTAGGGGCCGGATTTCTTGAAGAAAAGCTGGTAATCTCCTTCTCCTCTCTTGTAGCTTTGATTTGATTGTAATTTTGTTGAATTTGGTTGAGTTTTGGGTTTGATTTGGTTTGGGTGATTTTGGTGAAAATCATAAAATCTTTTGGGTTTCTTTAATTTGAGTTTAACACCCTTGTTGGAGGTCCTTGGGTGCGGATTTGTTGTGGTTATGGGTTGGGAGGAGTTGGGGTATGGTTGGTGGAGGTTTCAAGCTCTTAAAAATGGTGATTTTCGGGTTTCAGGGTTCTACCGATCGATCGGTCGAATGCCGTAGCGAAATATGAAAAATCTGGGTTCTACCGATCGATCGGTAGGGATGAATAGTGAAATATAAAAAAAAAAAAATTCTCAAATTTTTTTGGGAGCTTATATGGGTACATTGATGATGTATTTGGGGGTTTGATTCATGCTTGGGTATGTTGTGTGCTCATAAATAATTGTGAGTTATTTTGTGTGTTAGCACATATTAATCGGGTAACGGGACCAAGGCAAAGTTTGATTCGGACTACGGAATTTTAAGGTACGTATGACGTAAGAGCATAGCCCTTTAATATAATTGCAATTGTTGAGTGCTTGGTACACTGTATTGCAATGAATGTGTGTGGAAATGCATGACACATGGTATTAGCAATAAACGGAGATTGAAATGCATGGTTTATTGTACTTGCTTCAAATATCTATATATGCATTGAGAATTGCATGGTGCAGCTTTTGAGGAAGTAATGATTGGGATGTTGTCGCCTGTGAGCGAACATCGATTATGACGCCGCTGCCATCGAGCATGCGTGGAAATGGAATGCCGCTATTGTAGAGCGATCAATGAAATAGAACTATGAAACCATAAGTGAGAAACATGGATTGTCTATAATCATTGTTTAATGATTTGATGTTATTGATTATGACATTGGTATATGGCTCATAGAATTGTTAATCAATGTAATGATTAACTGGCATTTGGGAATTTGATGGTTTCAGTGTTTTGAGAACAGGGACAGTACAGGAAACCCCGGATGAGGATGATGCCATCCAGGGAGTATATTTTGTATTTCATAGCATTTACATTGTTGTAAATTATGAATTGTATTGTTGTGGTTATTGGATTGGGATATTGGTATTCTCACCCCGTGTGGGGGCCTGTCTCTGTTGGGGCAGGTGATACAGGTGTAGAAGCAGCTTTGGAGTTGAGCTCGGGCTATTGATTGAGGTACTTCCAGGATCGAGGTACCAGAGCTGGATGGATAGGCGCTCAGATCCAGAGTCGAGATCGAGTTGCGCTTGAGAGGTGCTTCCAGGATCGAAGCACCAGTAACGGTATCCAGTAGAGTGTTTTATACATTAGATACACGCTTATTCATTGGGGTGCTCTTATGTGAGTACATATTACGTGTATATAGAATGTATAAACGGGCTACGGCTCTTCTTTGTTCATTTATGGTTTACACGCAATTAGATATAGAATTGCTAAATGAACTAAGAGTATGTTAGTGTATTATGAGGGTGCATGCTATATGGATAATCATGGTTGGGGAATTTGAATATTATGTGGTTTAAATGCAAGAAATTTTCTGGATAGCATATGGTGTTGCACTTGCATATGGTTTTTCCCCTGATAGTATGATTATATGCACTAATGATATGGCTTAATACACTAATAACGGATTAAGGGCACGGGGGTCCTTACATTAGTGGTATCAGAGCAGTGGTTAGCTCTTTGGGGCTGTTGAAGGCCTGGAACATGCTGATAAGGATGGGTAGCACATATTTATGCATGATAGTAGTTAGTGTTGTGTGGCACAACTATTTTGCTTATGTGCATTTGTGATATGTGATCATAGTGAAACGATTATATGTCATGACATCTATAGAATCATAATATAACCTGTTGATTATGATTGTGAGTTGTGACACAGGGACAACCAAATGGAGCATTTTGAAATGCATTGGGATACGGGAAGTACTTTGTACTCATAGTTTATGCATTTACTCATTATAATCATATTGTGGGGAATATGGATTATCGTATGCTCATGTTTGGGATTGTTCCTGTAGGGACACTATGACGTGAAAGGCTAAGGCCATGGTTGAAAGACACGAAACGGTAACCTGCGTTTTATATACATCATGGAATTATGCATTGTGGTTGCATGTGTACATGTAGTGATGATTTTAATGCTTTGCCGCCAAATGTTGAAGCGAGGGGTGGGAGTGCCGCATGTCGCATTTGAGCGAGGTGCATTAAAATACACTCATGATGATGTATGTTGGAATATGGATTATGCTTTGTGATGCAGGTATGGATGAAATACTTGGTGAATATCCCATGAGTCATTGTTATGGATGAGTGATGATTTTAAATGCTTGCCGCTATTTATTGTTTTGTGCCGCTAAAATGTGAAGCGAGGGGTGGGAGCGCCGCATGTCACATTGAAGCGTGGTTATCATATGAGGCGAGGAAAGAATATTTGCCGCTAAAATGTGAAGCGAGGGGTGGGAGCGCCGCATGTCCATTTAAGCGAGGTTATTCTATGCCGCCTATATGAGAAGCGAGGGGTGGGAGTACCGCATGTTTTATTTGAGCGAGGGGCATTAAAATACACTACCGTGACAATGACTAGGGATCGGCTATTCTTTGGCGATGGTTCTTGCCGCCAGGTATATTGATAGCGATGGTTCATTCCGCTATATTGATTGGCGATGGTTCATGCGCCAGGTATATTGATAGCGACGGTCCATTCCGCTATATTGATTGGCGATGGTTCATGCCGCCAGGTATATTGATAGCGACGGTCCATTCCGCTATATTGATTGGCGATGGTTCATGCCGCCAGGTATATTGATAGCGATGGTTCATTCCGCTATATTGATTGGCGATGGTTCTTGCCGCCAGGTATATTGATAGCGATGGTTCATTCCGCTATATTGATTGGCGATGGTTCATGCCGCCAGGTATATTGACAGCGACGGTTCATTCCGCTATATTGATTGGCGATGGTTCATGCCGCCAGGTATATTGATAGCGATGGTTCATTCCGCTATATTGATTGGTGATGGTTCATGCCGCCAGGTATATTGATAGCGACGGTTCATTCCGCTATATTGATTGGCGATGGTTCATGCCGCCAGGTATATTGATAGCGATGGTTCATTCCGCTATATTTGTGATGTCCGGGAATTATGGGGGTAATCCCGGTGTTGTATTAATCCTTGATGGATTTTAATTGTGGCAATTAGGAATTAATTGCGGTTTGGCATCTTCCGAGGTTGGTAAATCGGGCCTTCTGGGCTCGTCTAATTGATTAGTTGGGATCGTTGGATCCCGAGGTTGAGATCGTATTCTCATTCCGGTGAAAACCTGCGAGTTGGGTTTTTAGTGTGACTCAGAATTTCGGGTGCTGTGTGTGGGCACCGGTAGGGGGTTTTTGAGTTAGAGAGAGAGTTTTTGAAAACAGATGATTTTTAATGAATCATGATGTATTTGTGGGGCTATTAGTATTTCGGGGTATTTTTGCTATAAATACCAATTAAACCCGGGATTTTAATTATCGGAACCATTTTCCTCTTCTTCCTCCTCTCTTCCCGCGCGCGAGCTTTCCCGATCCCCTTTACCCCCGCGCACAAAAGGCCACCGCCCGCCGCCGTCCGGCCGCCGTTCGGCGCGTCCGACCCGCCGCCGTGTTCGTCTCTTCCAGGCGGTTCTATCCATATCATCAATTTGAAGTTTGGTCGCGATTTGAGCTCGGATTTGCCAGAAAAGCGAAGGGTTCGAAAACTGGATTTCTTCGATTTGGGGCTCGATTTTTGGTACGATTTTGGGGCTTTCTTTCAGGTGTTTTTGGGGCATTTTGGTGCTTGGTTTGGGTCGATTATTCCACACTTTCATGGTTCGAAAAATTGTTGCTTAATGGTTCGATTTTGTATGCTGTGTGCGTGGAGTTATGTTCGATTTTAGGGGGTTTATGTTCGAAAATTTGGGGCTTTGGCTTGGGGATGTTGATTCTTGTTGAATTAATTAATTTATGGTTTAGATGCTTATTGGGTTCGAATTGAGGAATTGAATTCGAATTTAGGGCTTTAAATTCGAATTTTGGGGGTTTCGCATGTGGGGCGATTATTCATGTTGTTGATTGATTAATTCATATTTTTTAGATGAATTATGGTGATTATTTGGGTTTGATTTGTGTTGTTGAGGTTCGAAATTTAGGGGTGGTCCTTGAGCAATTTTCGATATTGTCTCATTCGATTTCCCTCCCTGTATATGCCCTGCCCCGGGTCTTTTAAATGGTAAATTGTTGTGGATTGACAATATGTTGAGGGTTATGGGTGTGCTTGAGCATGGATTGCATGTTCGTAATTAATTGTGAATTATTTATCGTGTTAGCACATCGTTCCTCGGAGCATGGAACTCGAGCAAGGTTTGGCTCGGACTTCGGAAATTAAGGTACGTGGGACGTACGAGCATAGCCTATTATAGTATTGCAACTGTAATATGCATGGTTTGTGATAATGGTATTAAATGGGCATTGGAATACATGGTGTATGGTAATTGTATTATATGGACATTACAATATCTGGCAGGTGGTCTGGCATGTGGTAATTACATTGGATAAATATTGAGATGCATGGTGCACTATATTTACTTCAAATGGATAATGATATGCATGGTAAACGGTCTTTGCCTTCAATGGATATATATATATATATATTGGGAATCATACAGTGCCGCCTTCGAGCGAGCAATGATTCGGGATGCGGTCGCCATTGGGCGACCATCGGTTATGACGCCGCTATTGTTGAGCGTGCGCGAGGTTTAGTATGCCGCTATTGTGGAGCGAGCATGAAATAAGAACATGGAATTGTTGGTTAGATATATGCGATATCTATAGTCTTTTACATTATGTTCTTATCCCTTTGATTATGGAACTGGTATAATAGAACGGTATTAGTTAATCTATGTGACGATTAACTGGCTTTGGGAATTTGATGAGTTTGGTTATTTTGAGAACAGGGACAATACAGGGGGATCCCGGATGAGGGTATTGCCATCCAGGGAGTATCATTTAAATTATGGCATTTACATTCTGTAAATTATGAATTGCAATATTATTATTTTGTGATTGGTGGTATTGGTATGCTCACCCCGTGTGGGGGCTGTCTCTGTTGGGGCAGGTAACACAGGTGTAGCGGCTTTGGAGTCGAGCTCGGGCTTTTGGTTAGAGGTACTTCCAGGATCGAGGTACCAGAGCTGGCTGGATGGACGCTCAGATCCAGTGTTGAGATCGAGTTGTGCTTGGAAGGTGCTTCCAGGATAGAAGTACCAGTAGCGGTATCCGGTATAGTGTTTTATGCATCAAATACACGTTTATTCATTGAGTACACCTTACGTGTATATGGGATGTATAAATGGGCTATGGCCTCTTTCTGTTCATTATGGTTGCATGCAATTAATTATGGAAATTGCTAAATGAACTAAGAGCATATTAGTGTATTATGTGGGTGCATGTTATGTGAATAATAATGGTAGGGGGAATTTGAATATTGGGAATTGAATGCAAGAAATTTTCTGGGTAGCATACGGTGTTGCACTTGCATAGGGTTTTTCCCCTGATGGTATGATTATATGCACTCATGGTATGGCTTAATGCACTAATTACGGGTTAAGGGCACGGGGGTCCTTACATTAGTGGTATCAGAGCAGTGGTTAGCTCTTTGGGGCTGTTGAGGGCCTAGGAACATGTTATTGGGAATGAGAAGCACATACTTATGCATGATTGCTTATGTGCGTTTATGATATGTGTTCATCATTGGCATATGTGTTGCTAACCATGGTGGTTGCAGGGTCTTATGAGACATGGACTATGCATTACGGTTGCATAGGTATACATCGGAGTGATAATTTTAATGCTTTGCCGCTACATGTTGGAGCGAGGTGCATTAAAATACACTCATGGCGATGTTTATGGGAATACGGATTATGCATTACGGTTGCATGCACGTCGAAGCGATGATGCCGCTGTCGTGTCGAAGCGATGGTAAATGCCGCTGTCACGTCGAAGCGATGATGCCGCTGTCGTGCCGAAACAATTATTGAAATACGGGTTATGCATTACGGTTGCATGCATGGCGTAGCGATATGAATACTTGCCGCTGTCGTATTATAGCGATGAAGAATATTTGCCGCAAATATGTCGAAGCGAAGGAAAATGCCGCTGTCATATTATTATTGCGAGGGATATTATGCCGCTAATACGTCGAAGCGAAGGGTATTTCCGCTGTCATGCCGGAATGATGGTAAATGCCGCTGTCGTGTCGAAGCGATGGTAAATGCCGCTGTCACGTCGAAGCGATGGTACCACCGTCATGTCGAAACGATGATGCCGCTGTCGTGTCGAAGCGATGATACATGCCGCTGTCACGTCGAAGCGATGATGCCGTTGTCATGACGTAGCGATGTGATCGGGAACAAAGTACTACATGAGTGTGAGTACCTCTTGAGTCCGCGATTATCCGGGTATTTTATTGGCGATGGTTCCGCCGGGTATTTTATTGGCGATGGTTCCGCCGGGTATTTTATTGGCGATGGTTCCGCCGGGTATTTTATTGGCGATGGTTACGCCGGGTATTTTATTGGCGATGGTTACGCCGGGTATTTTGTTGGCGATGGTTACGCCGGGTATTTTGTTGGCGATGGTTACGCCGGGTATTTTATTGGCGACGGTTACGCCGGGTATTCTATTGGCGATGGTTTATACCGCCGGATATCTATAGCGACATTTTATGCCGCTGACTCCATGGCGAGGGATCATGCCGCTGATTCGATAGCGATGGGTTATACCGCTATGTGTGTAGCACTGGATTATGCCGCCTACGAGCGATGGGTGCTGCTTATGTACCGCTGGTGGACGATGGATACAGGTATTCCGCTATCTCGATAGCGATGAGGTATGGCATATTACTTTTGTTATCAGTATGATGATTATGGTGTATTATTATTTACCGTCATGTGTTTGACGATGAGATTATGGATGTCGTGTATCGACAGGTACCGTCATATGTTCGACGATGTTATTTGGGATAACTATGTGGACGCTTGGCGTCATTTTGGTGATTTATACATTCATGTTTATGTATATGGTTGTATGGTTTGAGTGCCGATGGTGGGCACATGGTAGGGTCTGGGTATTTAGTTGACGAGACCTTTTGCCGAGCAGGTTTGCTCGATGGATCATTGATGCATTGTACCGGTGAGAGTACGCATCGTATTATGGAGGTATATTATTGACGAGCAATGATACCCTTGGGTATGCTCGCTGGGATGGCTAAGGCCAAGTGAATGGTGGTAAGAGTAGTCATTGAGGAAACTACTCGCTTGTTATTGTGATGAGGAGTAAACATGGTTACACCCACCCTAAGGGCGTGGAAGAAGTCCTAATGGATTAGGATTGCATGATAATTGAGCGTGGACGCCGGGTTGTCCAGTGTGCTTTGGTGTTTTAGAGATATGTTGGGCAATGACCCACAACTCTAATGGTTTGGGCGGTATGGTATACCGGGATGGAATGTGTGTCGCGTTAATAGGTTGGTATAAGCCTATGGGACCAGCGAATCACTAGCCAAGTATTGTTGCAGTACTTTAGCGTGCTTGTGTTAGCCATTATAATGCTCGTTGGACACGAGTTTGGGTGAATCGTATGGTGATACGATGAGGGTTATGGTAGACTCTTGTAGTCTCTATGTGGCATGGTGTTTGAGGTAGGGAATACCTCACGGGGACGTTTATACGTCATTGTTTTGAGGGACTTGTACTGGGACAGCTCAAGTTCGTTGGTATTACCAACGTGAGTGTCAACAAGTCGTTGTTAGCTCTAGTTGAACACCCTTGCATGTGGCATGCAATGGGAGTCACAGTGGTTTGTGAGGTTAGTGAGGTGGCACTACTATTTTGACCTTATCTCTTGGAGAGATTTGGATTGTACTGTCTTGGAGACAGCTTGCATCGGTCGTGGACTGATTGTAAATCAGTCATGGTACGTATTACTGGTGTTGGACCGGGTAATGGATTTCTTACCTCGGTGAGACGTTTGAGGAGACGTCTTCGGGAGATGCTCGATTGTGGAGTACTATGGTATTAGTACAGAGCATCGTTGGGATGAGTATACATGGCGTATACGGATTTTGGATCGGGTAATGGTAGTATTGATGCACTACTCTAACCAATTGTGTATTTCTGGGTTACGGGATATGTTTTGGTATAAATATACCCAGGTTTTCCGAACGGTAGTTCGAGGATTGGAGGATCATGGATTCATGACTTCTTCCTTGAGAGGAAGACGGTATTGTGATTCCTACCGGTTGAATCTTTTGGGGAGATTCGTTATTTTGGTTCGTGTGGTGGTGATGTTGAAATCACACCCTTTGGTTTTGGTTTGTCAACCATCATTCTCCGTGGGGCGAGAATAATCGGGGTTTGACAGTTGGTTTTGGGATTTGGGTATGATTGGAGACACCCGAGTCTATTGCATTGCGTATGCATGTTGTGTGGTGTATGGGCATGTATGCCGTGTGTGTATACGAATGCCAACCTTATTTCGTTCATTGTGGAACGCCGAGTGTGTATAATTGGTTTAGTGGATCTCCGGTGTGAGATTGTGGAACCTCGAGATCGGTAATCTCGATGGCACGATGCATTCTAATGAATGATCGTGAGGGTTGTTTGATTCCCCGAGGAGGGATCGATGTGATTTGGAATCATGGTGGTTCTTGTTGGATAATTCGATAGCCTTCCTATTTTAGGATTGTTAGATCCAAGGATAAATGAGGGATGGCCGAGATTCGGATTTGTTTAGTGTCATGGTTGACACTTGTGTAGGAATGCAATTGGTTGCCTTCCATGTCCCCTATGGAACTTGAGACTTGGTGGAGTCTTGATGGTGTGTCGGGACCAAGATATGATTTCTTGGAACACACCGGTGTAAACATCCTCGGTGATGTATTTTTGTGTGGATCAGTGACCGTGGGTAACCCGGTCCGGGTTGCAAGTGGTGCAACTACTCCTTTGGAGGAGATGGGCTGGGAAGCGAAAACTGGTTTTTCTGTGAGTATACTATTGTATACTAGTGGTCCCCACCATGACGATATGTGTCATGCATCGTGGGAAGGTGGTGAATATCACGGGATGATATCTTTGTCAGAACCAATGGAGATTTGGTTGGTTTGCAGTTTTGGTGAACTGACTTGTGGGACGATTCACGTCGAGGTATGTTGTTATCTTTCGGGTTTGTATTGGTTTTGGCGTTGCGCTATTTTAGGGCTTGGTGCGAGACTGGTATTCTCGCAGTTGTTAATTCGATTCAAGGTGGTTCAGAATCAGGGACTTGGCTTCGTTTTGTTGGTGTAGTCCTGGTGTTACGTGGAGTACACCGGTGCAATTTCGGGGACGAAATTTTATTAGTAGGGGATAATTGTGATGTCCGGGAATTATGGGGGTAATCCCGGTGTTGTATTAATCCTTGATGGATTTTAATTGTGGCAATTAGGAATTAATTGCGGTTTGGCATCTTCCGAGGTTGGTAAATCGGGCCTTCTGGGCTCGTCTAATTGATTAGTTGGGATCGTTGGATCCCGAGGTTGAGATCGTATTCTCATTCCGGTGAAAACCTGCGAGTTGGGTTTTTAGTGTGACTCAGAATTTCGGGTGCTGTGTGTGGGCACCGGTAGGGGGTTTTTGAGTTAGAGAGAGAGTTTTTGAAAACAGATGATTTTTAATGAATCATGATGTATTTGTGGGGCTATTAGTATTTCGGGGTATTTTTGCTATAAATACCAATTAAACCCGGGATTTTAATTATCGGAACCATTTTCCTCTTCTTCCTCCTCTCTTCCCGCGCGCGAGCTTTCCCGATCCCCTTTACCCCCGCGCACAAAAGGCCACCGCCCGCCGCCGTCCGGCCGCCGTTCGGCGCGTCCGACCCGCCGCCGTGTTCGTCTCTTCCAGGCGGTTCTATCCATATCATCAATTTGAAGTTTGGTCGCGATTTGAGCTCGGATTTGCCAGAAAAGCGAAGGGTTCGAAAACTGGATTTCTTCGATTTGGGGCTCGATTTTTGGTACGATTTTGGGGCTTTCTTTCAGGTGTTTTTGGGGCGTTTTGGTGCTTGGTTTGGGTCGATTATTCCACACTTTCATGGTTCGAAAAATTGTTGCTTAATGGTTCGATTTTGTATGCTGTGTGCGTGGAGTTATGTTCGATTTTAGGGGGTTTATGTTCGAAAATTTGGGGCTTTGGCTTGGGGATGTTGATTCTTGTTGAATTAATTAATTTATGGTTTAGATGCTTATTGGGTTCGAATTGAGGAATTGAATTCGAATTTAGGGCTTTAAATTCGAATTTTGGGGGTTTCGCATGTGGGGCGATTATTCATGTTGTTGATTGATTAATTCATATTTTTTAGATGAATTATGGTGATTATTTGGGTTTGATTTGTGTTGTTGAGGTTCGAAATTTAGGGGTGGTCCTTGAGCAATTTTCGATATTGTCTCATTCGATTTCCCTCCCTGTATATGCCCTGCCCCGGGTCTTTTAAATGGTAAATTGTTGTGGATTGACAATATGTTGAGGGTTATGGGTGTGCTTGAGCATGGATTGCATGTTCGTAATTAATTGTGAATTATTTATCGTGTTAGCACATCGTTCCTCGGAGCATGGAACTCGAGCAAGGTTTGGCTCGGACTTCGGAAATTAAGGTACGTGGGACGTACGAGCATAGCCTATTATAGTATTGCAACTGTAATATGCATGGTTTGTGATAATGGTATTAAATGGGCATTGGAATACATGGTGTATGGTAATTGTATTATATGGACATTACAATATCTGGCAGGTGGTCTGGCATGTGGTAATTACATTGGATAAATATTGAGATGCATGGTGCACTATATTTACTTCAAATGGATAATGATATGCATGGTAAACGGTCTTTGCCTTCAATGGATATATATATATATATTGGGAATCATACAGTGCCGCCTTCGAGCGAGCAATGATTCGGGATGCGGTCGCCATTGGGCGACCATCGGTTATGACGCCGCTATTGTTGAGCGTGCGCGAGGTTTAGTATGCCGCTATTGTGGAGCGAGCAATGAAATAAGAACATGGAATTGTTGGTTAGATATATGCGATATCTATAGTCTTTTACATTATGTTCTTATCCCTTTGATTATGGAACTGGTATAATAGAACGGTATTAGTTAATCTATGTGACGATTAACTGGCTTTGGGAATTTGATGAGTTTGGTTATTTTGAGAACAGGGACAATACAGGGGGATCCCGGATGAGGGTATTGCCATCCAGGGAGTATCATTTAAATTATGGCATTTACATTCTGTAAATTATGAATTGCAATATTATTATTTTGTGATTGGTGGTATTGGTATGCTCACCCCGTGTGGGGGCTGTCTCTGTTGGGGCAGGTAACACAGGTGTAGCGGCTTTGGAGTCGAGCTCGGGCTTTTGGTTAGAGGTACTTCCAGGATCGAGGTACCAGAGCTGGCTGGATGGACGCTCAGATCCAGTGTTGAGATCGAGTTGTGCTTGGAAGGTGCTTCCAGGATAGAAGTACCAGTAGCGGTATCCGGTATAGTGTTTTATGCATCAAATACACGTTTATTCATTGAGTACACCTTACGTGTATATGGGATGTATAAATGGGCTATGGCCTCTTTCTGTTCATTATGGTTGCATGCAATTAATTATGGAAATTGCTAAATGAACTAAGAGCATATTAGTGTATTATGTGGGTGCATGTTATGTGAATAATAATGGTAGGGGGAATTTGAATATTGGGAATTGAATGCAAGAAATTTTCTGGGTAGCATACGGTGTTGCACTTGCATAGGGTTTTTCCCCTGATGGTATGATTATATGCACTCATGGTATGGCTTAATGCACTAATTACGGGTTAAGGGCACGGGGGTCCTTACAATATTGATTGGCGATGGTTCTTGCCGCCGGATATATTGATAGCGATGTCTCATTCCGCTATTCAATTGGCGATGGTTCATGCCGTCGGGTATTCTATTGACGATGATTCGTGCCACAGGATATTACATAACGACGGGTCATTCCGCTACACCTATGGCGATGGTTCATACCGCCGGATATCTATAGCGATGTCTTATGCCGCTGACTCTATGACGAGAGATCATGCCGCTGATTCTATAGCGATGGGTTATACCGCTATGTGCGTAGCGCTAGATTATGTCGCCTACGAGCGATGGATGCTACTTGTGTACCGCTGGTGGATGATGGATACATGTGATGACCAGGGATTATAAATGTTAATCCCGTAGTGTTAATAACCCCTAAAGTTGTTTTACGTGGCGACTTGGAGTTTAATCGCGGTGTTGGGCCTTCTGGGCTCGTTTATTTGGGTAGTTGGGATCGTTGGATCCCGAGGTTGAGTTGTGTTCTCATTCCGGTGAAAAATCTAAGAGTTGGGTTTTTAGTGTGACTCGGAATCTCGGGTGCTTTGTGTGGGCACCGGTAGGGGGTTTTGGAGTTAGAGAGAGAATTTTTGGAAACAGATGATTTTTAATGAATCATGATGTATTTGTGGGGCTATTAGTATTTCGGGGTATTTTTGCTATAAATACCAGTTGAACCCGAGATTTTAATTATCGGAACCATTTTTCCTCACCTTGTTTCTCTCTCCCCGCACCCGCGCATTTCCCGACCCGCCGCCGGCTTCGTCTCGTCCAGGCGCACCTTCCCATACCATCAATTTGAAGTTTCGTCGAGAATCGCGTTCGGATTTGCCAGAAAAGCGTAGGGTTCGAAACTGGAATTCGTCCGATTTTGGGGCTCGATTTTTGGTACGTTTTTGGGGCTTTTCTTCCGATGGTTTTGGGGCGTTTTTTAGCTGATGTTGAGTCGAAAATTTCAGACTTTAATGGTTCGAAAATTTGTTGCTTAATGGTTCGAATTTCATCACTGCTTGCGTGATGTTAGGGCTCGATTTTAGGGGTCTATGTTCGAATTTTGGGGGTTTTTGGCAAGGGGTGATGATTCTTGTTAGTAATCGATTAATTCATGTTTTAGATGATTTGTGGTGCTTAATTGGATTCGAATTGTGGAGTGAGGGTTCGAAATTGAAGAGTGTTCTTGAACAATTTTCGATATTGTCTCATTCGTTTTCCCTCCCTGCATGTACCCTACCCCGGGTCTTTTAAATGGTTAATTGTCGTGTGTTGACAATATTTTTGAGGGTTATGGGTGTGCTTGAGCATGGGTTGCATGTTCGTAAATAATTGTGAATTAATTTATCGTGTTAGCACATCGTTCCTCGGGGCATGGAACTCGAGCAATGTTTGGCTCGGACTTCGGAGATTTAAGGTACGTGCGACGTACGAGCATTACTTTATATAAGAGCATTTGTGAATGCATAATGTATTTTAATTGCATTAGATGGTTGTGGGTATGGCTATATATATATGTGTTGATATGACTATGGAACGACCTAGTCTTGACATCGCTGCCACAAGTGTGCGTAATACTAGAGTAGTATAACCTTACATGAGATATGGGGTACTGGGTTTATATGACTATTGTAGGGCATTTGAGATGCCTGAGAATGATCGTGGAATCATGTATTCATTGTAAGACATGTGAGATGTCTAAGTGAAATGGAGAATTGGTAAAATAAATGCTAGGCATTTGAGCTATCTGTGATTGGTAGCAAAGTTGAAAATCAGTATTAGATATCGAGATATCTATATTTGTATGTATAATGAATTTGGAATCATTAATTATTGATACTTGAGAATCAGGCATGCTATGAGTTAAATCAATGTGTTGATTTACTGATTTTTGATATTTGATGAGTTTGATGATTGTGAGAACAGGGACAGTACACGAAATCCCGGATGAGGACGTTGCCATCCAGGGAGTATCATTTAAAATTCATTAGTATTTACTTTTGTTGTAAATTATGAATTTCATTATTGTGATTATGGGATTTTGTGTATTGGTATGCTCACCCCGTTGGGGGCTGTCTCTGTTGGGGCAGGTGAACAGGTACATCGATGGCTGTGGAGCTGAGCTCGAGCTGTTGATTGGATGTACTCCCAGGATCGTGGTACCAGGGCTTGATGGAGCACGGTATCGTATAGAGTACTTATATACACCCGAAGGTTATATACATATTCATGATGCTCGCATGTGAGCACGGTTATGCTTGTATATGGGTTGTATATAAAGGCATGAGCCTTTCTCTCTTTCATTCTATGTTGCATGCAATTAAGAGTAGAATTGCTAATGATATGAGAGTCATGGGTTTATTATGTGGGTGTTGAAACCCATTTATGTTGTCTTATGTGTGGTGTCTTCCCTGGCTGGGAATTTACTTAGCGTTGCTGTGTTCTGTTGAGTATGTGTTTTCCCTGGCCGGGAACTATATATTGTGATGCGCTTTTATTTCGGGATGGCTCTATTTATGGGGAGACTCTGCCCAAATTTTTATAAAAGTCTACCATGTGAAAAGTGGTGTAATGGGGATGGAAATGGGCGGAATCTATGAGTCTAATTGTGGGTAGAGATGATCTTAATGTTGAATATTAAAGAAATTTTGTAATTACCATTCAATGGTAAAGTATCATCTGAGTTTCCCGATTGATTTTATTGAAAGCATGTGCCACACATAATGAATAATACACTAATCAAGGGTTAAGGGCTTGGGGTCCTTACATTAGTGGTATCAGAGCAGTGGTTGCTCTTTGGGGCTGTTAAGGGCCTAGGAAGTTATTGATAGCACATACTTATGCATGATGGCATTAATGTTGTATGACACAACTAGTTGTTTATGTGCTTTTTATGATATGAAAAGTGGTGTTGCTAATCATTGTGATTGCAGGAATCGTGTAGCATGTGATGGGATGGCATAATGGTGATGTCTGGCCCTTCATGTATTATGTGTTAAGGGATCTGATTTTGTAGGAAAATCAGGAAAGGTGAGACGTACGGGCTTCGGACGGTAAAACGTGTTACACCTTTGATTATGTATATCGTGGGTAGTGAACCCTTACATGTGATGGTATATGTGAAATGATAGTGATATATATTGTGATAATGGAATCAACTGTTGTGCTTGATTATTGTGGTAGAATTGATGAATGTTCCGGTAGCCTTTATCTCCGAGCGAGGGAGGTCTTTGCCGCTGTCATGACTAAGCGAGGTAACATGCCGCTGTCATTGTCGAAGCGAGGGGTCCTAAAATTCCGCTGTTGTATTGGGACCGGAACAGTCACAATTCTAGTGATTAATGTGGAATATTGTGGTTATAACTGGAACGTGATATCGATCATTATATTGTGAACTGTGGTATTAACCTGGATGCAGGTACATGGAGCTAGTGGAAGTTCCGGTAGTTGTTATATTCGAGCGAGGGAGGTACTTGCCGCTGTCATATGAAGCGATGGTAATATGATATTTGCCGCTATCATGTCTAAGCGAGGTAACATGCCGCTGTCATTGTCGAAGCGAGGGATATCATATGATGCCGCTATATGTCGAAGCGAGGGGTCCTAAAATTCCGCTGCTATAACAAGACCGGAACAACCACATTATCGATATTGATAGCGATGTCTCATTCCGCTATGTTGGTTGGCGATGGTTCATGCCGCCAAGTGTATTAATAGCGATGTCTTATTCCGCTATATTGATTGGCGATGGTTCTTGCCGCCGGATATATTGATAGCGATGTCTCATTCCGCTATATTGATTGGCGATGGTTCTTGCCGCCGGATATATTGATAGTGATGTCTCATTCCGCTATATTGATTGACGATGGTTCTTGCCGCCGGATATATTGATAGCGATGGTTCATTCCGCTATATTGATTGGCGATGATTCTTGCCGCCGAGTATATCATAGCGATGGTTCGTTCCGCTATTCCATTGGCGATGACTTATGCCGCCGGGTGTTCATAGCGATGGTACATTCCGCTACATCTATGGCGATGGTTCATGCCGCCAGATGTCTATAGCGATGTTTTATGCCGCTGACTCTATGACGATGGATTATGCCACTGATTCTATAGCGACGGGTTATGCCGCTATGTACATGACACTGGATTATGCCACCTACGAGCGATGGGTGCTGATTGCGTACCACTGTTGGATGACGGAGACAGGTATGCCGCTATATTGTTAGCAATGAGGTATGGCATATTACTGTTTATTTAGCACTATCGTGGATATCATGTGTTGATTTACTTATGTTGTCATGTGTTTGACGATGAGATTATAGACGTCGTGTATCGACATATACTGTCACGACAATATTATTATATTATTTCAAAGTCATATGTTGACAGGTACCGTCACGGGATGACAATGACATAGTGGATGTTCTATGTAGACGTGTAGCGTCGTTTTGATGGTTAATACATTTATGTTATGTATTTGGTTGTATGGTTTGAGTGCCGATGGTGAGAACATGGTAGAGTCTGGGTCACTAGTTGACGAGACCTTTTTGCCGAGCAGGTTTGCTCGGTGGAGTATTGGATGTATTGTACCGGTAAATGTACCACATCATGTTATAGAGTTAGATAATTGTCGAGCGATGATACCCTCGGGTATGCTCGTTGGTTTGGCTAGGGCCAAGTGATTGGTGGTAAGAGTAGTCATTGAGGAAACTACTCGCTTGTGTTGTGACGTAGGGTAGACATGGTTGCACCCACCCTGAGGGTGTGGGATAAATCTTATTGGATTATGATTGCATCATAAGTGAGCAAGGACACCGGGTTGTCCATTGTGCTTGGTATTTTAGAGATATGTTGGGCGATGACCCATTACTCTAACGGTTTGTACGGTATGGCATACCGAGATGGAACATATGGCTTGTTGGTGGGCTTGATATGAGCCTATGGAGACAGCGCTTTGCTAGCCAGATATCGTGGTAATGATATAGTGTGATTGTTGGAGCCATGATACTGCTCGTTGGAACCAAGTTTGGCAAATCGTAAGGTGATACGATGTGGATTATGGTGGACTTTAGTAGTCACCACGTCATTTGAGGTTGAGGTTGTGCATGCCTCACTGAAACGTGTATACGCTTATGTTTAATCTTGGTGAGACTTGTCTGGGACAGGTCATAATGTTGGAGTACCAACAAGAGAGTCATCAAGTCGTCGTTGACTCGATCTGGGGAATCCGTGTACTTGGGACGCAATGGGTGTTATTGTATCCAGTTTTTCCGAGCGGTGGTTCGAGACTAGTGGATCTCGAGTTCGATAGCACTTTCCTTGTGGGGAAGGAGGTAGTATTATACCTATTTGGGAATCCTTGAAAGATTCGGTAAGTTGGTACGTGTAGTGTTGATTTTGGGAATCACGCCGTGTTGTTGATCGTCGATTATCATCCTCCACTGAGTAGGGAGTGACTTAGAATTGACAGTTGTGTTTGGGGCTTAGGGGCATGTTGAAGATACCCGAGCCAAGTGCATTGAGTATGCATGTGATGTCCGTGCTTAGGCAGGTATACCGGTGAGTATACGGATGCCAATTTTTGATTTCCTTTTTGTCAAGCATAGAGTTATGCTACTTTTGGATGGTTAAATCTCTGATGAGAGATATTGAACACCTTGAGATTGGGAATCTCCATGGCACGATAAATTATGAGAAACAATCGTGAAGTTAGTTGACTCCCTTTGAGGAGGGATTATCTTGTGTGGGTTGAGGTGTTCCCTTGTTGGTGTTTTCCTTCGAGTTATGCGATAGCCTTCCCAAGTTTGGATTGTTAAATCCTAGGATTATCAAGGGATGGCAGGAATTCGGATTTATTGGGTGTCGCTGTCGACACAAGCGTCGAGGATGCAATGGGTTTATTGCATGTCCTTTCAGAATTGGAACTCTGTGGAGTCTCGATGGTTTATTTATGATCAGGATGTGATCCTTGGAATACCCGAAGGTGGACATCTTGTGAGATGTCTTTTGTGTGAATCTGTGGCCGTGAGTTGCCCAAATTGAGTTGCAATGATGCGACTCAATTTGATGGAGGAGGTTTGAAAGTGGAGACCAGGTTTGGTATGTGTCCATCGTGGTATACTAGTGTTTTCATCGTAATGATGTGTATTAGACATCTTGAGTCATAATAAAGATGTCATTGGATGATATCTACGATGGAATCGGGAGCGATTCGAATCCTTGCAGTTTCAGTTGATTAACTGCTTTTGGATTGTTAGCGTTGAGTTGTGCTGACGCTCTTTGACGTTATGATGGATTTGGAAGTCTATTCCACTCCAGAGTTTGACACGAGGTCAACGTTCTCACGGTTGAGGTGTCATTCAGGATGCGTTCTTACTAGTTGTATTAGAACTAAGGATGACTGTCCGATCTACGGTCGTAAGTATTGGTTGTTTTGCAGTCATGAGGGACTGACTTTTGGGATGAACCGCATCGAGGTACGTTTTGCGTCTTGGGTGATATGTTGGTTTTGGTATGTCGCTCTGTTTCAGAGTTTGATGTGAGGTAAGTATCCTCGCATTTATTAAGACGATTCTGATATGGTCAAGAATCGAGGTTATGGCTTCATGTTGTTGTGTAGCCTGGGTGTTACGTGATACACCGGTGCTAATTTCGAGGACGAAATTCTTTTAGTGGGGGATATTGTGATGACCAGGGATTATAAATGTTAATCCCGTAGTGTTAATAACCCCTAAAGTTGTTTTACGTGGCGACTTGGAGTTTAATCGCGGTGTTGGGCCTTCTGGGCTCGTTTATTTGGGTAGTTGGGATCGTTGGATCCCGAGGTTGAGATTGTGTTCTCATTCCGGTGAAAAATCTAAGAGTTGGGTTTTTAGTGTGACTCGGAATCTCGGGTGCTTTGTGTGGGCACCGGTAGGGGGTTTGGAGTTAGAGAGAGAATTTTTGGAAACAGATGATTTTTATTGAATCATGATGTATTTGTGGGGCTATTAGTATTTCGGGGTATTTTTGCTATAAATACCAGTTGAACCCGAGCCGGAACCATTTTTCCTCACCTTGTTTCTCTCTCCCCGCACCCGCGCATTTCCCGATCCCCTTTGACCCCCGCCGCTTCCAGGCGTGCGCCCGCCGCCGTTCGGCGCGTCCGACCCGCCGCCGGCTTCGTCTCGTCCAGGCGCACCTTCCCATACCATCAATTTGAAGTTTCGTCGAGAATCGCGTTCGGATTTGCCAGAAAAGCGTAGGGTTCGAAACTGGAATTCGTCCGATTTTGGGGCTCGATTTTTGGTACGTTTTTGGGGCTTTTCTTCCGATGTTTTTGGGGCATTTTTTAGCTGATGTTGAGTCGAAAATTTCAGACTTTAATGGTTCGAAAATTTGTTGCTTAATGGTTCGAAGTTCATCACTGCTTGCGTGATGTTAAGGCTCGATTTTAGGGGTTTATGTTCGAATTTTGGGGGTTTTTGGCAAGGGGTGATGATTCTTGTTAGTAATCGATTAATTCATGTTTTAGATGATTTGTGGTGCTTAATTGGATTCGAATTGTGGAGTGAGGGTTCGAAATTGAAGAGTGTTCTTGAACAATTTTCGATATTGTCTCATTCGTTTTCCCTCCCTGCATGTACCCTGCCCCGGGTCTTTTAAATGGTTAATTGTCGTGTGTTGACAATATTTTTGAGGGTTATGGGTGTGCTTGAGCATGGGTTGCATGTTCGTAAATAATTGTGAATTAATTTATCGTGTTAGCACATCGTTCCTCGGGGCATGGAACTCGAGCAATGTTTGGCTCGGACTTCGGAGATTTAAGGTACGTGCGACGTACGAGCATTACTTTATATAAGAGCATTTGTGAATGCATAATGTATTTTAATTGCATTAGATGGTTGTGGGTATGGCTATATATATATGTGTTGATATGACTATGGAACGACCTAGTCTTGACATCGCTGCCACAAGTGTGCGTAATACTAGAGTAGTATAACCTTACATGAGATATGGGGTACTGGGTTTATATGACTATTGTAGGGCATTTGAGATGCCTGAGAATGATCGTGGAATCATGTATTCATTGTAAGACATGTGAGATGTCTAAGTGAAATGGAGAATTGGTAAAATAAATGCTAGGCATTTGAGCTATCTGTGATTGGTAGCAAAGTTGAAAATCAGTATTAGATATCGAGATATCTATATTTGTATGTATAATGAATTTGGAATCATTAATTATTGATACTTGAGAATCAGGCATGCTATGAGTTAAATCAATGTGTTGATTTACTGATTTTTGATATTTGATGAGTTTGATGATTGTGAGAACAGGGACAGTACACGAAATCCCGGATGAGGACGTTGCCATCCAGGGAGTATCATTTAAAATTCATTAGTATTTACTTTTGTTGTAAATTATGAATTTCATTATTGTGATTATGGGATTTTGTGTATTGGTATGCTCACCCCGTTGGGGGCTGTCTCTGTTGGGGCAGGTGAACAGGTACATCGATGGCTGTGGAGCTGAGCTCGAGCTGTTGATTGGATGTACTCCCAGGATCGTGGTACCAGGGCTTGATGGAGCACGGTATCGTATAGAGTACTTATATACACCCGAAGGTTATATACATATTCATGATGCTCGCATGTGAGCACGGTTATGCTTGTATATGGGTTGTATATAAAGGCATGAGCCTTTCTCTCTTTCATTCTATGTTGCATGCAATTAAGAGTAGAATTGCTAATGATATGAGAGTCATGGGTTTATTATGTGGGTGTTGAAACCCATTTATGTTGTCTTATGTGTGGTGTCTTCCCTGGCTGGGAATTTACTTAGCGTTGCTGTGTTCTGTTGAGTATGTGTTTTCCCTGGCCGGGAACTATATATTGTGATGCGCTTTTATTTCGGGATGGCTCTATTTATGGGGAGACTCTGCCCAAATTTTTATAAAAGTCTACCATGTGAAAAGTGGTGTAATGGGGATGGAAATGGGCGGAATCTATGAGTCTAATTGTGGGTAGAGATGATCTTAATGTTGAATATTAAAGAAATTTTGTAATTACCAATCAATGGTAAAGTATCATCTGAGTTTCCCGATTGATTTTATTGAAAGCATGTGCCACACATAATGAATAATACACTAATCAAGGGTTAAGGGCTTGGGTCCTTACATTAGTGGTATCAGAGCAGTGGTTGCTCTTTGGGGCTGTTAAGGGCCTAGGAAGTTATTGATAGCACATACTTATGCATGATGGCATTAATGTTGTATGACACAACTGGTTGTTTATGTGCTTTTTATGATATGAAAAGTGGTGTTGCTAATCATTGTGATTGC
This sequence comes from Haberlea rhodopensis, assembly GCA_907163345.1. Taxonomy (NCBI): domain Eukaryota; kingdom Viridiplantae; phylum Streptophyta; class Magnoliopsida; order Lamiales; family Gesneriaceae; genus Haberlea; species Haberlea rhodopensis. The sequence goes on along the minus strand of CAJQUN010000202.1, from coordinate 1,005,625 downwards.
AGGAATCGTGTAGCATGTGATGGGATGGCATAATGGTGATGTCTGGCCCTTCATGTATTATGTGTTAAGGGATCTGATTTTGTAGGAAAATCAGGAAAGGTGAGACGTACGGGCTTCGGACGGTAAAACGTGTTACACCTTTGATTATGTATATCGTGGGTAGTGAACCCTTACATGTGATGGTATATGTGAAATGATAGTGATATATATTGTGATAATGGAATCAACTGTTGTGCTTGATTATTGTGGTAGAATTGATGAATGTTCCGGTAGCCTTTATCTCCGAGCGAGGGAGGTACTTGCCGCTGTCATGACTAAGCGAGGTAACATGCCGCTGTCATTGTCGAAGCGAGGGGTCCTAAAATTCCGCTGTTGTATTGGGACCGGAACAGTCACAATTCTAGTGATTAATGTGGAATATTGTGGTTATAACTGGAACGTGATATCGATCATTATATTGTGAACTGTGGTATTAACCTGGATGCAGGTACATGGAGCTAGTGGAAGTTCCGGTAGTTGTTATATTCGAGCGAGGGAGGTACTTGCCGCTGTCATATGAAGCGATGGTAATATGATATTTGACGCTGTCATGTCTAAGCGAGGTAACATGCCGCTGTCATTGTCGAAGCGAGGGATATCATATGATGCCGCTATATGTCAAAGCGAGGGGTCCTAAAATTCCGCTGCTATAACAAGACCGGAACAACCACATTATCGATATTGATAGCGATGTCTCATTCCGCTATGTTGGTTGGCGATGGTTCATGCCGCCAAGTGTATTAATAGCGATGTCTTATTCCGCTATATTGATTGGCGATGGTTCTTGCCGCCGGATATATTGATAGCGATGTCTCATTCCCCTATATTGATTGGCGATGGTTCTTGCCGCCGGATATATTGATAGCGATGGTTCATTCCGCTATATTGATTGGCGATGATTCTTGCCGCCGAGTATATCATAGCGATGGTTCGTTCCGCTATTCCATTGGCGATGACTTATGCCGCCGGGTGTTCATAGCGATGGTACATTCCGCTACATCTATGGCGATGGTTCATGCCGCCAGATGTCTATAGCGATGTTTTATGCCGCTGACTCTATGACGATGGATTATGCCACTGATTCTATAGCGACGGGTTATGCCGCTATGTACATGACGCTGGAGTACGCCACCTACGAGCGATGGGTGCTGATTGCGTACCACTGTTGGATGACGGAGACAGGTATGCCGCTATATTGTTAGCAATGAGGTATGGCATATTACTGTTTATTTAGCACTATCGTGGATATCATGTGTTGATTTACTCATGTTGTCATGTGTTTGACGATGAGATTATAGACGTCGTGTATCGACATATACTGTCACGACAATATTATTATATTATTTCAAAGTCATATGTTGACAGGTACCGTCACGGGATGACAATGACATAGTGGATGTTCTATGTAGACGTGTAGCGTCGTTTTGATGGTTAATACATTTATGTTATGTATTTGGTTGTATGGTTTGAGTGCCGATGGTGAGAACATGGTAGAGTCTGGGTCACTAGTTGACGAGACCTTTTTGCCGAGCAGGTTTGCTCGGTGGAGTATTGGATGTATTGTACCGGTAAATGTACCACATCATGTTATAGAGTTAGATAATTGTCGAGCGATGATACCCTCGGGTATGCTCGTTGGTTTGGCTAGGGCCAAGTGATTGGTGGTAAGAGTAGTCATTGAGGAAACTACTCGCTTGTGTTGTGACGTAGGGTAGACATGGTTGCACCCACCCTGAGGGTGTGGGATAAATCTTATTGGATTATGATTGCATCATAAGTGAGCAAGGACACCGGGTTGTCCATTGTGCTTGGTATTTTAGAGATATGTTGGGCGATGACCCATTACTCTAACGGTTTGTACGGTATGGCATACCGAGATGGAACATATGGCTTGTTGGTGGGCTTGATATGAGCCTATGGAGACAGCGCTTTGCTAGCCAGATATCGTGGTAATGATATAGTGTGATTGTTGGAGCCATGATACTGCTCGTTGGAACCAAGTTTGGCAAATCGTAAGGTGATACGATGTGGATTATGGTGGACTTTAGTAGTCACCACGTCATTTGAGGTTGAGGTTGTGCATGCCTCACTGAAACGTGTATACGCTTATGTTTAATCTTGGTGAGACTTGTCTGGGACAGGTCATAATGTTGGAGTACCAACAAGAGAGTCATCAAGTCGTCGTTGACTCGATCTGGGGAATCCGTGTACTTGGGACGCAATGGGTGTTATTGTATCCAGTTTTTCCGAGCGGTGGTTCGAGACTAGTGGATCTCGAGTTCGATAGCACTTTCCTTGTGGGGAAGGAGGTAGTATTATACCTATTTGGGAATCCTTGAAAGATTCGGTAAGTTGGTACATGTAGTGTTGATTTTGGGAATCACTCCGTGTTGTTGATCGTCGATTATCATCCTCCACTGAGTAGGGAGTGACTCAGAATTGACAGTTGTGTTTGGGGCTTAGGGGCATGTTGAAGATACTCGAGCCAAGTGCATTGAGTATGCATGTGATGTCCGTGCTTAGGCAGGTATACCGGTGAGTATACGGATGCCAATTTTTGATTTCCTTTTTGTCAAGCATAGAGTTGCTACTTCTGGATGGTTAAATCTCTGATGAGAGATATTGAACACCTTGAGATTGGGAATCTCCATGGCACGATAAATTATGAGAAACAATCGTGAAGTTAGTTGACTCCCTTTGAGGAGGGATTATCTTGTGTGGGTTGAGGTGTTCCCTTGTTGGTGTTTTCCTTCGAGTTATGCGATAGCCTTCCCAAGTTTGGATTGTTAAATCCTAGGATTATCAAGGGATGGCAGGAATTCGGATTTATTGGGTGTCGCTGTCGACACAAGCGTCGAGGATGCAATGGGTTTATTGCATGTCCTTTCAGAATTTGAACTCTGTGGAGTCTCGGTGGTTTATTTATGATCAGGATGTGATCCTTGGAATACCCGAAGGTGGACATCTTGTGAGATGTCTTTTGTGTGAATCTGTGGCCGTGAGTTGCCCAAATTGAGTTGCAATGATGCGACTGCTCATTTGATGGAGGAGGTTTGAAAGTGGAGACCAGGTTTGGTATGTGTACATCGTGGTATACTAGTGTTTTCATCGTAATGATGTGTATTAGACATCTTGAGTCATAATAAAGATGTCATTGGATGATATCTACGATGGAATCGGGAGCGATTCGAATCCTTGCAGTTTCAGTTGATTAACTGCTTTTGGATTGTTAGCGTTGAGTTGTGCTGACGCTCTTTGACGTTATGATGGATTTGGAAGTCTATTCCACTCCAGAGTTTGACACGAGGTCAACGTTCTCACGGTTGAGGTGTCATTCAGGCTGCGTTCTTACTAGTTGTATTAGAACTAAGGATGACTGTCCGATCTACGGTCGTAAGTATTAGTTGTTTTGCAGTCATGAGGGACTGACTTTTGGGATGAACCGCATCGAGGTACGTTTTGCCTCTTGGGTGATATGTTTGTTTTGGTATGTCGCTCTGTTTCTGTGATATCCCTGAAATGATTAATTGCAACTTGGTGCATTTATATGATTAATTATGATGGTAATTAATTATGTGTTGGAATTATTATGTGGAAATGCTTAGTCACGTGTTAGAGTGACCCGGGATAGCATTTCAGGGTGCATGTTGGGTATGTTGGGAATTATGGTTGGAAGCATGATTTATTTGCCTTGGTTAGCAATTAATTAGAAATCATGTGTTTAAGTGATATTTTGGTGCATTTGGTTTAATGCTTTGGAAAATATCATGTTGGGGTGTTTTATACACCATGATTTGTGGATTGCATTTTAATTAAACTCAACACTTTTATTCCCCAACCCCACCTCATCCACTCTCACTTTACCTTTACCAAACAACACCCAAACCCTTCCCCTTTCTCTCCATTTTCGAGTTCAAGCTTTGGGGTGAAGAGAAACCTTTCAAAATCTTGATTTGTGGAGTATATTGGGTGATTTGAGGTCCACAAGAGGTATGGATACCTCATGGTTAATTTTGTTGTGTTTTGTTTAAGTTTGGTATGATTTTGAAGGGTTTTGAAATGGGTTTGTGTTGGGTTGTTGTGGGTTTGGTTATATGTTGGATTTATACTTGTTTTGAAGTATATTTTGGTGGTTTATGTTGCATTTGATGTAGTTGGTTTGTTGGGTTAAGTGTTGGTATGGATTGGAAGGTTTTGGGAGCAAAAATTGTGAAAATCGCATGTCTGTGCGAGGCGATCGATCGCCTGAAAAGAGGCGACCGATCGCCAAGGGACAGTAGCATTTTTGCGGGTTAGGCGATCGATCGCCTAAAATGAGGCGATCGATCGCCGAGAGGCAGTAGCCAAATCAAAGGATAGGCGATCGATCGCCATGTTTGAGGCGACCGATCGCCGCGATGAAAATTTTGAGGCGACCGATCGCCTGGGTGAAGCGATCGATCGCCGCCAGTGGATTTTTGAGAAATGATTTCTTTTGTCAAATTTTTGGTATTTGGCTATTATTTGGCTTCTAATATGGGGTTGTGTGATTGTGTAGAACCATCCCAGGTAGCAACGCAACCGAGGAACTGAAGCCATATCAAATCCACTTTTGGAAAGGTACGTAGTGGACGTACGGGCACCCAACGGTACATGTATCTTATATACTCATTGTTTATGCATTGTGGATGCGAGTATATAGGTGGTATTGCATTGTGGATGCAAATACATGTTATGCATGATGTTTATAGATGCATATGATTATTGGTGCACATCCCATGAGTCGTGGTCATCCTTTGATGATTTTAATGCTTGCCGCTATTTGTTTTAGTTCCGCTAAAGGTGAAGCGAGGGGTGGGAGCGCCGCATGTCACATTTGAGCGTGGTTATCATATAGGGCGAGGAAAGGGTATTTGCCTCTCAATGAGAGGCGAGGGGTGGGAGTCCCGCATGTCCATTGAAGCGAGGTTATCCTATGCCGCCTATATGTAAATAAGCGAGGGGCATTAAAATACATTGTGATGGACAGACTAGGGATTGGTGATCAGTATTTGGTATTGATGAGCTGGTATATGTCATGACATGTTTAGACCATTAAAAAGAATCTATTGATTATACTCATGAGTTATGGTACAGGGACAACCAAACGGGAAGCGTTTGAAATGCATGGGGAAAACAGGAAGTGTTTTATTATGATTATGCATTTACGCTTTACCTTCATATTGTGTTGAATATGAATGATTATTATTGCTCATGTTTGGGGGTTGTCCTTGTAGGTACACGTTTGGCATGATATAAGGGCTAGACGGGTTGATATGGTGAGCTTGTTGAGGATGTTTTTGGGACTTGAAGGACAGGATTATTTTGGATAGTATCTACTCTAGGAGTAGTATAAAACTATAGTTTAACACATTCATTGATTGGAATGTAATTAATCCATTTGGTAATGCTTAAGCTCATAGACTCAACACGTTCTTTTACACTCTGATCTTTTATATTAGCTCTATTATGCCTTGATTCCGCACTTAAGGATTAGGGTCCTTACATTAGTGGTATCAGAGCAAGTGGTTAGAGAACCCGGGAACGAGTGAAGGGTAGCCTTAGCATGATTGGCTAGGTGCTTACATTTGAAGCATGTTTATGCATGTGGTGCATATTAATGTATATCCTGTTATACTAACGTGCTTATTCTCATTCCTGTTATCTAACGGCATAACATATATATTGCTTTGGAATTGTTGTTAACATTTGTGTTACAGCATGGCTGCTAATGAGGAGGTTGGAGATGTTGGTAGTGTGAACGCAAGCGTTGGACAAGTGAACCCTCTACCTCCACCGGCCGTAGGCATGGAACCCGTAGCTCAGTTATTACTACCGGGTGAGATCAGTCTGACGCAATTTCTGTCTTACCATCCGCCCCGGTTTGAGGGGACAGAGTCCGGAGAAGAGGCTGAAGAGTGGCTGGAAAGACTTGAACAGATCTTTGTATCAGCTCCTTGTGCTGTTACAGCTTGGCTGAGGCTGGCGGAGTTTCAGTTAGCAAAGAAACCTCTCATGTGGTGGAGGAGCACGGTGATGGAGCTAAGAGCACTAGGTACTGTGATTGATTGGACACTCTTCAGGACTAGGTTTCTGAACCGGTATTTCTCCGCAGCGGCGAGACAGACAAAGGAGGACGAGTTTACAAGTCTGAAACAGGGGAACATGACGGTGTCAGACTATGCCACGCGGTACTCTTCGTTGCTGAGGTATGTTCCCCACATTGCCACCAATGGGCACGCAAAGATGAGGAACTTTATGAAGGGGTTGCGACCGGAGCTCTATGACCGGGTTATTACCAATAACCCAACTTCTTTTGATGATGCTCTCACAAGGGCGGAGCTTGCCGAGCTTGGAGTGGGAGCTTATCCTAGTGCTATGCCACCACCAGTACCGCAGCAGAGGCAGACTAGTGACAGCTTGAGGCCCCGGGGTGAGCCATTTAAACCCCGTGGTGCCTCTTCATCTTCACGGTTTTGTGGAAAGAAGTACTTTGGTCAGAAACAGGATGGCAAGAAGGGCAATTGGTCCGCCAACCGAGGATCCACGCAAGGAAATAGGCCGGGAGAGCCTAGATGCGACAATTGTGGAGGGCCACATTCTTCAAACAAGTGTCCTGCCTGTTATATCTGTGGCAAGATGGGCCACATCGCTCGGTATTGCCCCACCCGGGGAGGACAGTCAGAGTTTCAGGGCAACAGGCCGAGGTTTGATGATAGGACAGTGCAGCAGAGGCAGCAGTTTGGGCCTCGACAATCGGGAGGTCAGACAGTGGGACCGCCCCAGGGACAGGTGTATGCACTGACCAGAGAGCAGGCCCAGGCAGCCCCAGAGGAGGTGATTGCCGGTACGTGTCATTTATTTACGTACCCTGCTTTTATTTTGATCGATACAGGTGCCTCCCACTCTTTTGTGTCTGTTGGTTTTGTGGAAAGACACCATATGCGCACGTCTTCTCTACCCACGCCTCTACTTGTCTCGACACCCACTGGAAGAAATGTCGTTGCTGATCAGTTTATGGCAGACTGCCTCATTTATTTTGAGGGCAACGAATTGAGGTCAGACTTGATTGTGTTGGGACATGTCAGACTTCGACTGCATCTTGGGTATTGATGTTCTGAACAGATATCAGGCAGTGGTAGATTGCCGGCAGAGGACAGTGAAGTTCAGACCTGAGTTGGGCAGTCAGTGGACCTTCTATGGCAACGGTTCTCGTGCGAAGATTCCGTTGATTTCAGCGATCAAGATGACTCAGTTGTTGGAACGTGGTCACGCGGGCTATCTCATCTATGCCGTGGACACGTCTGGGAAGAATAAAGAACTAAGAGTTGAGGATGTGCCAGTAGTGGTAGAGTTTGCTGATGTATTCCCAGAAGAGATCCCAGGTTTCCCACCGGCTAGGGAAGTTGAGTTTGGGATCGAGATGTTGCCAGGGACATCCGCTATCTCTCGTGCACCTTATAAGATGGCACCGGCTGAGTTGAGATAGTTGAAAGAACAATTGCAGGATCTCCTGGACAAGGGATATATACGCCCGAGCGTGTCGCCATGGGGCGCACCAGTTCTCTTTGTGAAGAAGAAGGACGGCTCGATGCGGTTGTGCATCGATTACCGGCAACTGAATAAGGCTACAGTGAAGAACAAGTATCCTCTCCCAAGGATAGATGACTTGTTTGATCAGTTGCAAGGTACCAGGGTGTATAGCAAGATTGATTTGAGATCCGGGTATCATCAGATTCAGGTCAGAGAGGAAGATGTGCAGAAGACAGCATTCCGGACCCGATATGGATATTATGAGTTCCTAGTGATGCCGTTCGGCGTGACGAATGCTCCAGCGGTCTTTATGAGTCTGATGAACAGAGTGTTTCAGCCGTATCTTGATCAGTTCGTCATTGTGTTTATTGACGACATTCTCATCTACTCCCGGAGTGAGGAAGAGCATGTGAAACACTTGAGGACAGTGCTTCAGATTCTCAGAGAGCATCAGTTGTATGCTAAGCTCAGTAAGTGTGAATTTTGGCTGAGCAGTGTAGTGTTTCTAGGGCATGTCATATCGAGCAGCGGAATATCAGTGGATCCCAAGAAGATTGAGGCTGTGATGGAGTGGGCTGCCCCCACTTCTTTGCCTGAGATCCGGAGTTTTCTTGGCTTGGCCGGATATTATCGACGCTTCGTCGAGGGCTTTTCGAAGATTGCCAAGCCGCTGACGCAGTTGACTCAGAAGGGAGTGCCTTTCTTTTGGTCAGAAGCTTGTGAGGAGAGCTTCCAGGAATTAAAGCACCGTTTGACGACGGCGCCATTGTTAGTGATCCCTACGGAGAACTCCAGATTTGTTCTGTATACTGACGCATCGCTTCAGGGCCTTGGGTGTGTTCTGATGCAAGATAAGCATGTGGTAGCTTATGCATCGAGGCAGTTGAAGCCGCATGAGACCAGATATCCAGTTCATGACTTGGAATTGGCGGCTATCATCTTCGCCCTGAAGATTTGGAGGCATTACTTGTATGGTACTTCGTTTACCATTTACACGGATCACAAGAGCCTCAAGTTTTTATTCACTCAGGCAGAGCTGAACATGAGGCAGAGGAGGTGGATGGACTTACTCAAGGACTATGATTGTGAGATAGAGTACCATCCGGGGAAAGCTAATTTGACAGCAGATGCCTTGAGCCGGAAAGTGAGGAGTTCTGCTGAGGACGTCATCCATTTGTCGGCTATGATGACCTCCTATTGCCATCTGGGCTATGATTTCGACATTGATGCATCACCTGTGTATGTATCGACCTTGTTAGCCGAGCCAGATATCTATGAGAACATCAGGAGAGCTCAGAGGTCAGATGATGAGGTTCAGAGGTGGTTATCTTTAGTACATCTTGGTCAGCCAACGAAATTCAGAGTGGCCGATGACGGGTCTTTGAGATTGGGCGACCGTTGGGTGGTTCCGAGTACGCCGGAGTTGCGTAAAGGAATCTTGGAGCGAGCTCATAGTAGCAGACTGAGCATCCACCCAGGCGGGAAAAAGATGTATAAAGATCTGCGTGCTCAGTTTTGGTGGAAGAGAATGAAGAGTGATGTCGTCGCTTTTGTTAAGAGGTGTTTGATCTGCCAGCAGGTTAAGGTAGAGAGACAGAGACCTGGCGGCGAGTTGAGAAGCTTGGAGATACCGAAGTGGAAGTGGGAGCACATTTCCATGGACTTCGTGACTCACCTGCCGAGGAGTGCTTCAGGCTTTGATGCTATTTGGGTGATCGTGGATCGATTGACTAAGGTAGCTCATTTTATCCCCTATAGCATGACTTTCACCTTTTTGAGGATGGCGCAGTTGTATATTAGAGATGTGGTGAGATTGCATGGGATCCCCGTTTCCATAGTGTCAGATCGAGATCCGCGATTCACATCTCATTTCTGGGAAGGTCTTCAGTCAGCCTTGGGAACTGAAGTCAGATTGAGCACTGCTTATCATCCTCAGACGGATGGCCAGACCGAGCGTACCGTCCAGACGCTCGAGGACATGCTGAGAGCTTGTGTTTTGGAGTTCGATGCTTCTTGGCAGGATTCAGTGCCTTTGGTAGAGTTTTCTTATAACAATAGCTACCAGGCGAGTATTCAGATGGCTCCGTTTGAAGCTCTTTATGGCAGACGGTGTAGATCACCCTTGTGTTGGGATGATTTGGACCGCAGATCGGTCGGAGGACCGGAATTGATTCGGGAGATGGAAGAAAAGATAAAGACGATAAGTCAGAAAATGAAAGCGGCCCAGAACAGACAGGCAGCTTATGCAAATAAACGGCGGAGACCGTTGGAATTTCAGTTGGGAGATAAGGTCTTCTTGAAGATCTCGCCTTTCAGAGGCGTTGTGCGATTTGGGATGCGCGGGAAACTGTCTCCAAGGTATGTTGGACCGTATGAGATTTTGCAGCGCATTGGCACCTTAGCTTACCGACTGGCTTTGCCGCCTTCTTTATCTGGTATACATGATGTGTTTCATGTATCAATGTTGCGGAAGTATGAGCCGGATCCGTCACATGTGTTACAGCCTTCCGAAGTTCAGTTAGAGTCCGATGTGTCTTATGTGGAACGGCCTGTCAGAATTCTGGATCGAGCAGACCGTAGACTTTGGAACAAAGTGATACCTATGATCAAGGTTCAGTGGGATCGCAGGGGTGTCGAGGAGGCTACGTGGGAGACGGAGCGGCATATGGTGCAGCACTACCCGGAACTATTCTCTGGTATGTGTTTATGTTTAGTTTCCTTTTGGGGTAAGTGCATGTGATTTCGAGGACGAAATCTTATAAGTAGGGGAGTATTGTGATATCCCTGAAATGATTAATTGCAACTTGGTGCATTTATATGATTAATTATGATGGTAATTAATTATGTGTTGGAATTATTATGTGGAAATGCTTAGTCACGTGTTAGAGTGACCCGGGATAGCATTTCAGGGTGCATGTTGGGTATGTTGGGAATTATGGTTGGAAGCATGATTTATTTGCCTTGGTTAGCAATTAATTAGAAATCATGTGTTTAATTGATATTTTGGTGCATTTGGTTTAATGCTTCGGAAAATATCATGTTAGGGTGTTTTATACACCATGACTTGTGGATTGCATTTTAATTAAACTCAACACTTTTATTCCCCAACCCCACCTCATCCACTCTCACTTTACCTTTACCAAACAACACCCAAACCCTTCCCCTTTCTCTCCATTTTCGAGTTCAAGCTTTGGGGTGAAGAGAAACCTTTCAAAAATCTTGATTTGTGGAGTATATTGGGTGATTTGAGGTCCCCAAGAGGTATGGATACCTCATGGTTAATTTTGTTGTGTTTTGTTTAAGTTTGGTATGATTTTGAAGGGTTTTGAAATGGGTTTGTGTTGGGTTGTTGTGGGTTTGGTTATATGTTGGATTTATACTTGTTTTGAAGTATATTTTGGTGGTTTATGTTGCATTTGATGTTGTTGGTTTGTTGGGTTAAGTGTTGGTATGGATTGGAAGAATTTTGGGAGCAAAAATGGTGAAAAATCGCATGTCTGTGCGAGGCGATCGATCGCCTGAAAAGAGGCGACCGATCGCCAAGAGGACAGTAGCATTTTTGCGGGTTAGGCGATCGAATCGCCTAAAATGAGGGCGACCGATCGCCGAGAGGCAGTAGACAAATCAAAGGAATGGCGATCGATCGCCATGTTTGAGGGCGACCGATCGCCGCAGTGAAAATTTTGAGGCGACCGATCGCCTGGGTGAAGCGATCGATCGCCGCCATGTGGAATTTTGAGAAATGGTTTCTTTTGTCAAATTTTTGGTATTTGGCTATTATTTGGCTTCTAATATGGGGTTGTGTGATTGTGTAGAACCATCCCAGGTAGCAACGCAACCGAGGAACTGAAGCCATATCAAATCCACTTTTGGAAAGGTACGTAGTGGACGTACGGGCACCCAACGGTACATGTATCTTATATACTCATTATTTATGCATTGTGGATGCGAGTATATATGTGGTATTGCATTGTGGATGCAAATACATGTTATGCATGATGTTTATAGATGCATATGATTATTGGTGCACATCCCATGAGTCGTGGTCATCCCTTGATGATTTTAATGCTTGCCGCTATTTGTTTTGGTTCCGCTAAATGTGAAGCGAGGGGTGGGAGCGTCGCATGTCACATTTGAGCGTGGTTATCATATAGGGCGAGGAAAGGGTATTTGCCGCTCAATGAGAGGCGAGGGGTGGGAGTCCCGCATGTCCATTGAAGCGAGGTTATCCTATGCCGCCTATATGTAAATAAGCGAGGGGCATTAAAATACATTGTGATGGACAGACTAGGGATTGGTGATTAGTATTTGGTATTGATGAGCTGGTATATGTCATGACATGTTTAGACCATTAAAAATAATCTATTGATTATACTCATGAGTTATGGTACAGGGACAACCAAACGGGAAGCGTTTGAAATGCATGGGGAAAACAGGAAGTGTTTTATTATGATTATGCATTTACGCTTTACCTTCATATTGTGTTGAATATGAATGATTATTATTGCTCATGTTTGGGGTTGTCCTTGTAGGTACACGTTTGGCATGATAGAAGGGCTAGACGGGTTGAGATGGTGAGCTTGTTGAGGATGTTTTTGGGACTTGAAGGCAGGATTATTTTGGATAGTATCTACTCTAGGAGTAGTATAAAACTATAGTTTAACACATTCATTGATTGGAATGTAATTAATCCATTTGGTAGTCCTTATTTTTGGCATGTAATGCTTAAGCTCATAGACTCAACACGTTCTTTTACACTCTGATCTTTTATATTAGCTCTATTATGCATTGATTCCGCACTTAAGGATTAGGGTCCTTACAGTTTCAGAGTTTGATGTGAGGTAAGTATCCTGGCATTTATTAAGACGATTCTGATATGGTCAAGAATCGAGGTTATGGCTTCATGTTGTTGTGTAGCCTGGGTGTTACGTGATACACCGGTGCTAATTTCGAGGACGAAATTCTTTTAGTGGGGGATATTGTGATAACCAGGGATTATAAATGTTAATCCCGTAGTGTTAATAACCCCTAAAGTTGTTTTACGTGGCGACTTGGAGTTTAATCGCGGTGTTGGGCCTTCTGCGCTCGTTTATTTGGGTAGTTGGGATCGTCCAGGCGCACCTTCCCATACCATCAATTTGAAGTTTCGTCGAGAATCGCGTTCGGATTTGCCAGAAAAGCGTAGGGTTCGAAACTGGAATTCGTCCGATTTTGGGGCTCGATTTTTGGTACGTTTTTGGGGCTTTTCTTCCGATGTTTTTGGGGCGTTTTTGAGCTGATGTTGAGTCAAAAATTTCAGACTTTAATGGTTCGAAAATTTGTTGCTTAATGGTTCGAATTTCATCACTGCTTGCGTGATGTTAGGGCTCGATTTTAGGGGTTTATGTTCGAATTTTGGGGGTTTTTGGCAAGGGGTGATGATTCTTGTTAGTAATCGATTAATTCATGTTTTAGATGATTTGTGGTGCTTAATTGGATTCGAATTGTGGAGTGAGGGTTCGAAATTGAAGAGTGTTCTTGAACAATTTTCGATATTGTCTCATTCGTTTTCCCTCCCTGCATGTACCCTGCCCCGGGTCTTTTAAATGGTTAATTGTCGTGTGTTGACAATATTTTTGAGGGTTATGGGTGTGCTTGAGCATGGGTTGCATGTTCGTAAATAATTGTGAATTAATTTATCGTGTTAGCACATCGTTCCTCGGGGCATGGAACTCGAGCAATGTTTGGCTCGGACTTCGGAGATTTAAGGTACGTGCGACGTACGAGCATTACTTTATATAAGAGCATTTGTGAAATGCATAATGTATTTTAATTGCATTAGATGGTTGTGGGTATGGCTATATATATGTGTTGATATGACTATGGAACGACCTAGTCTTGACATCGCTGCCACAAGTGTGCGTAATACTAGAGTAGTATAACCTTACATGAGATATGGGGTACTGGGTTTATATGACTATTGTAGGGCATTTGAGATGCCTGAGAATGATCGTGGACTCATGTATTCATTGTAAGACATGTGAGATGTCTAAGTGAAATGGAGAATTGGTAAAATAAATGCTAGGCATTTGAGCTATCTGTGATTGGTAGCAAAGTTGAAAATCAGTATTAGATATCGAGATATCTATATTTGTATGTATAATGAATTTGGAATCATTAATTATTGATACTTGAGAATCAGGCATGCTATGAGTTAAATCAATGTGTTGATTTACTGATTATTGAGATTTGATGAGTTTGATGATTGTGAGAACAGGGACAGTACACGAAATCCCGGATGAAGACGTTGCCATCCAGGGAGTATCATTTAAAATTCATTAGTATTTACTTTTGTTGTAAATTATGAATTTCATTATTGTGATTATGAGATTTTGTGTATTGGTATGCTCACCCCGTTGGGGGCTGTCTCTGTTGGGGCAGGTAAACAGGTACATCGATGGCTGTGGAGCTGAGCTCGAGCTGTTGATTGGATGTACTCCCAGGATCGTGGTACCAGGGCTTGATGGAGCACGGTATCGTATAGAGTACTTATATACACCCGAAGGTTATATACATATTCATGATGCTCGCATGTGAGCACGGTTATGCTTGTATATGGGTTGTATATAAAGGCATGACCTTTCTCTCTTTCATTCTATGTTGCATGCAATTAAGAGTAGAATTGCTAAAGATATGAGAGTCATGGGTGTATTATGTGGGTGTTGAAACCCATTTATACAAATGTGGTTTTGATTGATTTGCAGTCATGTGGACTGACTTCCGGGACGATTCACGTCGAGGTATGTTGTTATCTTTTGGGTTTATATTGGTTTTGGCATTTGCTCTATTGTAGAGCTTGATGCGAGATTGGTGTTCTCGCAGTTAGTGATTCGATCCTATTGTGGTCCAGAATCGGGGTTGTGGCTTTACCTTGTTTGTGTAGTCCTGGTGCTACGTAGAGTATGCCGGTGCAAATTTCGAGGACGGAATTTTATTAGTGGGGGATAATTGTGATGTCCGGGGATTATGGTGTTAATCCCGGTGTGGTATTAATCCTTGATGGATTTTTAATTGTGGCAATTAGGAATTAATTGCGGTTTGGCATCTCCCGAGGTTGTTAAATCGGCATTTGGGATCGTTGGATCCAAAGGATGAGATTGTATCCTCATTTTGGTGAAAAATCTATGTGTTGGGTTTTTGGTGGGACTTGGTGTCCGGGGTGCCTTATGTTGGGGCCAGTCTGGGGATTTGGTGTAGGAGAGAGAGTTTTTGAAAACAGATGATTTTTAATGAATCATGATGTATTTGTGGAAGTATTGGTATTCTGGGGCATTTTTGCTATATATACCAGTTGGACTCGGGATTCCGTCATTTGGAATCTATTCCATTCCTCTCCTCTCCCTCTCTCTCGCCTCTCTCACCCCAAAACCCTTCCCCTCTTTCCCCTTCAATGGAAATCGTTGGGAACACGATTTAGGGGCCGCATTTCTTGAAGAAAAGCTGGTAATCTCCTTCTCCTCTCTTGTAGCTTTGATTTGATTGTAATTTTGTTGAATTTGGTTGAGTTTTGGGTTTGATTTGGTTTGGGTGATTTTGGTGAAAATCATAAAATCTTTTGGGTTTCTTTAATTTGAGTTTAACACCCTTGTTGGAGGTCCTTGGGTGTGGATTTGTTGTGGTTATGGGTTGGGAGGAGTTGGGGTATGGTTGGTGGGGGTTTCAAGCTCTTAAAAATGGTGATTTTCGGGTTTCAGGGTTCTACCGATCGATCGGTAGGAGTTACCGATCGATCGGTCGAATGCCGTAGCAAAATATGAAAAATCTGGGTTCTACCGATCGATCGGTAGGGATGAATAGTGAAATAAAAAAAAAATTCTCAAATTTTTTTGGGAGCTTATATGGGTACATTGATGATGTATTTGGGGGTTTGATTCATGCTTGGGTATATGTTGTGTGCTCATAAATAATTGTGAGTTATTTTGTGTGTTAGCACATATTAATCGGGTAACGGGACCAAGGCAAAGTTTGATTCGGACTACGGAATTTAAAGGTACGTATGACGTACGAGCATAGCCCTTTAATATAATAGCAATTGTTGAGTGCTTGGTACACTGTATTGCAATGAATGTGTGTGGAAATGCATGACACATGGTATTAGCAATAAACGGAGATTGAAATGCATGGTTATTGTACTTGCTTCAAATATCTATATATGCATTGAGAATTGCATGGTGCCGCTTTTGAGGAAGTAATGATTGGGATGTTGTCGCCTGTGAGCGAACATCGATTATGACGTCGTTGCCATCGAGCATGCGTGGAAATGGAATGCCGCTATTGTAGAGCGAGCAATGAAATAGAACTATGAAACCATAAGTGAGAAACATGGATTGTCTATAATCATTGTTTAATGATTTGATGTTATTGATTATGACATTGGTATATGGCTCATAGAATTGTTAACCAATGTAATGATTAACTGGCATTTGGGAATTTGATGGTTTCAGTGTTTTGAGAACAGAGACAGTACAGGAAACCCCGGATGAGGATGATGCCATCCAGGGAGTATATTTTGTATTTCATAGCATTTACATTGTTGTAAATTATGAATTGTATTGTTGTGGTTATTGGATTGGGATATTGGTATGCTCACCCCGTGTGGGGGCCTGTCTCTGTTGGGGCAGGTGGTACAGGTGTAGCAGCAGCTTTGGAGTTGAGCTCGGGCTGTTGATTGAGGTACTTCCAGGATCGAGGTACCAGAGCTGGATGGATAGGCGCTCAGATCCAGAGTCGAGATCGAGTTGCGCTTGAGAGGTGCTTCCAGGATCGAAGCACCAGTAACGGTATCCAGCAGAGTGTTTTATACATTAGATACACGCTTATTCATTGGGGTGCTCTTATGTGAGTACATATTACGTGTATATGGAATGTATAAACGGGCTACGGCTCTTCTCTGTTCATTTATGGTTTACACGCAATTAGATATAGAATTGCTAAATGAACTAAGAGTATGTTAGTGTATTATGAGGGTGCATGCTATATGGATAATCATGGTTGGGGAATTTGAATATTATGTGGTTTAAATGCAAGAAATTTTCTGGATAGCATATGGTGTTGCACTTGCATATGGTTTTTCCCCTGATAGTATGATTATATGCACTAATGATATGGCTTAATACACTAATAACGGATTAAGGGCACGGGGGTCCTTACATTAGTGGTATCAGAGCAGTGGTTAGCTCTTTGGGGCTGTTGAAGGCCTGGAACATGCTGATAAGGATGGGTAGCACATATTTATGCATGATAGTAGTTAGTGTTGTGTGGCACAACTATTTTGCTTATGTGCATTTGTGATATGTGATCATAGTGAAACGATTATATGTCATGACATCTATAGAATCATAATATAACCTGTTGATTATGATTGTGAGTTGTGACACAGGGACAACCAAATGGAGCATTTTGAAATGCATTGGATACGGGAAGTACTTTGTACTCATAGTTTATGCATTTACTCATTATAATCATATTGTGGGGAATATGGATTATCGTATGCTCATGGTTTGGGATTGTTCCTGTAGGGACACTATGACGTGAAAGGCTAAGGCCATGGTTGAAAGACACGAAACGGTAACCTGCGTTTTATATACATCATGTAAATATGCATTGTGGTTGCATGTGTACATGTAGTGATGATTTTAATGCTTTGCCGCCAAATGTTGAAGCGAGGGGTGGGAGTGCCGCATGTCGCATTTGAGCGAGGTGCATTAAAATACACTCATGATGATGTATGTTGGAATATGGATTATGCTTTGTGATGCAGGTATGGATGAAATACTTGGTGAATATCCCATGAGTCATTGTTATGGATGAGTGATGATTTTAAATGCTTGCCGCTATTTATTGTTTTGTGCCGCTAAAATGTGAAGCGAGGGGTGGGACGCCGCATGTCACATTGAAGCGTGGTTATCATATGAGGCGAGGAAAGAATATTTGCCGCTAAAATGTGAAGCGAGGGGTGGGAGCGCCGCATGTCCATTTAAGCGAGTTTATTCTATGCCGCCTATATGAGAAGCGAGGGGTGGGAGTACCGCATGTTTTATTTGAGCGAGGGGCATTAAAATACACTACCGTGACAATGACTAAGGATCGGCTATTCTTTGGCGATGGTTCTTGCCGCCAGGTATATTGATAGCTATGGTTCATTCCGCTATATTGATTGGCGATGGTTCATGCCGCCAGGTATATTGATAGCGACGGTCCATTCCGCTATATTGATTGACGATGGTTCATACCGCCAGGTATATTGATAGCGACGGTCCATTCCGCTATATTGATTGGCGATGGTTCATGCCGCCAGGTATATTGATAGCGATGGTTCATTCCGCTATATTGATTGGCGATGGTTCTTGCCGCCAGGTATATTGATAGCGATGGTCCATTCCGCTATATTGATTGGCGATGGTTCATGCCGCCAGGTATATTGATAGCGACGGTTCATTCCGCTATATTGATTGGCGATGGTTCATGCCGCCAGGTATATTGATAGCGATGGTTCATTCCGCTCGCCGGATATATTGATAGCGATGTCTCATTCCGCTATATTGATTGGCGATGGTTCATTCTGCTATATTGATTGGCGATGGTTCATGCCGCCAGGTATATTGATAGCGACGGTTCATTCCGCTATATTGATTGGCGATGGTTCATGCCGCCAGGTATATTGATAGCGATGGTTCATTCCGCTCGCCGGATATATTGATAGCGATGTCTCATTCCGCTATTCTATTGGCGATGGTTCATGCCGCCGGGTATTCTATTGACGATGATTCGTGCCACCGGATATTACATAACGACGGGTCATTCCGCTACACCTATGGCGATGGTTCATACCGCCGTATATCTATAGCGATGTCTTATGCCGCTGACTCTATGACGAGAGATTATGCCGCTGATTCTATAGCAACGGGTTATACCGCTATGTGCGTAGCGCTGGATTATGTCGCCTACGAGCGATGGATGCTACTTGTGTACCACTGGTGGACGATGGATACAGGTATTCCGCTATCTTGATAGCGATGAGGTATGGCATATTACTTTTGTTAGCATTATTGTGGATACTACGTGTTGCTATGTACTGTCATATGTTTGACGATGTTAATTGGATGTCATATGTTGACATATGTCGTCACGGGATGACGATGACATAGTTGATGTTCTATGTAGACGTGTAGCGTCGTTTTGATGATTAATACATTTATGTTATGTATTGAGTTGTATGGTTTGAGTGCCTTTGGTGGGCACATGGTAGTGTCTGGGTCACTAGTTGACGAGACCATTATGCCGAGCAAGTTGCTCGAAGAATTATTGGGTGCACCGTACAGGGATTGTACCGCAGCACATATTTGGTGTCTATATTGTTCGAGTAATGATACCCTTGGGTATACTCGCTGGTTTGGCTTAGGCCAAGTGATTGGTGGTAAGAGTAGTCCTTGAGGAAACTACTCGCTTGTTGTTGTGATCTGCGGTAGGTGTGATCACACTCACCCTGAGGGTGTGGGATAAGTCCTAATGGATTAGGATTGCTTCGTGGTTGAGCAAGGACACCGGGATGTCCATTATGCTTTGGTTTTAGAGGAATATTGGGCGATGACCCACTCCTCTAAATGGATGTTACGGTATGGTATACCGGGTGGTACGTATGAGACGTTGGTAGGCTTGATATGAGCCTTTGGAGGCAGCGCTTATTAGCCAGATATCGTGGCAATGTTATAGCGTGCTTTTGATTGCCGTTATACTGCTCGTTGGATTCGAGTTCAGTGAATCGTATGATGATACGATGAGGACTTTTGGTAGACTTTTGTAGTCTCTTTGTGGCTTGATAATTGAGGCAGAGAATACCTCACGGAGACGTTTATACGTCAAATTTTTTAAGAGGCTTGTTTTGGGACAACTCAATTTTGTTGGAAATACCAACGTGAGCGTCGACAAGTCGTTGTTAGCTCTGGTTGAGCATCTTTGCATATGGTATGCGATGGAAGTCACAATTGTAATTGTGTGGTATAGTTAGTGGAGTGACACTACTATATTGACTTTATCTCTTTGAGAGATTTGGGTTGTACTGTCATGGAGGCAGCTAGTTTTGGTTGAGGGTTGATCGTGAATCAACCAGGGTAAGCCCTACTAGTGTTGGACTAGGTAATGGCTTCGTGCTTCCAGTGAGACGTTCGAGGAGACGTCTCTGGAGTGATGCTCGAGTGTGGAGTACTATGGCAATAGTACAGGGCATCGTTGTTTGAGTATACATGGCGTATACGAGTTTCGATTTGATGATAGTGGCTTCGATGCACTATTCTGAACCAATTGCATATTTTGATTCCGAGATATATATCCAGTTTTTCCGGACGGTGGGAGGGTCATGGATTCATGACATTATCCTTGTGAGAAAGGCAGTGTTGATATACCTGCCGGTTGAATCTTTTGGGAGATTCATTGCTTTGGTTGTGTGGTGTTGATGTTGAAATCACACCCTTTGGCTTTGGTCTGTCGACCACCATTCTCCGTGGAGTGAGAATGATCGAGGTTTGACAGCAGATTTTGGGACTTTGGGTATGCTTGGAGATACCCGAGTCTATTGCTTTGAGTGTGCCTGTTGTGTTGGTGCTTAGGCATGTATACCCGTGTGTGTATACGAATGCCAACTCTATTTCGTTCCTCGTTGAACGTCGGATTAGTGTGTTTGGTTTGATGAATCTCCGGTGGGAGATTGTGGCAATTTGAGATTTGTAATCTCGATGGCACGATGTATTCTGAGGAATAATCGCGAGGTCCGTTTGACTTCCCCTGAGGAGAGATTGTCGTGTTTTGGAACCATGGTAGTTCTTGTTGGATAATTCGATAGCCTTCATGTTTTAGGATTGTTGAATCCCAGGATAAATGAAGGATGGCCAGGATTCGGATTTGTTTAGTGTCACGGTCGACACGTGTTTGGGAATGCAATTGTTTGTCTTGCATGTCCCCTGTGGAACTTGAGACATTGTGGAGTCTCGATAGTGTGTTTTGGACCAAGATGGGATTTCTTGGAACACCTTGTTTTAGACTTTTGTGGTGATGTGTTTTGTTTGGATTAGTGACCGTGGTTTACCCGATCCGGATTGCAAGAGGTGCAACTACTCCTTTGGAGGAGATGATCGGGAAAGCGAAACCGGATTTTTCCGGGAGTATACTGATTGTATACTAGTGGTTCCCATCTTAACGATGTGTGTTAAGCATCGTGGGCGAGTGGTGGATATCATTAAGAGATATCTATGTTAGAACAAATGTGGTTTTGATTGATTTGCAGTCATGTGGACTGACTTCCGGGACGATTCACGTCGAGGTATGTTGTTATCTTTCGGGTTTATATTGGTTTTGGCATTTGCTCTATTGTAGAGCTTGATGCGAGATTGGTGTTCTCGCAGTTAGTGATTCGATCCTATTGTGGTCCAGAATCGGGGTTGTGGCTTTACCTTGTTTGTGTAGTCCTGGTGCGACGTAGAGTATGCCGGTGCAAATTTCGAGGACGAAATTTTATTAGTGGGGGATAATTGTGATGTCCGGGGATTATGGTGTTAATCCCGGTGTGGTATTAATCCTTGATGGATTTTTAATTGTGGCAATTAGGAATTAATTGCGGTTTGGCATCTCCCGAGGTTCTTAAATCGGGCATTTGAGATCGTTGGATCCAAATGATGAGATTGTATCCTCATTTTGGTGAAAAACCTATGTGTTGGGTTTTTGGTGGGACTTGGTGTCCGGGGTGCCTTATGTTGGGGCCAGTCTGGGGATTTGGTGTAGGAGAGAGAGTTTTTGAAAACAGATGATTTTTAATGAATCATGATGTATTTGTGGAAGTATTGGTATTCTGGGGCATTTTTGCTATATATACCAGTTGGACTCGGGATTCCGTCATTTGGAATCCATTCCATTCCTCTCCTCTCCCTCTCTCTCGCCTCTCTCACCCCAAAACCCTTCCCCTCTTTCCCCTTCAATGGAAATCGTTGGGAACACGATTTAGGGGCCGGATTTCTTGAAGAAAAGCTGGTAATCTCCTTCTCCTCTCTTGTAGCTTTGATTTGATTGTAATTTTGTTGAATTTGGTTGAGTTTTGGGTTTGATTTGGTTTGGGTGATTTTGGTGAAAATCATAAAATCTTTTGGGTTTCTTTAATTTGAGTTTAACACCCTTGTTGGAGGTCCTTGGGTGCGGATTTGTTGTGGTTATGGGTTGGGAGGAGTTGGGGTATGGTTGGTGGGGGTTTCAAGCTCTTAAAAATGGTGATTTTCGGGTTTCAGGGTTCTACCGATCGATCGGTAGGAGTTACCGATCGATCGGTCGAATGCCATAGCGAAATATGAAAAATCTGGGTTCTACCGATCGATCGGTAGCTCGATCGGTAGAAGCTACCGATCGATCGGTAGGGATGAATAGTGAAATCAAATTTTTTTGGGAGCTTATATGGGTACACTGATGATGTATTTGGGGGTTTGATTCATGCTTGGGTATATGTTGTGTACTCATAAATAATTGTGAGTTATTTTGTGTGTTAGCACATATTAATCGGGTCACGGGACCAAGGCAAAGTTTGATTCGGACTACGGAATTTTAAGGTACGTATGACGTACGAGCATAGCCCTTTAATATAATTGCAATTGTTGAGTGCTTGGTACACTGTATTGCAATGAATGTGTGTGGAAATGCATGACACATGGTATTAGCAATAAACGGAGATTGAAATGCATGGTTTATTGTATTTGCCTCAAATATCTATATATGCATTGAGAATTGCATGGTGCCGCTTTTGAGCGAGTAATGATTGTGATGTTGTCGCCTGTGAGCGAACATCGATTATGACGCCGCTGCCATCGAGCATGCGTGGAAATGGAATGCCGCTATTGTAGAGCGAGCAATGAAATAGAACTATGAAACCATAAGTGAGAAACATGGATTGTCTATAATCATTGTTTAATGATTTGATGTTATTGATTATGACATTGGTATATGGCTCATAGAATTGTTAATCAATGTAATGATTAACTGGCATTTGGGAATTTGATGGTTTCAGTGTTTTGAGAACAGGGACAGTACATGAAACCCCGGATGAGGATGATGCCATCCAGGGAGTATATTGTATTTCATAGCATTTACAATGTTGTAAATTATGAATTGTATTGTTGTGGTTATTGGATTGGGATATTGGTATGCTCACCGCGTGTGGGGGCCTGTCTCTGTTGAGGCAGGTGGTACAGGTGTAGCAGCAGCTTTGGAGTTGAGCTCGGGCTGTTGATTGAGGTACTTCCAGGATCGAGGTACCAGAGCTGGATGGATAGGCGCTCAGATCCAGAGTCGAGATCGAGTTGCGCTTGAGAGGTGCTTCCAGGATCGAAGCACCAGTAACGGTATCCAGCAGAGTGTTTTATACATTAGATACACGCTTATTCATTGGGGTGCTCTTATGTGAGTACATATTACGTGTATATGGAATGTATAAACGGGCTACGGCTCTTCTCTGTTCATTTATGGTTTACACGCAATTAGATATAGAATTGCTAAATGAACTAAGAGTATGTTAGTGTATTATGAGGGTGCATGCTATATGGATAATCATGGTCGGGGGATTTGAATATTATGTGGTTTAAATGCAAGAAATTTTCTGGATAGCATATGGTGTTGCACTTGCATATGATTTTTCCCCTGATAGTATGATTATATGCACTAATGATATGGCTTAATACACTAATAACGGATTAAGGGCACGGGGTCCTTACAGTGTTACGTGCAATTCAATTTTGGGATAAATTGCATAATGAATTGAGAACATATATAAGTGCATTATGAAGTGTATGCATATGTGAATTATATTTCTTGGCGGGAGTCGGGTTTACGGGGGAATTTTGGCAAATTTTTTTATAGAAGTTACGCCATAATTATGAATTATGTAATGAGAATCCCTAGTGTGGTAAATATACACAAATAACGTTATAAATGCATTACGAGATTAGGAATTTGGGCACAACTATACGATAGCTTTCAGTTTTTTTAAAATTCATAATCTTTATTTTTATATTCTAAACTTTTTTAACAGCTATAAAAATATAAGTTTATTTCAATTATTAAATTTATTAATATTTGTGATGGGATGTTTTTTTAAAATTTTGATTTTATTTTGGAATTCTAAAGTATTTATTTAAAGATGGTATCAAATCATAATTTTTCGTTGTCAAAACAAATCATAATTTTCTTTTTGACAAATCAAATTATTAATATTGTTATATCCTATTTAACCTTAAAATAGCAATTTACAGATTTATATGCTTGAAATTAAATATAAGGATTATTAATTTGTTATGAATGAAGTTATTTTTTAATTAATTCATAATACATTAATTTATTTAACAATATCTTAATAAATTATAAATTTAATGTGAGTTGGCGTTCTCGAATTCACTTAGGTTGCGAGGAAGAAGGAACCTCAAAAAAATGGGGTTTCGGTTCTTGATCAAGCTCAACCCATTTCACAAATCTTGCATATTAAGAATCTCATCATCTTCACAATCCTACAATTCCAAGATTTTCAAGAAATGTGCGGCAGCTCAAGCTGCCGTGAACTCTGGTTTGTATGATCATTCAATCCCTTTTGCTGGAAACCCAAGCTTCAAAATTCATAAGCGGTGGCACGTGGGTCACACGCATCACCAGCACGATAGGCGGGATATACATTCTGGTGAAGAGGGTGAGAAGGTTTTCCGGCTTGGCCTTGCGGCGGATATTGGCTTGGCTGCCGGAAAATCTTTTACTGGGTATCTTTCTGGTAGTACTGCGATTATTGCTGATGCCGCCCATTCGATTTCCGATGTAGTACGATCAATTTTCTGTATTTTTACTGAACGAGCTTTTGGAAATTTTTGCATCTCCTTTTGATCTTCTTGAATATTATCCTTTAAGTGTGTGCTTTTAATCTCTGGATTGAATTGAGCAAGTCTTTAATGGTGTAGGTATTGAGTGGGGTGGCATTGTTATCGTTTAAGGCTGCGAGGTTACCAAAGGACAAAGAACACCCATACGGTAACTTTTTTATCTGTATCCTCACTCTACTTGTGTTGACCTCTCATGTTCTAACTTTACTTACTGTTTTTGTTGAATGGTTTCGAATCAAGATGTAGAATTGTTTACTAGAATCACTAATATCTTGAGTTATATTTAGGAGTGTCCAATAAGAATGGTTTGCATTGCCAAATTGGTTGGGTTTCCGTACCCCGGCGTCGGATCCAAACGTAGCGGAATAAAACATAAACAGATCTAACCCGGGGACGGACGATCGCGCCTGATTCATATATTAGAACATGCAAATATCAAATATAATTCATGAAAATGAATTACCGTTCACCGACGTGAATCTGATGGCGGTGATCCTCGAGTCCAATCAACCTGACCAGATCTCTAAGCTCAGCACCAGTGCTAGTGGGTGTCGACGTTTCTATGATAAATAATGTATTGTGTGGAATGATTAAGAGTCACTCCTTCTCAGAAACTAGACTGACTTATTTATAGGGTCATTGAGTCACTAATGGGCTTTGGTGCATAAAGCCAACAGGCTAACATTTGACTTGTAGGACACATATGCTAACAATCTCTCAATTGCCCAAAAGCCAACGCATGAGCACTAAACTCATAATCCAAATAGGTCAATCCAATTGAATAACTTGATGTACAACTGACGTACATAATTATGAGATAAAAATATCATACTTTTTAATTATTAGAACTTTCTATAGATGAAACCTTTCCAAACATAGAAATTCCACTAAAGTGAGGAGCTTTCAAAAATTAAACTTATCTCTTGACTATCAATCACACAATCTTGAGATCGATAGATCGCGGCCGGTTGATTGTGACCCACCGAGGCTCAAGTGTACCATAGCAGTAGGATCACAACCTTTGTGATTTTTAGAAGTCAAACTTCTTTGGGCGTACCCTGAATGCCCTATTGTCAATTAAACTCCTTTAATAGACAATGACCGAAATATAATTCCAGCAACAACCTACCGATCGTGGGTAGCGTCTAGCATATGCGCTTCACGAAGACCTAGATACAAATGACTAGCATCGTACGAGAACCTTTCAGCCATAGTTAGCGTGCAGTACATTCCTTTCACTCATATGTCCCGATTGAATCTAGGTTGGTTGGTCAAGGCCCTTATGATTTCAATAACTATGTATTTGTTTCACGTTATATGATTCGTTGTGTGCGTATATGAAAAATTCTTTTTTCACAAGCACTACCCACTTTGGCCAGAGATTCCTTGAATCATATACTGAAAAACACATAGGACATCCTGGTTCATCAAGACCAGTGGTGAATTCCCAGCGACAATCATAGACCTCTGACAGCATCACTGAATACCCAAAATAACAACTTTATGACCCGCATTTGATCAATCATTAAATTAAAGTACACAACTATCTGTCAAGACCTCACTGGCGCCTCGGGTCATGAGGAGTAATGGTACTAGAAATTCTATACTCGACAAATGGTAACCACTTATAGAATTCCGAGTAGGTTCAGTGAACTCATTCCTAATGAGCACCTATTCATGTGTGCTGACTTCTCCAAGCCAAAGCCGATGAAATGCGGCGCACTACACTATACACATCATGAATACCAGTCTCTAACGAGCATATATCGATATCCCATTCTCGAAAGCTCATCGACCAGGAACATTTAGAAATCGCAGTCAAGAAGGTATTTCATGGTCACCATCGTATGCGTAACCACATTCTATAGACTGTAGCAATCTCAAGGACTTCATCAATGCATCAAGATGCATGGGTAAACAGATGAAGAAATGCCATATATATTAATATTCAAACAAAGATTTGTCATAATAAGAGTATAAGTACAATCAATCAACTATTGATTTACTTAGTCACATATGACAACAATATCTTTCACTTTCCCAAAGCCATCTACACATGTGTCTCAAGACCATCTTCCCAAGATGTCTGATAGACACCAATCATTGTAAAGGCTTTGCCAATGGATTCACTATATGTTTCTGTTGAAACAATTCTCTCGATAATAATGTCGTCTCTACCATCTCTCTCATTAGATGTTATTAGATGAGATCTTGGCTATTCATAATAGCCCATCATATCCAAACCGCCTATTTGCTGCATCGTATGCTGCAATGTATTCAGCTTCAGTGGTGGAATCCGATGTGGTGTCTTGCTTGGAACGTTTCCAAGAGACAACATCATCATTAAGCTTAAATACAAATCCGAACATCGATTTGGTATCATCTACATCCGACTGAAAAACCAGCATCAGCTCAGCCTTCAACTTTTATTTCTCCACTTACAGACCAAAAACTATGAACATATCCTAAGTTCTTCATAAGTACTTGATGATTATTTTCACAGTTTTCCAGTGACTTCACCGGGATCTGTCTGATGTCTGCTCATTACTTAAGAACATACATCAGGCCAAATACATAACATATCATACATTATACTATTAAAAGTCAAAACATAAGGTACCAATGTCATCTTTTCTCTCTCCTCATCAATCTTAAGAGCCATTGACTCGAGAGATGAATACTATGACATATTGGGAATTAAGTCCTTTTTCGACTATTCCATGCTAAACTCTTTTAGCACAGTGTTTATATACGTAGATTGAAAGATCTCAAGTATCCTTTAGATCTATCCCTATAGATCCTTACGCTAAGCAATAGGACGCTTCTGCCAAATCTTTCGTGGAGAAATTAGTAGATAATCATGTTTAATTGATTAATCCAATACCATTCACAATGAGCATGATATAATCGACTTAAAGAATCACAAATGTAACCATGCTCCCACTAACCCTTTTGCACACACGTCACTTCCGGATATTTAACAAAACCAAACACTTTGATGATGTTATCAAAACGGAAGTTCAAACTTCGGGACGCTTTCTTAGGCCCATAAATGGATCTCTGGAGTTTACAAACCTTTTCTTCACTCCCAATGGTTGTGAAGCCCTCTGACTGGCTTGTATAAAAGTCTTCACATACATCTGTTATATCTCATAGTCATAATATGAAGATATAGCTAATAAAATTCGAATAGACTTTAGCATCATAACCGATGAAAATTTTCTCACAGACAACTCTTTGCCTATGAGAATAACTGTTTCCCACCAGTCAAGCTTTGAAGGTCACTACCTTCCAATCCACTCCAAGCTTTCACTTGTAGATCAATTGCAGCCAATGGGAACAATTCCCAAAGAGGATCTACTAAGGTCCATACCTTATTAGAGTACATGTAGTTTATTTCAAATTTCATAGCATCTCGCCAATATCCGGAAACGATATCCAACATCGTCTCCTTAAAAGTCCTAGGATCACATCCATGATCAAAATCATTTTGACTACTTCTAGGAGTAAATCCAATATATCAGGAGTTCTAAAAACACTTTCAGATCCCCTTGGTATGTGTAGTTCAAAGGTTATGATTGACTCAATTAATTTCACCATTTTCACTTTTCTAGTGGTTTATGGTTCTTGAACCCTTTCAAGTTATATTATATTGTTATTCCTTTCTAATATAAACATTTTCTCTAGAAAGACTGTACTTGCGAAACAAACACTTTGTCTCCAATTGATAATATAAATTTCCACAAAACAACATAAGATGGATCAACTATCCAACTCATCTCTCACTGGCTGCTTTACAAAAGCAGAACAATCTCAAATCTGTATTTGGATTTTCTTTAAGTCCATATCGTATATGGAGTTTTGGTTACTGTTTTGGTATGAATTATGTTCAACAAATATGTAACTTTAGAGGGTTACTAAGAGAATCACATTTTCTTTAAGATAACTCAACATCCTCTTGCACTAGCTTTTTGTGCCCCACATATCAAATTCAATGGACATTCAGCACATGCTAAAGATATGTGGGATTTAAGTTTCTTTTTATATTCTTTGAACATAATCATACTAATCGTTAATAAGTTCACCAGTTCCTAACCAGTTCAAGATTTTATATTAAATAAATGTTTCAAGCAGCCTTTGCAACAACTCTTGCTACAATGCTTAACCTCAGGTATGTTTCACCTTCCTAGGGCTCTCTACTTTTTCTCAACATCTGCAACTCTTTGCAAAGATGTGAGCACAATTGGTATCATATACCAAAGACGTAGAAACAATAGAAACATTAATTTTTATAAAATACGCCATTTCCAGAACGCTTCTGGTCTAGGTATTCCTTGCAGTTTTGTGACAGTGAATAGCAGTGAAAACATAGATGCCTCTCCTTACTTAGTTGCTACTATTTCCATTTTCGTCGATTGAGGTTGGGAACCATTTCACTTTCTCTTCTTTATCCTTGAACTCTTCCTACCATTGGTAGAAGATTCGACAAGAAGAACACGTTTCTCCTTTTGAATCAAGGACTCATGAGTTTCCAACATTTTGACTATAAGATCAAATCTACAGTCAGTTAATGATGTATATTTCTCTTACACCATGCCCATAGACCGAAGCCCCATCTCGCATGTGAAATGAAAATAGCTCTTGTGAAATCACGAGTCTCAGTAATCGCGTCCGTTCACCAAATAACACTTGTAGGTGGAAAATATCAGCAATGCGATCGAGTTTCTCATATCTATCTTGAAACTCATTGGTGACATTGATGCTATCATATAGCACCTAGCCGAGAGATCATCGTCCCACCCCTTCTCAAGTGTGGCGATCTCTTCATGAGACGAACCGGGAGACACGTCAACAAGAGGCTCCCACGAACGGTATATATAACTTTTTAGAAGCAAGTATTATTTTAAAATTAATAGCATCAATCAGAATAATTTGGTGGTTAATTTGTTATATCGAGACTTGATATAATCAGATTCACGGCAATCACAATCCTGAGAATAAACAGAAAATATATGCAAACCGTTTGATTATTATTTAATTCAAAAACTATGACTTTAGTTATTGAATGCTCCCACTAAATTTTTCGAAATCGTCACCCTCATGACAAATGAACGGAAAATTATATTTTCTTAGTGGGCTTGGAGTCCAACTAGATCATGAAAATCCCGGACGTGGGCCCACCGGCTTCATGATATTAAAGGTAGATCACAATTGCATCATATGCAACCACCAAGATATTTGTCTCGCGATTGGCATAACCCTACGTGGGCAGGGCAATTATGCCTTCTCACGTCAAACTAACCCATCCCACGGATGGCAATGTCAAGCCCAAAAGACCCCACGTGGGTGAGTAATCTAAAAGGTTAACATAACCACAATTTAATTAAGTGGCAGTTAAACACAGCTTTCCCATGCCAGATGCCCCCACGTGGGTGAGTAAGACAATATGACACAAGTAGCGTGTCTCATGGCTTAACTGTTGATGGAAGACATGAAGCAACAAACCCTTTTGAGCTCCCCTTATCAGTTTGATATAAAAATTTTGAATCATATTCAAAAGAGGGATTTAATTTATTTTAAAATCTCATCAAGTGCTCGTTTGTTTGTTTGCCAGATTCATGCAACTATGTTTTATTCATGCATCATCATATGTACTAATAAAAATACAAACAAAAATTTATCATATATCACATGCATAATAAAAATAAATATAGACGATTACAGCCTTTTCCTAATTGATCCACGTGAGCCATGCGTGGATCACAAGTCTGTCTAAGGTGATGCAGGAATGTAATGCAATCCTATTACATTTTTGCTTCCATTATACATGTCTGGATTCTTGATGCTCCATCTTCAATCTCGATCTCCCACTAATTCTAATGATTTTACATTTAAATCGTGCAAACAAGAGAATAGAGATACAAATCCTGGTTGGGATATATCAGAAAATAGAGAGAGCAGGCTCGCAGGCCCGATAACCAAAAATCACAATTATAATGAAACAATAAAAACCAAAGCATTCGCCTAAACACATTGGTCAAGGCCCGTAATCTTCCACCATGCAATCACATCATATGTAATTAAATATTAAACTAACAAATTACATCATATGTAATTGTACAAATTACATCACATGTAATTAGATCACAATAATTAATTTAATGTATCGTTTCCCCATTACTCGCATCATTAATTGAGAATAAAATTAACAAATTAAATAAAACCATTAATTAATTAAATTTCAATTAATTGGTAAAATCTCTATTTTACCTTTAATCGTGTTGGATTTTCAGACATTACACAGTCCGGAAAAATATAGAAAATTGATTAAAAAGTTTTTAGTCGACCCAAAACCGACTATCACTGTGAACACCCGCGGGTGGCTATGGCGGCGGACGTGGCAGTGCGGCGGATGTGGCAGCGCGGCGGACGTTGTAGCGCATTCTTGTTGTCTTCATGATTTTCTGGATCTGCGAGGCTAAATGGGCAAACAGATTTCGGATCTCCTCGCATGACGCTCCTGGAACTCGTCCGGTGATTGAGCGACGCAATACCAGAGAATCATTCACCCGCATCTGTGCGCGGTTTCTTTTTCCTCGACCATGGCGTCTGTTCACAGCCCCATCGCTGGGAGAGGAAGGTGAAGGCTTGCTGCTGCACTAAGTTAGTGAAGTAGCGACGCCAAGCCATGAGCGATGATACTGTTGGTTTTCCGGCGATGGGTTTCTGGGTCTCGATTAAAACTCATTTTAATCAATTTTCTATATTTTTCTGGACTGTATATGATTTCTGAAAATCCAACACGATTAATATCACGTGGGAATGATCTAATAAAAATTAATTATTGAATACATGAATCAAAGCGCAACCTGGCCCTGATACCACTGTTGGGTTTCCGTACCCCATCGTCGGATCTAAACGCAGCGGAATAAAACCTAAACAGATCTAACCCAGGGATGGACGATCGCGCCTGATTCATATATTAGAACATGCAAATATCAATTATAATGCACGAAAAGGAATAACCGTTCACCGACGTGAATCTGATGCGGTGATCCTCGAGTCCAATCAATCTGACCAGATCTACAAGCTCAGCACAAGTGCTAGTGTGGTGTCGACGTTTCTATGAGAAATAATGTATTGTGTGGAATGATTAAGAGTCACTCCTTCTCAGAAACTAGAATGACTTATTTATAGGGTCATTGAGTCACTAATGGGCTTTGGGTGCATAAAGCCCAACAGGCTAACATTTGGCTTGTATGACACATATGCTAACAAAACTACCAGCGAACCATTGCAAAATTGATATACTCCGAATTTGTATCGTGGGGCACTACTTCGAATGAGTGTTTTAACTCCAGAAGTTGAATAAGAATTGGGATTAAGATGATGAAGGGGAAAGGGGGAGTCATTTGGGGGAAGGGAATATACCAAATATAATATCATTGTCTGCTTCGAGTGCTTACGATGGACTTGTGTTTATACAAACCAACTAAATGCTGTCCACTAACTAGTGACAACGACAAATATCTTTTCATTATATTCCCCTTCAGAACCACCTAGAGATACGGGAAGTATTTCTAAGCTCCCAAGCAACTATCTCAGTTGATCGAAGTTCAATGTTAGACGTAAGTTCTAGATGAGAACCCAAACTTCAAAAGACTAGCTTATTGGTGGAAAGAGCCTCCCAAACTTATCACAATTTTAAGTGGAGTCAATGTGGGATCATAACATTGCCCACCCCTTGAGAAACTGATATCCACATCATCTTTCACTCATCCATAAATAAATGGCTCATGCGCTGTAATTCAACAAATAAATGGCTCATGCGCTGTAATTCAACCTACAATGGGAATATGGCTGACACACTATCAATGCTGTCTGAAGATAATCATTTCTCATGTCCTTTCTGCTGCATTGGTTCTCGACGAGAGTACACTTAATCCTAAGGGAGAAGAACATAATGAACCAATATGTAACAACTTGCACTTATATATCTGTTAGCAAACTACTAATTATGCTACTTTTATTTAATTTCAATAATATTACAAACACTGATAAACCAATTATTTATAGTGTTATAGCTTGTGATATATATCTATGTATTTGAAACCACCTTGTCCTCATGGTGTAGCATAGAATAGGGACAGTAAAAGCGTGAAAGCACACATAGGTGATAGCCGCCCGTGGATGTCCTGGCTAAATAAACCAAATTATGTGATGCAACCACAAATGTATAAAACACTCAAAATATATAAGATCTTCCCCTTTCTTGTATTGTGTTTTTAGCCAATATTTATTTAGGTATGTGTTAGGATCTAAAGTTTGCACTCACAGATTTGAAAGCAAAAACATGAATCAATGTACAAGAAAGAAAGTTATATTGATTTCTGAAATGAAAAAGTGAATTACAATGAAAAGAGAAACACACTCAACACACACACTCAAGGAGAAGAATCACCTTGCCCAAGCAGTAGCTTGCACACTCTCAATACTCAAAATCTATACTGTTGTAATTATCCCCCTCCCCTAGCCCCCTTCCCTTTTATTTCCCTCCAAGCACGCTATCCCCGCTCCCCTTGCCACTTCACGTGACTTCTAGTATTGACTTATTTATGTGCGCTTCTAAGCCCCTAATATTGGCCCATTAATTTCTTCCCATAACAATACCGGCCCCTTGAAAATAGCCTTGACCTCAAGGCTGACGTTAGGAGTTGTACTATCTAGGTTGGAACATCTCCTTACATTAGTAGCCTCTCTTCCTCGATTCCAAATCTTGTTAGCATCAAGTACGTCCCCTAGCTTGATAAACGTGAATGTCACCTTCCCATCGCCCTGTACAAGCAGTTGAACCCCAGCCTTGTTGTAAGCAATCTGTTCTTGAAAAGTGTGAGCCACGGCAACATGCTGCTGCCAAAACAAACCCTTATTTGCGATATATAAATATTCAACTTTGCCCTTGATCACTGATATTCTTTGGCTAAGCACAGGATGACCAGCTATATTTTTTTGTGCACAATCTGCCATTTCTGATGCTTCTACAACATAAACAAGTCTTGTACTAGCCTGAGCAGCAAATAATGAAAAGATGTTACTACCAGTACCAACATCAGCGACTATGCAATCAAGAAAATCCACACAATTCTTAATCACTACAGCATAATAACCTCCCGTCCTTACATAATCATGCAACATATTTTGCTGGTTTAGAAGCCGTCCGTTGTAATGAAAATACCTTTTGGCGGAATATGCTTCTATTTTGTCATCAGTTGAAAGACACAAGTTCTTCAAAACATTAAGAACAAGAACCCCATTCGAACCCTGGCAAAAACCAACTAGACCCAACAATTGAGCTGCACCGTCGAGCTGTGATGTAACCCGAGGATGTGTGCCGCTCAAGCCGCCCGCCGCCGTGCCACCGGCCATCCCATGAAGATCAATTCCAGCCCTCCAATTTTCTGCAATTTCTTCTTCACGGTTCCTTGCTGTGCGAATGAAAATTTGTGACGCACAGTGCATATTACCTTGAATTTGTTGGCCCATGTCTTTCTTTTGGGCCCAATTAAAAAGTCTAGGCCTATTAACAGAATACCCACTATTATTTTCCTCAGCCCTTATCATCATCCTTTCTCCCCACTCGTCTTTCCGTTTGTTAAAGCCCATTGACCTCATCTTCGTCACCGATGAAATTGTACCGTGCAAGCTAATATGAGAAAAACAAGCATTTGAATCAGTCGTGTTGGCTTTATTCGATGACACTTCTTCTTTGTGCTTTTTGAACCCAAAGCCTTGAGCCTCCTCCATCCCCAAACCATAATTAGGGACGATATGTTGTACCGCCCCCTTCAGGAGGTAGTTAATTGATGTAATAATTATTCCAAACCTCTGAAATTTCATACTCAATGCAGACGAGATAGTAGCAGCAAGATTAACTCGTGAAGTGCCCATCGAAATCTAGCCCTCCTGCAGCCTATACCACAGCCTGCCACCACCGTCCCATTGACCATTATCCATCGATCTTTTCCGTCACCAATTTCTTTGTCGACGTGCTTTTGGGTTTGTCGATTGCTTGTTTCCGTCTCACTGCTACACATGAATCCCTTGCTCGATCCTCCTCCTTGCTTGATATCACGTCTCAGTTTAAAGGGCTCAGAAAATGTGATTGGCCATGGGCCCATTCTCTTTCCCAGATAATAATGTTTTATTTTCAATCCCAATTGGGCTGCCCAACTCTCACCCTCCACCGCCATGTCGTCACAACTCATCATCCACATCTCCATCATCAGCGTAGCAGCCCCGAAGTCAAGGCCTATCGACCTCCACCCAATCGCTTCTCTTCCATCAAATCCCAGTTAAATCACTCGCCGGAAGTCATGCTCTTCCTCATCCAATCCGAATTTAATCCATTCAAAATAGTCTTCCTCCTTTTCTTCATCTAATTTGGGTGTAACATCTGTTGGAAACTAAATATTAAAGATTTGAAAGATAGGAAATATGAATATTAAGATTACTAGAATCTTGGAATGATATTGTAACAATCACAATTACCTAAATTTAAAATTTGAGAGATATTATTTCCTTATCATGATAAGGAAAGTTACCTTATCATGATAAGGAAATTAGTTAGGAATTGTGTATATAAAGTCTTGATTGTTCCTTTGGAAATTCATTAATAAAATATTATTTATTTCCCACATGGTATCAGAGCCTACATATATCCTAATTTCTCTATCAGCCTTCATCGCTGAAATTTTGCCTTCATCGCACAAAAAGCAATTTTTTTTTCCGCCTAATTTCTCTATCAGCCTATCGCTGAATTTTTTGCCTTCATCGCACAAAAAACCAATTTTTCCTCCCTAATCACTGAAACTCTGTTTGGCCTTCATCGCCTTCTCGTATCCAATTCCTCGATTATTTCAACATGTCTTCCACTGTTTTGTCTGAAACAACTTCGGAACTCATCACATCCGCCCCACATATCAGTGATCTCCAACATATCCAGCCTATCCACCGTTTGACTGGACAAAACTATCTCAAATGGTCCCAATTTGTCCGCACGTATCTCAAGGGTAAAGGAAAAATCAGCCATCTACTTGGTACGGGACCATCGCCAAAAGACGCTCAGTTCGGTGCATGGGACAAAGCGGACTCCATGATCATGTCTTGGTTATGGAGTTCTATGAGCCCCGACATTAGCGATACATTCATGTTCTTAACCACCTCCAAGGAGATATGGGATGCTGTTCGTCAAACATATTCCAAAGCACGTGATACATCACAAATTTATGAGATCAAAACCAAGACTGGAGCAACAAAACAAGGCATCAAGACAGTGACTGAATATGCGAACACCTTGCAGAATCTATGGCAATAATAGGATCATTATCGCTGCATTGAGATGAAGTGTGCCTATGATGCAGCACTCCTGAAAGATTTATTGAAAGGGATCGGGTTTATGACTTTCTTGCAGGCCTCAATGTGGAGTTTGATCAAGTGCGTGTTCAGATTCTCGGAAAGGAGGAGGTACCATCGTTAAATGAAACTATCTCCTTAATACGTGCAGAAGAGAGTCGCCTTGGAGTTATACTTGATCCACAACATGTAGAAGGATCTGCCATGGTCACCAAAAGGGACTCCTCATCACCACTACTGCCAGCGAATGGTCCACCTGAGCATTGCACTCAGACGGACGAGGACGAGACAATAAAGACAGCCTTTGGTGTACCTACTGCAAGAAAGCAAGGCATACCAAAGACAAGTGCTGGAAAGTACATGGAAAACCGCCTACCCAAGAATGGGGTCGCAAAGGCGACCAACCCAAACCTAAAGGCCAAACATATCTCAGTGGTACTTCACTTGAACAACCACAGCAAGTCAAAGCCCCCAATCAGATTGTTTCAACGAAGATGAGATCGAGAAGCTGCGGACCTTGTTAAGCTATCTGGAAAAATCTGCAGCTTGTTCCCTTGCACCGTCGGGTACGTTCTCTTCTTCTCATGGATTATCTGTCTCAGATAATGTGTTTAAGGATTTATGGGTGCTTGACTCTGGCGCTTCTGACCATATGACCAACTCACCTTTACACTTCTGTACCTATACTCCTTGTCCGAGTAATAGGAAAATAACAATGGCGATGGTTCCCTACTCACTCACTGTTGCTGGCCTTCGAGATTTCAAATCAGCCCAACCATTGTCTTACACAATGTGTTTCATGTCCCGGAGCTTTCCACTAATCTTATTTCCATACATAAACTTACAACTGACATGAATTGTACTGTTGTGTTTCTCCCATCTCATTGTACTTTTCAGGACTAGGCTTTGGGGAAGAGGATTGGACTTGCTAAGGAGAAGGATGGCCTTTACTACTTTGATCACCCTCTGACTTCTTCCTGTGTCACCAATACGTCAACCATGTCGGTCCTCTCATCATCCATTAAAGATGTCCTTTGGCTTTATCATTTTCGCTTAGGTCATCCATCATTTGATATTTTGAGAACTATGTTTCCTTCTCTGTTTTATGGGTCTTAGCACAAATAGTTTTAGTTGTGATGTATGTGAGTTGGCAAAACATAAACGTGTCTCTTTTCCAATTATTAAAAAAAGAAGTTCTATTCCCTACTACTTGATACATAGTGATGTTTGGGGACCGTCCACAGTCCAAAATTTATCTGGCGCACGATTGTTTGTCTCTTTTATTGATGATTGCATTAGAGTTTCTTGAGTCTTCCTTCTTAAACAAAAATCGGAGGTGAGTATGGTGTTACAATCCTTTTATCACGTCATTCAAAATCAATTGGGGTTAAGATCAAACGCTTTCGCACTGATAATGCAAAGGATTATTTTAATTAAACGCTAGCCTCATTTTTCCAAAAAGAGGGAATTATCCATGAGTCATCGTGTGTTTACACACCTCAACAGAATGGGGTAGCCGAAAGGAAAAATGGCCAAGGATTATTTTAATCAAACGCTAGCCTCATTTTCCCAAAAAGAGGGAATTATCCATGAGTCATCGTGTGTTTACACACCTCAACAGAATGGGGTAGCCGAAAGGAAAAATGGTCATTTATTAGCTACGACTCGAGCTTTCCTCTTTCATCAAAATGATCCAAAACACTATTGGGGTGAGGCCCTCCTCACAGCCACCCATATCATTAACCATCTCCCCTCTTGGGTGTTGGGGTTTCAATCACCAATGGATACACTTTCCAGATACTATCCAAACCTCAAAACCAGTAATAATCTACCTTATCGAGTCTTTGATTGTACCGCCTTCGTACACATCCATCACCATAATAGAGGGAAGTTAGATCCAAGGGCCATTAAGTGTATTTTCCTTGGGTATTCCTCTACCCAAAAAGGCTATTGGTGCTTTCACCCGCCGACAAATAATTTTTTTGTCTCTATCGATGTCACTTTTCAAGAACATCGTCCATACTTCACTCCACCTTATCTTCAGGGGGAGCCTCACATTGAAGATAAGAAAAACTTAGTCGAAGTTGATCCTATTTTTAATTTACCACCCTCTTATGACTCTTCACCACCCTCTCCAGAACCAAACAACCATGCGCCCCGTGACTCTCCAAAAACAGACAACCATGTCCCCCGTGATCCTAAGCTGTTTTCACAGGTTTACTCACGACGTCGCTTGGATCCTAATCCATTTCAAGTCCAAGCTTCAACCTTTGAGCCTGCGAATGAAGTCACTGACAATTCAGAATTATCCATCCATGATCATGATGCTCCTATTGCCATCAGGAAAGGTACACGCCAATGCACTAAACGACCTTTATATCCCTTAGCAACGCATGTGTCTTTAAAAAAATTCTGACTATCACACAAAAGCTTTCTTGTTAGCCTGAACAACTTTCATATTCCTAATGCTTTATCTGAGGCATTATCTAATGAGAATTGGAGAAATGCTATGGAAAGAAGAAATGCAGGCTTTAGAGAAGAATCAAACCTGGGACATTGTTGATCTTCCACTCGGAAAAAAGGCGGTAGGGTGCAAATGGGTGTTTACATTGAAGTACAGGTATGATGGATCCTTTGAACGATACAAAGCCAGACTCGTAGCAAATGGTACACACAAACCTACGGGGTTGATTATCAGGAGACATTTGGCCCAGTAGCAAAAATGAATACAGTCAGAATCCTATTATCACTTGCTGCCAACTTCAATTGGCAATTTGGAACAGTTAGACGTAAAAAATGTTTCCTCCATGGCGAACTAGAGGAGGAGATATACATGGATGTCCCTCCGGGATTCAATGGAATGTTGAAGAATAACAAGGTATGAAGACTAAAAAGGGCTCTGTATGGGCTTAAACAATCACCAAGGGCCTGGTTTCGAAGATTTGCTAAAGTAATGCTTGGAACTGGATACAAACAAAGCCAAGGAGATCATACCCTTTTCATAAAGCATTCGAGTTCAGGGGGAGTTATAGTCTTACTGGTATATGTTGACGACATAATACTGACAGGAAATGATGAAGTAGAAAAGAAGGCATTGAGGAACTGCTTGATCAAAGAATTCGAGATAAAGGAGCTAGGAAGACTGAAGTATTTTCTCGGAATCGAAGTAGCTCACTCAAAGGAAGGTATATTTATTTCCCCGCAAAAATTTGTAATTGATCTCTTGAAGGAAACAGGAAAATCTACTTGCAAACCAGCTACTTCACCAATTGATCAAAATCACAAGCTGGGAGAAGCAAGTGAAGGTCCAGCCGTTGACAAAGAAATGTATCAAAGGCTAGTAGGGAAGCTCATATACCTTGCCCACACACGACCAAATATTGCATACTCAGTAAGTATAGTAAGCCAGTTCATGCACAACCCGAGGGAAGTCTACCTCCAAGCAGTCCACAGAATCTTACAGTATCTGAAAGGGTAATCCTGGCAAAGGAATCTTATACAAAAGAAATACAGGGGTAGTTCATGTGGCATATACAGATTCAGATTATGCAAGCTCAGTTACTGACCGACGATCTACTACAGGCTATTGAACCTTTCTTGGAGGCAATCTTATTACTTGGAGAAGTAAAAACAGAATGTGGTAGCTAGATCAAGTGCAGAAGTAAAATTCAGAGCAATGGCTCTAGGACACTTCGAACTATTATGGATCAAAATAATTTTAGAAGATCTACGGATCAAGTGGATTGGACCAATGAGATTATACTGTGACAACAAATCTGCCATCAGTATTGCCCACAACCCTGTTCAGCGTGACAGAACAAAACATATTGAAGTAGACTGACACTTCGTAAATGAGAAATTGGATATTGGATTAATATGCACCCCATATGTGCAAACCAACAACCAACTTGCAGACATACTCACAAAAGGACACAATGGTGTCGAATTTCAAGAACTTGTTTCCAAGCTGGGAATGATAGATGCATATTCACCAGTTTGATGGGGAGTGTTGGAAACTAAATATTAAAGATTTGATAAGATAGGAAATATGAATCTTAAGATTACTAGAATCTTGGAATGATATTGTAATAATCCCAATTACCTAAATTTAATATTCTGGAGATATTATTTCCTTATCATGATAAGAAAAGTTAGTTAGGAATTGTGTATTTAAAGTCTTGATTGTTCCTTTGGAAATTCATTAATAAAATATTCTTTATTTCCCACATCTTCTGCATCTTCTTTTTCATTGTGTTTCTCCTTTGCAATGTACGGGCTGCTGGCTCCCTTTCACGTACTTATTAGATTCCCCTTCGAAATGGTGATTAACACTTGAATATATGTCGTCCACCTCCTCATTGACAGTTTCTTCTTCATTTGATCTTCAACACTTGGATCCTCTTGTTTGTTCTCTTCTTCGCTATATTTTTCTTCATCGAGTTCACCTTCAGCATTTGTTAGCTCCCCAAATCTCTTCATCATTTCCTGTGTGAGTTGTTCCCAAGTGAGATTGGGATACAACAAAGCAAGCAAATGGAACCAGATGACCGCCGCTCCCTCCATTGACATGAAGGCGTGTCGTAGACGATCCTGTAGCGGTTTAGAGTGAATTGCAAACTGGTGCTCCGCTGATAGAATCCAGCTCCTTGGATCTGTACCAGAGAACTTTTGCATGTCCGGCATCATCCACGGAAATTTGGAATCAGAATATGTGGTTGCCCATTATATCAAATCCTTAGAGGTTAGTGGCAGGTCGGACCAGTTGTTAGGATCTAAAGTTTGCATAAACAGATTTGAAAGCAAAAACATGAATCAATGTACAAGAGAGAGAGTTAAATTGATTTCTGAAATGAAAAAGTAAATTACAATGAAAAGAGAAACACACTCAACACACACACACACTCAAGGAGAAGAATCCCCTTGCCCAAGCAGTAGCTTGCACACTCTCAATACTCAAAATCTAGACTGTTGTAATTACCCCTCTCTCCCCCACCCCCACCCCCTTTTATTTCCCTCCAAGCACGCTATCCCCCCTCCCCTTGCCACTTCACGTGACTTCTAGTATTGACTTATTTATCTGGGCTTCTAAGCCACTAATATTGACCCACTAATATTGACCCATTAATTTCTTCCCATAACAGAATGCATGAAGGATTTAATTTTGGCTCTAATCCATGGGGCAATTGTGGTTCAGCTTCATGATTTCTCTTCGACCTTTTGTAACTGAGTTGCATATAAGACTTTATGAATATCGGTGCCTTCCAGTAGTTTTAATTTGTAAGCCACCATCCCGATAAGTTGCTCCACTTAAAACTGGCCTTTTACCGTGCTGCATACTTCTGATTCACTCCACCTTTTGTGCTTATGTGGATGCAAGTTGACAAATGTATGCCCTCCAACTTCAAAAGACATATCTCGGTTATGCAGATTTGCATATTTAACCATCCTTTACTGGGGTTTCTTCAAGTTAAATTTAGCAAAAAGAGACGAAGGGTGACTCTAAGTGCATGGGACTATCATGAGTTCCAACGTTGCAAGGGAGAGAGAGATCACTCCTAAATGGAGCCGTAATCAACTATGCGAATGCGAAAGAAGAAAGAGAAAGACACTTACTTGTTGGGTCCCTAACGCTCACAATAGATTGTGAAACCTATAAAGTCTTACGACCTCTTTTGCAAATACTTCCACCACAGTCCACCAAATATAGACAATTAATCATCACGAGGTGGACATATTTAGATAATCTATTCACAACCACCATAATTGGCTCAAATATCTTATACTTGGGAAGTCCCATAATAAAATTCGTGGCAATATCTTTCCTCACCATATCTAGAGTTGGCAGTGGTTGCAACATTCAAGCAAGCGAGATCGCTTGATGATTTGATGTTGACATTCATTTCATTATACCACAATTTTTATATATTTTGCTTCATACACATACAATACACATTTCTCGCCTCTCAAAGCCAAAACGAAAGTGAGACTCCATGAAATCCAAAGCAACGTGGATGATTATTAAGCTGAGTCCTAAATTCCTCAGTACTTTCCATCAGTAGATTTCATTTTCATAGCAAATTTTGATTAATCAAGGCAGAATGAATTTCGAATTGAAGTTGAAAATCCTTAATGGCATTGAGTACATTGTTAGAGTTTATCTCTTCTGTCAATGAGCACCATTGATTTGACCCGAATTTGTCTTGTGACACCATTTTGAGTGAATGTTCAACTTGAGAAATTGAAGGAGAATTAGGAAAGGAGACAACAAACGGGAAGGGAGAGTCACAGAAGAGAGAGGAGAAGCCAAACCTGCTATTCTTGTCTGCCTCAAATGTTTACAGAGGACTCATATTATTAAAAACTAAATATAGGCCACTAACTAAGCCACATATGAGCAAATATCTAATACCCAGTAGATGTTTGTGATTTCTTGGCTTCTCCTAAATTTTTCCAGAGGATTCTTTTTGTTTTTTTCCTTCTTTCATTGTTCTTAGGTACTGCTTAGTTGAATGATAAGATTATTATAGATGAATAAGCTGTATTGAGACTATAAAATGATTAAATAGGATATTGAATAGTGGCTTATAAATAATGATATGTTGAGTTTGATTGACTAAGATTAAGATTGATATTATAATTGAAAAGTAAATTACATTTTTACCCTTTGACCATTGTTTAATTTGTTGAGTAAAATTGATGTTAGAATTATTATTCAAATTCAAATCGTATTTCACGTTTTGATATTGTAAAACATACATAGTTTTTCAAATAAAATTTTCCCTCAGATAAATATTTTTCAAGGTTGAAATTTTTTCATGTTTCCACTTTATAAGAAATAATGTTATAATTTTAATTTTTGTATAAATTGATAAATTTATATCTTAAATTTAC
Source organism: Haberlea rhodopensis (assembly GCA_907163345.1). Lineage (NCBI taxonomy): Eukaryota > Viridiplantae > Streptophyta > Magnoliopsida > Lamiales > Gesneriaceae > Haberlea > Haberlea rhodopensis. Next base: position 962,801 of record CAJQUN010000202.1, on the reverse strand, counting down.
AAATATTTATTTCTTTAATTCGATCAATTTACTCCCTCCACCCGCCTTCACCATACTTCACCTACTTAACATTCTCTGATAAGATTGCATCTTCTTTCTTTCATTTCCCACCATGCCTTTTTTTCTATCTTTTTCTCCCTTCTCCAATTTCTTTGGAATATCTTCTACAGTTTTACCTTTTCCTTCTTACCAATATCTTTTCCTTAAAACTACCCAACTCACGCCTTAATCATCCCTTCTTTGTTCCTCGGCAATATAGCCATCGCCATTATTCCTACCACAATCCCCTTCGCCGCCACTTCACTGTCGCCGCCACGACCACCATGTGGTATATTTTTTCGACATTGTGGAATACTTCACCCATTTTGTTTCTTATTTATTTCAATCAAGTATAAAACTGTAACATTATTTTTTTTAATTTTGTGTTAAATATTCAGGGGTAAATGAGCAATTTGGATTTTTATTCGGTGGAATGGCAACTTATCACACCAAAATGGTGGGTTGAGTTATTGCTATAAAACAGTGATTTGCAGTGAGCTGTAGGATAAGAATTGAGCTTCAAAAATCCATCAACAACAACAACAACAACTAAGCCTTTAATCCCAATGAATTGGGTTAAGCTACATGAACAATGGAGAGAATCAAGTCGGGTCGGACACATGCGTCAGCCTTCTCCAAACGCTTCTATCGGTCAACATATCTTCTGTAATCTCCTTGCACTCCAAGTATTTGCGTATAACTTCGAGCCATGTCTTCTTCGGTCGTCCTCTCGCTCTCGTGAACTGGCCGAAATCCATGGACTCCACTCGACGCACTGGTGCACTGCTGGGCCTACGTCGAACATGACCAAACCAACGTAAGTGGCTTTTTTGCATCTTCTCTTCTATACAAGCTACACCTACTTCAGCTCGAATATCTTCGTTCCTTATTTTATCTCTTCTGGTCTTACCGCACATCCAACGACGCATACGCATCTCTGCCACACTCATCTTTTGGATGTGATTCCTCTTGGGTGCCAAGCATTCCGTCCCATACAACATTCCGGGTCTAACGACGGTTCTATAAAACTTTCCCTTCAATTTCAGCGGGATATTACGATCGCATACAACTCCGGTGGCTTTTCTTCATTTCAACCAGCCAGCCTGAATCATGTGGTTAACGTCACTGTCATTCTCTCCATCCTTTTGGGTAATTGAACCTAGGTATCGAAACTTGCTGCTCATTGATACCTCTTGCCCACCGAGTGCTACAACACCGGAATCCCTAAAGGAACGACCACTAAATCTGCACTCTATATATTCCGTTTTAGACCTACTTAATCTAATTGATTCCAATGTCTCTCTCCATAACTCCAATTTGGCATTTACCCCTGCCATTGTCTCGTCGATTAACACAACGACGTCAGCAAAAAGTATGTTACAAGGTAAATCTGTCTGTTATGGCTTTTGTTATCTCATCCATCACTAGGGCGAATAGGAAAGGACTCAACGCAGACCCTTGATGCAATCCAATACTGATTGAAAACTCACTTGTCACCCTACTGCTCGTTCTCACATTGGATGCTACTTCGTCGTACATGTCTTTGATTATATCGACATACTTGATGCGAACTTTTTCTTCATCAAAGCCCACCATAATATCTCCCTTGGTACTTTATCATAGGCCTTCTCCAGGTCTATAAAGATCATATGCAGATCTTTACTCCTCTCACGATAGCGTTCGACAAGTTGACGAAGTAAATGGATAGCTTCAGTAGTTGACCGTCCTGGCATGAACCCACATTGGTTCTCCGATATCTTAACCCCCTCCTTAAACGGCATTCAATTATCCTCTCCCGAAGCTTCATTGTGTGACACACGAGTTTTATTCCACGATAGTTGGTGCAACTCTGAATGTCACCCTTGTTCTTATAGATAGGAATTATAGTACTCTTTCTCCATTCATTTGGAATTTTGTTACTCCTCCAAATCTTGTTAAATAGATCTGTTAGCCACTTTATCCCCGTTGGTCCTAAACATCTCCATACTTCAATAGGGATTCCATCAGGACTAACTGTTCGTCATGCTTTCATTTTGTTCAAAGCTTCTTTAACCTAAGAATCTCTAAATCTGCGAGTAAACTCACGGTTTACATAATGTTGATGGATGTTAAGATTACCTAAATCTTGGCTAAAGTCACCGTTGAACAAGCTGTTAAAATAATTCTTCCATCTTGTTTTGATGTCTTCATCTCTAACCAATACTTTATGGTTCTCATCTTTTATGCATTTCACTGTACATAAGTATCTTGTCTTCCTCTCCCTGGCTCGGGCAATCCTGTAGATATTTTTTTCTGCCTCCTTGTTATCCAATTTATCGTACACTTCTTTGTAGACTTTAGCTCTAGCATCTCGAACCGCTGTCTTCGCTTCTTTTTTTGCAAACTTATACCTTTCGAAGGTTGCCCCATTGTTGTTCTTCTTCAGCTCTCTGTAAGCATCCCTCTTGATTCAGATAGCCTTCTTTACGTCTTCATTCCACCACGATGCGTCCTTACCTATTGGAGCATATCCTCTTGACTCATCAAGGAGCTCTTTAGCTACCATCTTAATGCCACGAGTCATTTTGTTCCAGGTGGTATCAGGATCATCTCTTGGCGTCCAATTAACTTCCTCGACTAGCTTCTCTATAAAAGCTCCAAAGTTACTTCTTTTAATCGCCACCACTTAATTCTAGATTCTAACTTATGCTTAATCCTAGTACCCTATTCTTAATCCTAACATCTAGAACTAAAAGTCGGTGTTGGGTAATTACACTCTCTCCTGGAATTACCTTATAGTCCAAGCATTTAACTCTATCTATCCTTCTAGGCAAAAAGAAATCTATTTGAGTTGCACTAGACCCACTTCTAAAAGTAACTAGTTTAGAGGACCTCTTCTTGAACCAGGTATTCGCTAGGACTAAGTCATATGACATGGCAACATCCAAAAGTGAATTACCTGCGGCGTTCATGTCCCCAATGCCATAGCCTCCATGAACACTCTCATAACCATCCCGATCAGAACCTATGTACCCATTGAAATCTCCCCCGATGAAGATTTTCGCATTAAGGGTATTCTTTGCACCACGTCGTTTAGATCTTCCCAAAATTTCCGTTTAATAGCCCCCTCTAGACCAATTTGGGGTGCATATGCACTAATGATATTAAAAATATCATTGCCTAAAACTAGCTTAACTAATATTATTATATCTCTATTCCTCCTAAATTCAACTACATACTCGAGTAGTTTAGTTTTTATGTTTACACCTATCCTATTACAATTCTTATATTACCTATGTACCAAAGTTTATAGGCCCATGGAGCTATAGTTCTGGCTTTCTCACCTACCCATTGGTCTCCTGCATACACATAATACTAATTATTCTTTTATTCATAGTCTCTATTAACTCTGCTAATCTACCGGTAAGGGAACCTACATTCCAAGAGGCTAAACGAATCCTATGGTTTGGGTTTCGAGCTAACTTCTTTACCCCACTCGCTCGAGGTGAGGGAGCCCTCGCTCATTTGACACCACACCCAGGCGTCGATGTGGCGCGTCGCTTCTGGGCGACGACCTAGCCGCCCTTGCCCACTTATCACTACACCCGGGGGTCCGGTGCAGTGCGTCGCTGTGTAGGGAACGCCCCAACTCAATTCATCTTATAGCTCATGTCATTGAGATGTGACTAATTTATCCGGCTGACTGTCACAGGCCTACCACTACCACCCTCCTTTACCGTGGCTTGGGACAGACAATGATACATATCATAAGTGATCCATATCACAAGTGATGCAAATATTAGGTAGGATTAATAAACAATCAATTCTAATCCAGGGAACAAATCTCTGCCTTAGGCTAGAGTAATACGTGAAGATAATCTTATTTGTGCTCTCGCCCATTTTTTTAGTTTTATGTTTATCATTTTTGTTACTTGTTGCTAATGCAGTCTTTCTAGGACAATCAATGTGGACTATTCCTTTTCGGCTATATTATCGTTGTTAGAAGTTTTTGAGGTGTAAAGTTTTGATAGGATTCAAATCGCCTTATCTATCCATTCATGTTGGTCTTGCTTATTTCAGGACACGGTAAATTTGAGACTTTAGGAGCCCTATGGATTTCTGGCGTGCTTTTGGCAACTGCTGGAGGCATAGCATGGCATGCTTTTGATGTCTTATTGGTATATTCTTGCGTTATTTTTTGTAGTAGTTTGCCTGATGATATGTTTACTCTCCTTAGATATAATTTTGTTTCATGTTTAGGAACTTTTTTCGGCTGCTCCTGAGATTGTTAATCAGTCCTTGGTTCATGATCACCTGCATGATGATCATCACCATGGACACCACCATGGAATCGACATGGACCACCCAATTCTTGCATTGAATATGACTCTGATATCTATAGCTGTTAAAGAAGGGTAAATATATAGCTTATCATTAAGATAAATGCATCATTTTGGTGCCTATATATATTTAAAAATTTCTTTTCTTTAGTTTGTGTTTGTTTGCTTGATTTTAACTTTACTTGTATTTTGTGGTTTAATTTCCCAAATGTCTGAAATTCAAACATTTGAGATATCAACTAGCTCACATCTGTATGTTGACTCTTTTGCACTTTGATTAAACCAGGCTATACTGGATAACAAAGATGGCAGGCGAAAGGACAGGCAGTGGCCTTATGAAAGCGAATGCTTGGCATCATCGTGCTGATGCTGTTTCATCAGTAGTTGCTCTCGTTGGGGTTGGTAAATATATTTTGATAGAATTTGATTATTGATTAATGCTTGACATTATTATGCATATAAAGAGGTTCTATTTGTTTGAGATATAAATTCTGTATTTCTGTTAGGTATATCAAGTTTTTATCTTTAAAACTGGTTCTATTTGTTTGAGATATAAATTCTGTATTTCTGCTACGTATATCAAGTTTTTATCTTTAAAACTTTTTAAATGACCTATAACCTTGTAGTCGGAGGTGAATCTGATAGGGGGGCGAAATGGAAAAAATCTGAACATTTATGTTTGAGTTTTTAGAAGGAACAAAAGTCATTCATTAATGTAAATGCACACATTAATGATTAGACACTCTTCCAGTCAATCTGACTAGAAAAAATAAAATAACAATCCTCCTCAGCTCCCTTTCCGGTTTTTTGGATCAGCCCCTGGTTGTAATTTGTCCATGTGCGTTCCATTCTTTTCATTTCAGGGCTCCCTATTCACTTAATTGCTTCGGAAATGTCAACTTACCGAACAACTTATGTAATGGGGATTTTCACTCACTGATGTTACCTGTTGTTATTTGCAACATTAGGTGGATCTATTCTTGGGGTTAGATTTCTGGATCCTCTTGCTGGACTTCTTGTCTCTGGGATGATTCTAAAAGCTGGACTTCAAAGTGGTTACCAGAGGTGTATTATTTCTTTACTCTAGAAGCTACAGTTTTTTTCTTTGTGCATATGATATTGGATCCTTAAATTGGAACCAAACATCCTGACTATGTTCCAACTCCTAGAGAGTTTTGAAGTCTCTTTCGGAACTCAGAAGCTGATTTCGCGGGGTGAGAGGGAGGTGATCATATCACATTAGCTAGTTTTTTTCCCTGAAGTTTTGTGTGTAATTGTTCAAAAAATGCAATTGTCGTCTCTCACCTAATCTTTGGAGCTGCCCACCTCCCATCCCGCCCAGTTTGTCTTTTGTTCCTAGGTTCACGTCCCTATTTTGAATGAATTACTTTATTAAAAAATGCGTAGGTTTCGAATTCCATGAAATCAAGAAAAAATTCCCTTGATCTTTTTTAACATGGTGAGTGACCAAAGGTAGAGTTTTAACATGGTGGTTTTCCATATTGGTGCATATCTAATTTAGTGTCATGGAACTGGTGGATGCTGCTGTTCCATCACAACATCTGGAACTTTTTAAAGACACGATTCTGGCAGTCGAGGGAGTCAAGGTCAGTTTTCTTTCTTGCAAGTCCAAGTCGACTCTTTTTTATTTTAGTATGTGTTGCTGAGTTTCTTGATTTAGCTAACACTTGTACTTCGTACTCTCCCATCTCTCTGTTTTATCATTAACAAACTCATAATTGGGCATTATCCATTCTGAAGTTTTTACAACATTGATAATACATTTTTTGTTATATCAGTTTCATTTTTTTGGCTGTTTTATAAGGACCTATTTAAACTTGATGCTCTAGAATTTTGCATATCCAGAACTATCCCTGGCCACGCCAAATTGTTATTGGATGTTAAAGTTCTCTTTATAAATTTTGTTGTGATTTGATCGATCAAGAATGCCAGTTTGAGTATCACACAATAATGCAATATAACTCAGATTGCTATCTTCGATTATGCAGATCGAGAGTAATAGTTTGATCAAGTACTAGAATTCTGCGTTCACCGTATATCGATTGAATTGAACAATAAGAAACAAGAAGAAAAATGAACGCAAGGATTTTAGATGGTTCGGATTTTTAGCTACTCCGCGGAAGCATCAGGCAACAAGTTTTTCCACTATGAAATCAATTTACAAGTACAGAATCAGTTCTTAGCTTCCCTATTTATACATACACGGCAGTTAAAACTAACCACCCCTATTCAATCCTTACTGTAACTAACAGGCATGAGCTGCTGATCTTCACTTCTGGCTCAACTTCCTAGTGTCTATTCTTGTGTCAACAGGACCAATTCTCCACCTTGGTACTGTCACACCTTAACTTTCTCTTTAACTCACTCGATGTTCCGGACCCACCATTCTCAAAACTTGCCAACACTAAACAAGTTCAAGCAGTGCCTAAGCTTGGAGACTTGCAAGCTTTTGGTTAGAATGTCTACTGGGTTGTCTTCAGTACTTACTTCCTAACTTTGATGACTCCCTTTGCTATCATCTCTGATAAAGTGTAGTTTAACATCAATGTGTTTATATCTCTCATGGTATATAGGTTTCTTCATCAAATGTAGTGCACTTTGATTATTGCAGTATACTGTCATTTCCTCTTGATTGATATTAAGTTCCTTGATTAATCCTTGTAGACAACTTCCTTCTTAAATAGCTTTTGTGGCAGCTATATATTCTGCCTCAGTTGTTGATAGAGCAACCACTTCCTGTAAACTCGCCTCCCAGCTTATGGCTTCACCATAAGCCGTGAATATATATCCTGAAATGAACTTGTGAGTATGTTAGGATGGACCGAAGCACTTGAGAATAAAACACCAATAATGCGGGATAAAATAATCAACAAGAACACAATCGATTTACGTGGTTCACACAATATAGATTACGTCCACGGAGCTGCTGCAAATCTTTATTATAGGAAGAAATCTTTACAAGTGTTTACAAAACACCCAATTTCTCACAAACCCGACCCCGAGTATAACCAAGAGAAAATCTCTATAACTCTCTCAAGAAAATACCCAAGTACTAATCTTTTTTTGCTTGAGTTTGGATGATTTGGAATGACAAGAAATTCATCTATTTATAGGTGCATTTCTTGGTATGAACACATCCATGGGAACACAAATATTTGGTATGAACACATCCATGGGGACACAAATATTCAACCAAGTTTGGTTGCCTAACACCATTAATTCTTTGGTCAATGTTCCAAGCCTAATTTTAGGCTGCCTAACAGAGTATCCAAACATCCTGCATAATCTGAGTCAACTTACCCTTCTACCAACCTTGAAGAATTATGCATCGTCCCATGATGAAGTCCTAAGTTCCTAGTTTCACTTAAGTATCTCATAATCCACTTCATTATTCCAAATGCTTTCTTCCTTGATTTTCCATAAATCTGCTTGCAATGCTTACATCATAAGCTAGATCTGGTCTCTTATAGACCATATAATACATTATGCATCCCACAGCATTTGCGTAAGGGACTCTTCTCATTTACTCTTGTTCTTCATCATCCTTCGGAGACCTTGTAATAGAAGGTTTAATAGTACTAACTGGTTTAGAAGTTAACATTCCAAATTTATCTAATACCTTGTTAACATACGCTTCTTGGGACAAAAATAAGTCCTTAGATGCCCTGTTGCGTTTAATTTCGATGCCAATTATTTCCTGGCAGCCCCCAAATCTTTCATTTCAAACTCCTCCTTAAGCCTTCCGATTAGTCCATCCATCTCCACCCTATCCTTGCTAACTACTAAGATATTATCTATGTATGATAGCAAGTAGACTTGACTAGCATACTATAGCATATCTTAGGTTTTACAGCACTCGGAAGGTCTTGGCCTAGTCCCCCTTCCGTGTACTGATTTATTTCCATAAGTAATTAATAAAGGGCGATCACGCCACCGTCGTTAAAACAAAATAAAAAAATTGCAAGTAGGGTGATTGCTTTAGACCATAAAGGGATCTTTTCAAGAGGCGCACTTGGTCTATTCTCCATTGTAGAAACCCATCGGGTTGCTTCAAAAAAATGGTTTCTCGAAGTTCACCATGCAAGAAAGCCGTCTTAACTTCCATTTGATCAATTTCCTCGTCTAAGTGAGCAGCCAAAGACAAAATGGTTTGAATGGATATTTCTTTTACAACTGGGAGTATATCTCATTATAATCTAGTCCCGTCTTTTGTGTAAAACCTTTGGCTACCAATCTTGTTTTGTGTCTAATTTGTTCAACTACCGGGATTCCATCCTTTAAAAATACATTTGCAACCTACAAGTTTCTGATTTTTAGGTTTGTCAACTATAACCCAAGTGTGATTTTTCCTTAATGATGCTTTCTCTTCTTCCATTGCTTGGATCCTTTTGGACTTATCCTTACGGTTTGTTGCTTGTTCGAAATCCATAGGCTCCACCTCCTCTAGTTCACTTGCAACATTTAGAGCATACGCAATTAGGTCTGTGTAGCCCAGTCTCCGAGGTGCTTTTATAATCCTTTTTCTCCCTGTATCGAAAAAGTTGATAATCCTGTTGATTGTCACATACTGAATCCTGAGCTATAGTTGTTGGATCTGGCTGCATAGGGTCTGCCTGTGATTCTTGGGCATCATTAGTGCCTAATTCAACTTGTAATTGGTTTGGCCTGACTTAGATCCTCGGACGTATTTGTTCTCTTAAGTGGAAATTCGTAACATCCCTACTAATGATGAATTTCTCATTTCCAGGTTCGATACAACACAACCTATATGTTATGAACCCGGGATATGTATCGCGTTATGGGATTGTTTATTCTGCATGTGTGGCTAATTAGAGAGAACCTCTCGATCTCTTGATTTTTAAGGCACGTTGGAGAGAACCTCTGATCTTTTTTTGTAACAAGTAATTGAGGAAAATTTATAATATCTCTTAAACAAACCATTCGACCCTTTTAAATACAAGAATGAAGAAAACCAACTCCTAATGAAACTCAAAAGATAATACCAAATCCTAAGAATAACATAACAACCAAATCATATATTCAAATGAAAAGATAAACCAATAATCTAAAATCAATCTGATATGATCCCTTCTATTTTATCCTATTTGAATTTGCCATGCTGGAACCGTTGGTAGACTTTATCAAAGGGTTGAAATTCTTTACTTGGTTTGGACTCTTCCAATGGCTTAAGTGGAGAGGACTCTTGAGTAAGTGATTGCCAGCTATCCGGCTCGTCCTCCTCTGGCAATAGTGGCGCATAACAGGCATGACATTACTACCCCCATGGACTTCGAGTTTGTCCGCAAACTCGAATGAAAGTGGTAATGCCTTCTTGAATTTCCAATGACGAAATCTTTGATAAATTATTTCCACAACTATGTGATTATCGATCGGTTGCCGCGAGGACTCTCTAGTTTGCGTGATGTTGGACTCTTCCTTTTGTGTTTGTCTCGCTGAAGCATCAGCAAAGGTATGTACCCCTCCAGTGTACAAGTATCTCCTTTTGCCCCTTGGTGATTCTAGTGCTCAAAATGGCTTGTTGAAGTGGCTTCCCTTCCATTGGCAGAGGAGGTGGCCGAGTGGGAATGATCCCGGTGGCACCCTGGAATTGGCTTAGAGATGCGTCGCCTTCACGATGTAAAGAAGCGGGTCCGATTTTGTCTAGATCAGAGAGGCCATCATCTTTAGGAAAGTCTATTTTTGAATGTTTAGGCACAAAAGCATTGTTTTCTTCCTTGTGTTCCTACCGTCTGTTATTCTGTGAAGAGTGGCTACTGCTGCCACATTCATGATTAGCACTAACTTCTGATCGGAAAGTGGCTAGTACGACGGAAATTTCTTCCAGCTGCACGCGCAAGGCTCGCTGCGTCTGGTCCTGAGATTTTTTGTCCTCCATATACATCTTCATAAAGGCCTTGAACTGCATTTGGAAAGATGTAGTGTCTCCCATAATGCATGGCTCTGATGCCAATTTGTTATGAACCCGGGATATGGATCGCGTTATGGGGTTGTTTATTGTGAATGTGAGGCTCATTAGAGTGAACCTCTCGATCTCTTGATTTTTAAGGCTCGTTGAAGAGAACCTCCAATCTTTTTTGTAACAAGTAATTGAGGAAACTTTATAATCTCTCTTAAACAAACCATTCGTCCCTTTTAAATACAAGAATGAAGAAAACCAACTCCTAATGAAACTCAAAAGATAATACCAAATCCTAATAATAAAATAACAACCAAATCATATATTCAAATGAAAAGATAAACCAATAATCTAAAATCAATCTGATATGATCCCTTCTATCTTATCCTCTTTGAATTTGCCATGCTGCAACCGTTGGTAGACTTTATCAAAGGGTTTAAATTCTTTACTTGGTTTGGACTCTTCCAATGGCTTAAGTGGAGAGGACTCTTGAGTAAGTGGTTGCCAGTTGTCCGGCTCGTCCTCCTCAGGCAATAGTGGCGCATAACAGGCATGACATTACTATCCCCATGGACTTCGAGTTTGTCCGCAAACTCGAATGAGAGTGGTAATGCATTCTTGAATTTCCAATGACGAAATCTTTGATAAATTATTTCCACAACTATGTGATTATTGATCGGTTGCCGCGAGGACTCTCTAGTTGTGTGATGTTGGACTCTTTCTTTTGTGTTTGTCTCGCTGAAGCATCAGCAAAGGTATGTACCCCTCCAGTGTACAAGTATCTCCTTTTGCCCCTTGTGATTCTAGTGCTCAAAATGGCTTGTTGAAGTGGCTTCCCTTCCACCGGCAGAGGAGGTGGCCGAGTGGGAATGATCCGGTGGCACCCTGGAATTGGCGTAGAGATGCGTCGCCTTCACGATGTAAAGAAGCGGGTCCGATTTTGTCTAGATCAGAGTGGCCATCATCTTTAGGAAAGTCTATTTTTGAATGTTTAGGCACAAACCATTAGTCCCTTTTAAATACAAGAATGAAGAAAACCAACTCCAAATGAAACTCAAAAGATAATACCAAATCCTAAGAATAAGATAACAACCAAAGCCTAAATTCAAATGAAAAGATAAACCAATAAACTAAAATCAACCTGATATGATCTCTTATATCTTATCCCCTTTGAATTTGCCATGCTGGAACCGTTGGTAGACTTTATCAAAGGGTTGAAATTCTTTACTTGGTTTGGACTCTTCCGATGGCTTAAGTGGAGACGACTCTTGAGTAAGTGACTGCCAGCTGTCCAGCTCGTCCTCCTCTGGCAATAGTGGCGCATAACAGGCATGGCACTATTCCTTCACTCCATCGGGGTATCCCAAGAGATTCATTTCTTGGCTCGTGGCTGCAACTTATCCATGTTTTATATGAGCATATAATGTGATTCCAAATACCTTTAATTTTGAATAATTTGATGGACGTCCACACCAAGCCTCTTGTGGAGTTTTGAACTCTATGGCAGTAGAGGGACATCTATTTATTAGACCTGCCCAAAATATTGGTGGCATGCCTGCATTTGACAACATGCATCTTACCCTTTCAAGGATGGTTCGATTCCTTTCAGCCAATCCATTTTGATGTGGCTTCCTAGCCACTGTAAGATGTCTAGCTATTCCTGCCTCGTTACAGAATGGATTGAATTTGCTTGAACAAAACTCAAGGCCATTGTTCCGTACGAAGCTTCTTGACCTTGCATCATGTGTGTGTTTTAACCAGTATTTTCCAGTTCTTGAAGGCTTGAAACGCTCGATCTAGTCTTTAGAACCCTAATTCAGGGTGGCCATCAATTATTGAGATGAATACCTACGACCTCCTCCCCATAGATCTGAGTGGATGTAATCCAGAATTCCCTTGCTCTTTACATTGGAAGACTTAAATTTTCACCCTACAACTCTTGCCTAATATGTATTCTTCACAGAAATCCAAATCTCCTATTTTATCTCCGCATAGAAGGTTCTGTTTACTTAATTCTGCAAGACCTTTGATTCAATAAACGAGTTTTATCACCTCCTTCCCTTACAGAGTCTGCAGAGCCCGTGATAGCTTTTCCTTCAAGAACGTACAGCCCATTTCACTTTAATCCTTTCATGATTTTCAAAGATCCTTTACAAATCTTCATGACCTCCCCCCCCCCCTTCAATCAATCAAAGATTCCACCCCCACCCCCCCACACACCCCACCTCTTCTCTAATCTTCAATCTTTACATTGAAGCCACTAGTGTCCAGCATTCCAACTGAAAGAAGATTGTTCTTCAAGTCGGGAACAAATCTTACGGGTGATATGGTTATTTGACATCCATCAGATAGTTTTAACCTGATGCTTCCAATTCCCATGACTTTACATGGTTTGTTATCTCCCAGAAGCACACTTCCAGTTTCATTTTCCTTCAAGTCATAGAACCATTCCTTAAGTGGACACATATGTTCTCCATCTGATTCTGACTCTGCTGCAAGTAATACGTCTGCAGAGTCATAGCCATCGCTGGCAACAGATGCAACTCCAGATTATTGATTTCTTTCTTGGTCTTTCTTCTTTCTTTTGGGCAGTTCCTTTTGCAATGACCGTCTTTGTAGGAAAGGAAACATTTTAGTCTACCCTTGGACTTTGAATGTGATTACTTCTGTTGATTTTTTGAGTCTGTTTTAGTTGATCTTCCCCCCGTTTTTTTTACCGCCTATAAAGGGCAGGTGGTTTGGCAGACCCCTACCTGTAAATTGAAAGAAACGGAGAAAAGTCAACTACAACGAGGAGGGGGACTGGACCAAGACCTCATCGAAGGCAAACGAAAAGCAAAAACGTAATAACAAAGTCCAGTAGAAATGATAGCGAAAAGCAAAAGTAAAGGGCAATCGTCAAATGAAACCGAAGTAACCGCCACTGCAGGCATTGACCAAATAAAATCTCAGAGTCAGAGCTACTGAGGGCAAGCATGAAAACCCGCAAGCCAACCATATACCCGGAGAGGTAGTTAAAGAAACATCGGCAAGCCCGAGCAATCAAAAAGGCTGACAAAAGAGGCAACAGACGCCGGAGAAGCAGAGGACAATAAGAACATCCACAGTCTTGAGCGATCTTGGATCTAGCTAAACGACATACTACCACAATCCAAAATACGCATGTCTGGGATCCCTATCATCAAGCAGGACCCACAAGAGAGACACAGAGCAAAGAGCCCCTGAAAACCCACTTCGGAAGAAAGAAAGTCCAACCAAAGATGCAAGTACCAGGTGGCAGAGAACATGAAGAGAGAATCAAGCTCCACATGAAAACCGATGGAAACGATGGAGGGGTATCTGAAACCACCCAGAGCCAAAGGAGATCCCATCTGAAGAAAACGGCGGACCCCACGATGCATCAGACGGAGCAACCGTGAGGCCCGAGAGTATAGGTGTCTCACCCACCCATACAAGGCAAAGAAAAGACCAAAGGAGGAGATTATAAGAGCATCGAAAATGCCTGATCCCACTCTAGTGAACCAAATCCCATAAGTCGAAGTAGATTGGCCGAAAAAAAATCAACCAAAAACTCAGCAAAACAGAAAAAGAAAGCGCAATATGGTTTTGGCTGTGAACTTAATAACATAATCGCTTGATCCTCCTCAAACTTTATATCAGTGTTATTGTGGTCAAGAATTCCTCAAATCCATCCCTTCTTCCATGTAAATTTGAATACAAAGTGTAGAAAATAAATAATTTGAGAGTAAATACTCTTTATTAATTGAATAATTAAAAGAGTTACAATGACTATCTATTTATAGGTGAATATAAAGATTAATAGAAGGAAACTACCTGATTTAGCTCTATCTAAATCAAATCAAACTAATCTTTAGATAATATTATCCTACCAAACTTATAATATTATCATACCAAGTTTAAACAAATAGATTTCAATACTATATCTTTATCTAATTATTCAACACTCCCTCTCAAGCTGAGTCATATATGTTTATCATGCTCAGCTTGGAACGCAGGTATTCAAATTTAGGATAGTGAAGTGCCTTTGTCAAGATGTTATCAAAATCTATTTGAGACTTCCTCCTCTTTCTCGGAGTCTTGCTCCTTTTCTTGGAGTCTGACTCTTGCTCCTTTTCTTGGAGTCTGCGTCTGTTCCTCTTTAGTGAGTCTGCGTCTGATAGTTTGCGTCTCCTCCTGATTTGGGAGTCTACGTCTCCTCATCTTTCGAGAGTCTGGGTCAGCTAGTCTGCGTCTCCTCCTCTTTCGAGAGTCTACGTTTGCTAGTCTGTAACAAGTAATTGAGGAAAATTTATAATGTCTCTTAAACAAACCATTAGTCCCTTTTAAATACAAGAATGAAGAAAACCAACTCCTAATGAAACTCAAAAGATAATACCAAATCCTAAGAATAAGATAACAACCAAAGCCTAAATTCAAATGAAAAGATAAACCAATAAACTAAAATCAACCTGATATGATCCCTTCTATCTTATCCCCTTTGAATTTGCCATGCTGGAACCGTTGGTAGACTTTATCAAAGTGTTGAAATTCTTTACTTGGTTTGGACTCTTCCGATGGCTTAAGTGGAGACGACTCTTGAGTAAGTGACTGCCAGCTGTCCAGCTCGTCCTCCTCTGGCAATAGTGGCGCATAACAGGCATGGCACTATTCCTTCACTCCATCGGGGTATCCCAAGAGATTCATTTCTTGGCTCGTGGCTGCAACTTATCCTGTTTTATATGAGCATATGATGTGATTCCAAATACCTTTAATTTTGAATAATCTGATGGACGTCCACACCAAGCCTCTTGTGGAGTTTTGAACTCTATGGCAGTAGAGGGACATCTATTTATTAGATAACATGTTGTCATGGCAGGTTCTGCCCAAAATATTGGTGGCATGCCTGCATTTGACAACATGCATCTTACCCTTTCAAGGATGGTTCGATTCCTTTCCGCCAATCCATTTTGATGTGGCTTCCTAGCCACTGTAAGATGTCTAGCTATTCCTGCCTCGTTACATAATGGATTGAATTTGATTGAACAAAACTCAAGGCCATTGTTCCGTAAGAAGCTTCTTGACCTTGCATCATGTGTGTGTTTCAACCAGTATTTTCCAGTTCTTGAAGGCTTGAAACGCTCGATCTAGTCTTTAGGAATTCAGGGTGGCCATCAATTATTGAGATGAAATACCTACGACCTCCTCCCCATAGATCTGAGTGGATGTAATCTAGAATTCCCTTGCTCTTTACATTGGAAGACTTAAATTTTCACCCTACAACTCTTGCCTAATATGTATTCTTCACAGAAGTCCAAATCTCCTCTTTTATCTCCGCATAGAAGGTTCTGTTTACTTAATTCTGTAAGACCTTTGATTCAATAAACGAGTTTTATCACCTCCTTCCGTTACAGAGTCTGCAGCTTTTCCTTCAGAACGTACAGCCCATTTCACTTTAATCCTTTCATGATTTTCAAGGATCCTTTACAAATCTTCATGACCCCCCTACAATCAATCAAAGATTCCACCCCCCCTCACGCACCCCACCTCTTCTCTAATCTTCAATCTTTACATTGAAGCCACTAGCGTCCAGCATTCCAACTGATAAAAGATTTTTCTTCAATTCGGGAACAAATCTTACAGGTGATATGGTTTATTGACATCCATCAGATAGTTTTAACTTGATGCTTCAATTCCCATGACTTTACATGGTTTGTTATCTCCCAGAAGCACACTTCCAGTTTCATTTTCCTTCTAAGTCATAGAACCATTCCTTAATTGGACACATATGTTCTCCATCTGATTCTGACTCTGCTGAAGTAATACGTCTGCAGAGTCATAGCCATTGCTGGCAACAGATGCAACTCCTGATTCTTGATTTCTTTCTTGGTCTTTCTTATTTTGGGCAGTACCTTTTGAAATGACCGTCTTTGTAGGAAAGGAAACATTTTAGTCTACCCTTGGACTTTGAATGTGATTACTTCTGTTGGTTTTTGAGTCTGTTTTGGTTGATCTTCCCCTTTTTTTTTTTATCGTCTATAAAGGGGCGGGTGGTTTGGCAGACCCCTATCTGTAAATTGAAAGAAACGGAGAAAAGTCAACTACAACCAGGAGGGGGACTGGACCTTACCTCATCGGAAGGCAAACGAAAAGCAAAAACGTAATAACAAAGTCCAGTAGAAACGATATCGAAAAACAAAAATAAAGGGCAATCGTCAAACTAAACCGAAGTAACCGCCACTGCAGGCGTTGACCAAATAAAATCTCAGAGTCAGAGCTACTGAGGGCAAGCATGAAAACCTCAGGCCAAGAGGCAGCCGCAAGCCAACCATATACCCGGAGAGATAGTTAAAGAAACATCGGCAAGCCCGAGCAATCATAAAGGCTGACAAAAGAGGCAACAGACGCCGGAGAAGCAGAGGACAATAAGAACATCCACAGTCTTGAGCGATCTTGGATCTAGCTAAACGACATACTACCCCAATCCAAAATACGCATGTCTCGGATCTCTATCATCAAGCAGGACCCACAAGAGAGACACAGAGCAAAGAGCCCCTCAAAACCCAACTTCGGAAGAAAGAAAGTCCAACCAAAGATGCAAGTACCAAGTGGCTGAGAACATGAAGAGAGAATCAAGCTCCACATGAAAATAGATGGAAACGATGGAGGGGTATCTGAAACCACCCAGAGCCAAAGGAGATCCTCTCTGAAGAAAACAGCGGACCCCACGATGCATCAGACGGTGCAACCGTGAGGCCCGAGAGTATAGGTGTCTCACCCTCCCATACAAGGCAAAGAAAAGACCAAAGGAGGAGAGTATAAGAACATCGAAAGTGCCTGATCCCACTCCAGTGAACCAAATCCCATAGGGCAAAGTAGATTGCCCGAAGAAAACTCAGCAAAACAGAAAAAGAAAGCGCAATATGGTTTTGGCAGAGAACTTAATAACATAATCGCTTGATCCTCCTCAAACTTTATATCAGTGTTATTGAGGTCAAGAATTCCTCAAATCCTTCGCTTCTTCCATGTAAATTTGAATACAAAGTGTAGAAAATAAATAATCTGAGAGTTGAAAATACTCTTTATTAATTGAATAATTAAAAGAGTTATAATGACTGTCTATTTATAGGTGAATATAAAGATTAATAGAAGGAAACTACCTGATTTATCTCTATCTAAATCAAATCAAACTAAATCTCTAGATAATATTATCCTACCAAACTTATAATATTATCATACCAAGTTTAAACACATAGATTTAAATACTAAATCTTTATCTAATTATTCAACACTCCCCCTCAAGCTGCGTCATGCTCAGCTTGGAACGCAGGTCTTGAATTTTAGGATAGTGAAGTGCCTTTGTCAAGATGTTATCAAAATCTATTTGATACTTCCTCCTCTTTCTCGGAGCCTTGCTCCTCTTCTTGGAGTCTGTGTTTGTTCCTCTTTTGTGAGTCTGCGTCTGATAGTTTGCGTCTTCTCCTCTTTTGGGAGTCTGCGTCTGCTAGTCTACGTCTCCTCATCTTTCGAGAGTCTGGGTCTGCTAGTCTGTGTCTCCTCCTCTTTCGAGAGTCTGCGTTTGCTAGTCTGTAACAAGTAATTGAGGAAAATTTATAATATCTCTTAAACAAACCATTAGTCCCTTTTAAATACAAGAATGAAGAAAACCAACTCCTAATGAAACTCAAAAGATAATACCAAATCCTAAGAATAAGATAACAACCAAAGCCTAAATTCAAATGAAAAGATAAACCAATAAACTAAAATCAACCTGATATGATCCCTTCTATCTTATCCGATTTGAATTTGCCATGCTGGAACCGTTGGTAGACTTTATCAAAGGGTTGAAATTCTTTACTTGGTTTGGACTCTTCCGATGGCTTAAGTGGAGACGACTCTTGAGTAAGTGACTGCCAGCTGTCCAGCTCGTCCTCCTCTGGCAATAGTGGCGCATAACAGGCATGGCACTATTCCTTCACTCCATCGGGGTATCCCAAGAGATTCATTTCTTGGCTCGTGGCTGCAACTTATCCATGTTTTATATGAGCATATAATGTGATTCCAAATACCTTTAATTTTGAATAATTTGATGGACGTCCACACCAAGCCTCTTGTGGAGTTTTGAACTCTATGGCAGTAGAGGGACATCTATTTATTAGACCTGCCCAAAATATTGGTGGCATGCCTGCATTTGACAACATGCATCTTACCCTTTCAAGGATGGTTCGATTCCTTTCAGCCAATCCATTTTGATGTGGCTTCCTAGCCACTGTAAGATGTCTAGCTATTCCTGCCTCGTTACAGAATGGATTGAATTTGCTTGAACAAAACTCAAGGCCATTGTTCCGTACGAAGCTTCTTGACCTTGCATCATGTGTGTGTTTTAACCAGTATTTTCCAGTTCTTGAAGGCTTGAAACGCTCGATCTAGTCTTTAGAACCCTAATTCAGGGTGGCCATCAATTATTGAGATGAATACCTACGACCTCCTCCCCATAGATCTGAGTGGATGTAATCCAGAATTCCCTTGCTCTTTACATTGGAAGACTTAAATTTTCACCCTACAACTCTTGCCTAATATGTATTCTTCACAGAAATCCAAATCTCCTATTTTATCTCCGCATAGAAGGTTCTGTTTACTTAATTCTGCAAGACCTTTGATTCAATAAACGAGTTTTATCACCTCCTTCCCTTACAGAGTCTGCAGAGCCCGTGATAGCTTTTCCTTCAAGAACGTACAGCCCATTTCACTTTAATCCTTTCATGATTTTCAAAGATCCTTTACAAATCTTCATGACCTCCCCCCCCCCTTCAATCAATCAAAGATTCCACCCCCACCCCCCCACACACCCCACCTCTTCTCTAATCTTCAATCTTTACATTGAAGCCACTAGTGTCCAGCATTCCAACTGAAAGAAGATTGTTCTTCAAGTCGGGAACAAATCTTACGGGTGATATGGTTATTTGACATCCATCAGATAGTTTTAACCTGATGCTTCCAATTCCCATGACTTTACATGGTTTGTTATCTCCCAGAAGCACACTTCCAGTTTCATTTTCCTTCAAGTCATAGAACCATTCCTTAAGTGGACACATATGTTCTCCATCTGATTCTGACTCTGCTGCAAGTAATACGTCTGCAGAGTCATAGCCATCGCTGGCAACAGATGCAACTCCAGATTATTGATTTCTTTCTTGGTCTTTCTTCTTTCTTTTGGGCAGTTCCTTTTGCAATGACCGTCTTTGTAGGAAAGGAAACATTTTAGTCTACCCTTGGACTTTGAATGTGATTACTTCTGTTGATTTTTTGAGTCTGTTTTAGTTGATCTTCCCCCCGTTTTTTTTTACCGTCTATAAAGGGCAGGTGGTTTGGCAGACCCCTACCTGTAAATTGAAAGAAACGGAGAAAAGTCAACTACAACGAGGAGGGGGACTGGACCAAGACCTCATCGAAGGCAAACGAAAAGCAAAAACGTAATAACAAAGTCCAGTAGAAATGATAGCGAAAAGCAAAAGTAAAGGGCAATCGTCAAATGAAACCGAAGTAACCGCCACTGCAGGCATTGACCAAATAAAATCTCAGAGTCAGAGCTACTGAGGGCAAGCATGAAAACCCGCAAGCCAACCATATACCCGGAGAGGTAGTTAAAGAAACATCGGCAAGCCCGAGCAATCAAAAAGGCTGACAAAAGAGGCAACAGACGCCGGAGAAGCAGAGGACAATAAGAACATCCACAGTCTTGAGCGATCTTGGATCTAGCTAAACGACATACTACCACAATCCAAAATACGCATGTCTGGGATCCCTATCATCAAGCAGGACCCACAAGAGAGACACAGAGCAAAGAGCCCCTGAAAACCCACTTCGGAAGAAAGAAAGTCCAACCAAAGATGCAAGTACCAGGTGGCAGAGAACATGAAGAGAGAATCAAGCTCCACATGAAAACCGATGGAAACGATGGAGGGGTATCTGAAACCACCCAGAGCCAAAGGAGATCCCATCTGAAGAAAACGGCGGACCCCACGATGCATCAGACGGAGCAACCGTGAGGCCCGAGAGTATAGGTGTCTCACCCACCCATACAAGGCAAAGAAAAGACCAAAGGAGGAGATTATAAGAGCATCGAAAATGCCTGATCCCACTCTAGTGAACCAAATCCCATAAGTCGAAGTAGATTGCCCGAAAAAAAATCCACCAAAAACTCAGCAAAACAGAAAAAGAAAGCGCAATATGGTTTTGGCTGTGAACTTAATAACATAATCGCTTGATCCTCCTCAAACTTTATATCAGTGTTATTGTGGTCAAGAATTCCTCAAATCCATCCCTTCTTCCATGTAAATTTGAATACAAAGTGTAGAAAATAAATAATTTGAGAGTAAATACTCTTTATTAATTGAATAATTAAAAGAGTTACAATGACTATCTATTTATAGGTGAATATAAAGATTAATAGAAGGAAACTACCTGATTTATCTCTATCTAAATCAAATCAAACTAATCTTTAGATAATATTATCCTACCAAACTTATAATATTATCATACCAAGTTTAAACAAATAGATTTCAATACTATATCTTTATCTAATTATTCAACACTCCCTCTCAAGCTGAGTCATATATGTTTATCATGCTCAGCTTGGAACGCAGGTATTCAAATTTAGGATAGTGAAGTGCCTTTGTCAAGATGTTATCAAAATCTATTTGAGACTTCCTCCTCTTTCTCGGAGTCTTGCTCCTTTTCTTGGAGTCTGACTCTTGCTCCTTTTCTTGGAGTCTGCGTCTGTTCCTCTTTTGTGAGTCTGCGTCTGATAGTTTGCGTCTCCTCCTGATTTGGGAGTCTACGTCTCCTCATCTTTCGAGAGTCTGGGTCAGCTAGTCTGCGTCTCCTCCTCTTTCGAGAGTCTACGTTTGCTAGTCTGTAACAAGTAATTGAGGAAAATTTATAATGTCTCTTAAACAAACCATTAGTCCCTTTTAAATACAAGAATGAAGAAAACCAACTCCTAATGAAACTCAAAAGATAATACCAAATCCTAAGAATAAGATAACAACCAAAGCCTAAATTCAAATGAAAAGATAAACCAATAAACTAAAATCAACCTGATATGATCCCTTCTATCTTATCCCCTTTGAATTTGCCATGCTGGAACCGTTGGTAGACTTTATCAAAGTGTTGAAATTCTTTACTTGGTTTGGACTCTTCCGATGGCTTAAGTGGAGACGACTCTTGAGTAAGTGACTGCCAGCTGTCCAGCTCGTCCTCCTCTGGCAATAGTGGCGCATAACAGGCATGGCACTATTCCTTCACTCCATCGGGGTATCCCAAGAGATTCATTTCTTGGCTCGTGGCTGCAACTTATCCTGTTTTATATGAGCATATGATGTGATTCCAAATACCTTTAATTTTGAATAATCTGATGGACGTCCACACCAAGCCTCTTGTGGAGTTTTGAACTCTATGGCAGTAGAGGGACATCTATTTATTAGATAACATGTTGTCATGGCAGGTTCTGCCCAAAATATTGGTGGCATGCCTGCATTTGACAACATGCATCTTACCCTTTCAAGGATGGTTCGATTCCTTTCCGCCAATCCATTTTGATGTGGCTTCCTAGCCACTGTAAGATGTCTAGCTATTCCTGCCTCGTTACATAATGGATTGAATTTGATTGAACAAAACTCAAGGCCATTGTTCCGTAAGAAGCTTCTTGACCTTGCATCATGTGTGTGTTTCAACCAGTATTTACCAGTTCTTGAAGGCTTGAAACGCTCGATCTAGTCTTTAGGACCCTAATTCAGGGTGGCCATCAATTATTTAGATGAAATACCTACGACCTCCTCCCATAGATCTGAGTGGATGTAATCCAGAATTCCCTTGCTCTTTACATTGGAAGACTTAAATTTTCACCCTACAACTCTTGCCTAATATGTATTCTTCACAGAAATCCAAATCTCCTATTTTATCTCCGCATAGAAGGTTTTGTTTACTTAATTCTGTAAGACCTTTGATTCAATAAACGAGTTTTATCACCTCCTTCCGTTACAGAGTCTGCAGCTTTTCTTTCAAGAACGTACATCCCATTTCACTTTTATCCTTTCATGATTTTCAAAGATCCTTTACCAATCTTCATGACCCCCCCTTCAATCAATCAAAGATTCCACCTCCCTCACGCACCCCACCTCTTCTCTAATCTTCAATCTTTACATTGAAGCCACTAGCGTCCAGCATTCCAACTGATAAAAGATTTTTCTTCAATTCGGGAACAAATCTTACAGGTGATATGGTTTATTGACATCCATCAGATAGTTTTAACTTGATGCTTCAATTCCCATGACTTTACATGGTTTGTTATCTCCCAGAAGCACACTTCCAGTTTCATTTTCCTTCTAAGTCATAGAACCATTCCTTAATTGGACACATATGTTCTCCATCTGATTCTGACTCTGCTGAAGTAATACGTCTGCAGAGTCATAGCCATTGCTGGCAACAGATGCAACTCCTGATTCTTGATTTCTTTCTTGGTCTTTCTTATTTTGGGCAGTACCTTTTGAAATGACCGTCTTTGTAGGAAAGGAAACATTTTAGTCTACCCTTGGACTTTGAATGTGATTACTTCTGTTGGTTTTTGAGTCTGTTTTGGTTGATCTTCCCCTTTTTTTTTTATCGTCTATAAAGGGGCGGGTGGTTTGGCAGACCCCTATCTGTAAATTGAAAGAAACGGAGAAAAGTCAACTACAACCAGGAGGGGGACTGGACCTTACCTCATCGGAAGGCAAACGAAAAGCAAAAACGTAATAACAAAGTCCAGTAGAAACGATATCGAAAAACAAAAATAAAGGGCAATCGTCAAACTAAACCGAAGTAACCGCCACTGCAGGCGTTGACCAAATAAAATCTCAGAGTCAGAGCTACTGAGGGCAAGCATGAAAACCTCAGGCCAAGAGGCAGCCGCAAGCCAACCATATACCCGGAGAGATAGTTAAAGAAACATCGGCAAGCCCGAGCAATCATAAAGGCTGACAAAAGAGGCAACAGACGCCGGAGAAGCAGAGGACAATAAGAACATCCACAGTCTTGAGCGATCTTGGATCTAGCTAAACGACATACTACCCCAATCCAAAATACGCATGTCTCGGATCTCTATCATCAAGCAGGACCCACAAGAGAGACACAGAGCAAAGAGCCCCTCAAAACCCAACTTCGGAAGAAAGAAAGTCCAACCAAAGATGCAAGTACCAAGTGGCTGAGAACATGAAGAGAGAATCAAGCTCCACATGAAAATAGATGGAAACGATGGAGGGGTATCTGAAACCACCCAGAGCCAAAGGAGATCCTCTCTGAAGAAAACAGCGGACCCCACGATGCATCAGACGGTGCAACCGTGAGGCCCGAGAGTATAGGTGTCTCACCCTCCCATACAAGGCAAAGAAAAGACCAAAGGAGGAGAGTATAAGAACATCGAAAGTGCCTGATCCCACTCCAGTGAACCAAATCCCATAGGGCAAAGTAGATTGCCCGAAGAAAACTCAGCAAAACAGAAAAAGAAAGCGCAATATGGTTTTGGCAGAGAACTTAATAACATAATCGCTTGATCCTCCTCAAACTTTATATCAGTGTTATTGAGGTCAAGAATTCCTCAAATCCTTCGCTTCTTCCATGTAAATTTGAATACAAAGTGTAGAAAATAAATAATCTGAGAGTTGAAAATACTCTTTATTAATTGAATAATTAAAAGAGTTATAATGACTGTCTATTTATAGGTGAATATAAAGATTAATAGAAGGAAACTACCTGATTTATCTCTATCTAAATCAAATCAAACTAAATCTCTAGATAATATTATCCTACCAAACTTATAATATTATCATACCAAGTTTAAACACATAGATTTAAATACTAAATCTTTATCTAATTATTCAACACTCCCCCTCAAGCTGCGTCATGCTCAGCTTGGAACGCAGGTCTTGAATTTTAGGATAGTGAAGTGCCTTTGTCAAGATGTTATCAAAATCTATTTGATACTTCCTCCTCTTTCTCGGAGCCTTGCTCCTCTTCTTGGAGTCTGTGTTTGTTCCTCTTTTGTGAGTCTGCGTCTGATAGTTTGCGTCTTCTCCTCTTTTGGGAGTCTGCGTCTGCTAGTCTACGTCTCCTCATCTTTCGAGAGTCTGGGTCTGCTAGTCTGTGTCTCCTCCTCTTTCGAGAGTCTGCGTTTGCTAGTCTGTAACAAGTAATTGAGGAAAATTTATAATATCTCTTAAACAAACCATTAGTCCCTTTTAAATACAAGAATGAAGAAAACCAACTCCTAATGAAACTCAAAAGATAATACCAAATCCTAAGAATAAGATAACAACCAAAGCCTAAATTCAAATGAAAAGATAAACCAATAAACTAAAATCAACCTGATATGATCCCTTCTATCTTATCCGATTTGAATTTGCCATGCCGGAACCGTTGGTAGACTTTATCAAAGGGTTGAAATTCTTTACTTGGTTTGGACTCTTCTGATGGCTTAAGTGGAGACGACTCTTGAGTAAGTGACTGCCAGCTGTCCAGCTCGTCCTCCTCTGGCAATAGTGGCGTATAACAGGCATGGCACTATCCCTTCACTCCATCGAGGTATCCCAAGAGATTCATTTCTTGGCTCATGGCTACAACTTATCCTGTTTTATATGAGCATATGATGTGATTCCAAATACCTTTAATTTTGAATAATCTGATGGACGTCCACACCAAGCCTCTTGTGGAGTTTTGAACTCTATGGCAGTAGAGGGACATCTATTTATTAGATAACATGCTGTCATGGCAGGTTCTGCCCAAAATATTGGTGGCATGCCTGCATTTGACAACATGCATCTTACCCTTTCAAGGATGGTTCGATTCCTTTCGGCCAATCCATTTTGATGTGGCTTCCTAGCCACTGTAAGATGTCTAGCTATTCCTGCCTCGTTACAGAATGGATTGAATTTGCTTGAACAAAACTCAAGGCCATTGTTCCGTACGAAGCTTCTTGACCTTGCATCATGTGTGTGTTTCAACCAGTAATTTCCAGTTCTTGAAGGCTTGAAACGCTCGATCTAGTCTTTAGGACCCTAATTCAGGGTGGCCATCAATTATTTAGATGAAATACCTACGACCTCCTCCCATAGATCTGAGTGGATGTAATCCAGAATTCCCTTGCTCTTTACATTGGAAGACTTAAATTTTCACCCTACAACTCTTGCCTAATATGTATTCTTCACAGAAATCCAAATCTCCTATTTTATCTCCGCATAGAAGGTTTTGTTTACTTAATTCTGTAAGACCTTTGATTCAATAAACGAGTTTTATCACCTCCTTCCGTTACAGAGTCTGCAGCTTTTCTTTCAAGAACGTACATCCCATTTCACTTTTATCCTTTCATGATTTTCAAAGATCCTTTACCAATCTTCATGACCCCCCCTTCAATCAATCAAAGATTCCACCTCCCTCACGCACCCCACCTCTTCTCTAATCTTCAATCTTTACACTGAAGCCACTAGTGTCCAGCATTCCAACTGAAAGAAGATTTTTCTTCAAGTCGGTAACAAATCTTTATATGTGACATGGTTATTTGACATCCATCAGATAATTTTAACCTGATGCTTCCAATTCCCATGACTTTACATGGTTTGTTATCTCCCAGAGCACACTTCCAGTTTCATTTTCCTTCAAGTCATAGAACCATTCCTTAATTGGACACATATGTTCTCCATCTGATTCTGACTCTGCTGAAGTAATACGTCTGCAGAGTCATAGCCATCGCTGGCAACAGATGCAACTCCAGATTCTTGATTTCTTTCTTGGCCTTTCTTCTTTTGGGCAGTTCCTTTTAAAATGACCGCCTTTGTAGGAAAGGAAACATATTAGTCTACCCTTGGACTTTGAATGTGATTACTTCTGTTGGGTTTTGAGTCTGTTTTGGTTGATCTTCCCCCCTTTTTTTTCTACCGTCTGTAACAGGTGGTTTGGCAGACCCCTACCTGTAAATTGAAAGAAACGGAGAAAAGTCAACTACAACGAGGAGGGGGACTGGACCAAGACCTCATCGGAAGGCAAACGAAAAGCAAAAACGTAATAACAAAGTCCAGTAGAAACGATAACGAAAAACAAAAATAAAGGGCAATCGTCAAATGAAACCGAAGTAACCGCCACTGCAGGCGTTAGACCAAATAAAATCTCAAAGTCAGAGCTACTGAGGGCAAGCATGAAAACCTCAGGCAAGAGACAGCCGCAAGCCAACCGTAACCCGGAGACGTAGTTAAAGAAACATCGGCAAGCCCGAGCAATCATAAAGGCTGACAAAAGAGGCAACAGACGCCGAAGAAGCAGAGGACAATAAGATCATCCACAGTCTTGAGCGATCATGGATCTAGCTAAACGACATACTACCCCAATCCAAAATACGCATGTCTCGGATCTCTATCATCGAGCAGGACCCACAAGAGAGACACAGAGCAAAGAGCCCCTGAAAACCCAACTTCGGAAGAAACATTAGAAAGTCCAACCAAAGATGCAAGTACCAGGTGGCAGAGAACATGAAGAGAGAATCATGCTCCACATGAAAACCGACCCCAGAGCCAAAGGAGATCCCATCTGAAGAAAACGCCTGACCCCACGATGCATCAGACGGAGCAACCGTGAGGCCCGAGAGTATAGGTGTCTCACCCACCCATACAAGGCAAAGAAAAGACCAAAGGATGAGAGTATAAGAACATCGAAAGTGCCTGATCCCACTCCAGTGAACCAAATCCCATAAGGCAAAGTAGATTGCCCGAAGAAAACTCCACCAAAAACTCAGCAAAAGAGAAAAAGAAAGCGCAATATGGTTTTGGCAGAGAACTTAATAACATAATCGCTTGATCCTCCTCAAACTTTATATCAGTGTTATTGAGGTCAAGAATTCCTCAAATCCTTTCCTTCTTCCATGTAAATTTGAATACAAAGTGTAGGAAATAAATAATTTGAGAGTTGAAAATACTCTTTATTAATTGAATAATTAAAAGAATTACAATGACTATTTATTATTGGTGAATATAAGATTAATAGAAGGAAACTACCTGATTTATCTCTATCTAAATCAAAGAAAACTAAATCTCTAGATAATATTGTCCAACCAAACTTATAATATTATCATACCAAGTTTAAATACATAGATTTAAATACTAAATCTTTATCTAATTATTCAACACTCCCCCTCAAGTTGAGTCATATATGTTTATCATGCTTAGCTTGGAACGCAGGTCTTCCAATTTAGGATAGTGAAGCGCCTTTGTCAAGATGTTATCAAAATCTATTTGAGACTTCCTCCTCTTTCTCGGAGTCTTGCTCCTTTTTTTGGAGTCTGAGTCTTGCTCTTTTTCTTGGAGTCTGCTTATATTCCTCTTTTGTGAGGCTGCGTCTGCTAGTTTGCGTCTCCTCATCTTTTGGGAGTCTGCGTCTGCTAGTCTACGTCTCCTCATCTTTCGAGAGTCTGGGTCTGCTAGTCTGCGTCTCCTCCTCTTTCGGGAGTCTGCGCTTGCTAGTCTGCGTCAGTTCCTCTTTCGAGAGTCTGCGGCTGCTCCGCTTCTAGAGTGAATGAGTCTCCAACAATAGATTTGATATTATCTACTCCCCTCTAGCTTGGCTATATATGTTGATGTGTCCAAGCTTGATGATGAGACTTAGGCACATGAGAATTCTCACAGATCGGTGAGATAACGCTTGTTGGTTCAAAGAAGAGGAAATTGACCCAAAAGCAACAATATATTTTGATTCTCGCTACTGCCCTAAAACAGATGACGAAAAAACTCCTGACGACGCCGTGAAAAAGGGGAAAAAAATCACGAAGTTACTGTAGCAAAAGTCGCGAAGTTACTGTGGACAGAAAGAAAAAATTGCCTTGTAAGCTCTGAAAAAATTACCGCACACATTGTATACGATTGGAAGGGTAGAGAAAAGGTGAATCGGTAGTTGCTATGAAGGCTTCGATTGGATAGAATAGCCGACAGGAAAAGACAACCCTAAATGCACGATGCGTACTGTTGTAGGCCTAGCCGCCGCCGGTTGAGTTGATTTAGCAACAACTCGCCGACGTCTCGGGTTTGATAAGCTTTATCCTTACTTTTTCCAACCTAAAGCTCTGATACCATGTAGAAAATAAATAATTTGAGAGTTGAAAATACTCTTTATTGATTAAATAATTAAAAGAGTTACAGTGACTATTTATTTATAGGTGAATATAAAGATTAATAGAAGGAAACTATCTGATTTATCTAATCAAACTAAATCTTTAGATAATATTATCATACCAAGTTTAAACACAAAGATTTAAATACTAAATATTTATCTAATTATTCAACACAAAGATTTCTTCAAGTACAAACTATTTGCAAGGGATTTCTTGAGGTATAAGTTTTAAAGTTTTTGCCAAACTGTTGTTCCGGTTTCTTCTTCTGCTACTTCACGTAATACCTCATCTCCAAGACTTAATAGAATTGCAATATGGGCCTTCGAATCAAGTCCTGCTGTTTTCTTCGAGTCTGTCGCAGCATCCAGTACCTCTTGTTTTATCACATCAGCCAATACATGATGTACCAAGAGGGCCTTCATCTTGATTCTCCAAAGGCTGAAATCATTTGTGCCTGTGAATTTGTCAATGTCCAACTTCGCGGAAGCCATTCTGATTTCTTGAAAACAAGCCTGGCTCTGATGCCACTTCTTGTGATATGATCGATCAAGAATTCCAGTTTGAGTATTACACAATAATGCAATATAACCCAGATTGCTATCTTCGATTATAAAGATCTACAGATCGAGAGCAGTAGTTTGATTAAGTATTAGAATTATGTGTTTACTGTATATCAATTGAATTGAAGAATAAGAAACAAGAAGAAAAATGAACGCAAGGATTTTACTGTGATTCGGATTTTTATCCTACTCCATGGAAGGCATCAAGCAACAAGTTTTTCCACTATGAAATCAATGAATGTTACAAGTACAGAATCAGTTCTTAGCTTCCCTATGTATACACATTAGCTTACACGGCAGTTATAACTAACCACCTCTATCCAATCCTAACTCTAACTAATAGGCTTGAGTTGCTGATCTTCACTTCTGGCTCAATTGTAGGGATACAACCACCTCAGAGGAAGACGAGCTGGTTCATCTTTGTATCTTGATGTGGATATTGAGGTTGGTCAAGTCTCCTACTTTTTCCTATCATGTTACACATAAAATAGAAGTAAAATTCTCGTCTGTGGAAGTTGTTTCATGTTTCTTAAGCATTCTCAAGGTGTGTAACCAATATTTCCTTAATGTAGGTAGATCCTTTTTCTAGTGTTAGTGCTGCACACGATGTTGGAGAAAATGTACGTCGCCAAATTCAGCAGTCCTATTCCGAAGTCTCTGAAGTCTTCATACATATAGGTATGAAGTATCCAAAGTATGATTTTTTTTTCCTGCTGGGGACATGAAATGTAGTGTCTCTTCCTGATTTTCTTGTAGAGCCATCAACTTCACACATATCGCCCGATGTAATTAACAACCAAAGAAACTTCAAGAACTCTGAGCTCAAGAGTGGCGCTGTCACATTGGAGCAAACAGATGTCGAGGATAATGTTTCCAATATGTTGTCCTCAAAATTCTCAGAGGTATGGTGATATTTCTTCTTAATTAAAATTAACTCACCAATTCGTAGATGGTTTTGTATATTCAAGGTTAGGAAGGAGCTTTTAGATTCATTTTCTTGGGGGAAAAATAGGTGGTGGAAGCGTGAAGATGTCTTTTTCGATTCATCCATGGCATTGTGCCATAACTGTGTTAGATTCTTTTAAGCTTAGGCAAATGTTGATTTGTCATCCATTCATGTGAAAATTATTCAAATGGGTTTCAGAAAATGGTAGTCGAGCGCATCACACGCCACATGTTGCACGGGCAGATATTTCTTGAAATCGAGGTTTCCATGTCTCCCGACATGTTAATCAGGTAAAACATCACCACAAAATGATTAAACACTTTCTTTTATTGAGGTTTCTATCTGCACTCAAAAAGAATTCAATAAGTTCGGGATTCAGGGAGGCTGTAAAAGTTGCAGAAGAAGCTGAGAAAAATATTCTAGAGGCAATACCAAATATCATGCTCGTCTCCGTTAAGCTGCGGCTTGGCCAGCCAATGCCTGAGTTGCGACAGTGAATCACGGGACAACCACCCTTTTCCAGGATATGCCCACACTTGAAAGAGATCCTGCTGGACTACATGGCTGAAAAAATGTATCTTTTGATAACCAATGACTATGTTATGTTATTTAATCTTTTGATAACCAATGACTATTTCAAAATTTAACATTTTAATGTAGAATAAAACATAACAATTTGATGAAAATTAATTAAAAATAAGATTGTAAATGAGAATATAGAAATGTGATAAAAATATGTTTTAAAATATCAACGATAAAATAATGCAAACATTTTTGCTTATGTTTAAAATTGCCTAATAAGTTTACCAGATCACATAAAAAAATATAATATATCATACCAATGCAAGAAAAATTTCTACCACTTTTATTTATAACAGTATATGTCGATTGTATATTTGATAATATCTAAAATATTTTTACATGATTGTAGTAGAAATATTATTAAAAATATATTAAAAGACACATTTGAAGTTATGGCCCAAATTGTATTATTTAAGGCAAAATTAAAGGTATTACCTAGATCACATAAGTCCGATGCGCGAGCGGGTGCGGATGCGGATGCGGATGCGCAAGTGCGTCAATTTTCAAAAAAATTGAGTGCGGGTGCGCCTTAATACGCCTATTAAAAATTAATAAATAAATAAAGATATATACATACATACTGATGAAATGAAGTTAAACATACATATTATACATCATATTTAACAAACTCACATCATTATTATATTATCTACAAATTTACAATATGAAGTTCTTAACAACTTTGGTGTTTGCAGTTTTACCATTCTTAAAAAGCATTAAAATTAGATTTGATCTAACATTTGCAGCTTTGCAAAAATGTTATAGCCAGTGATACAATGTAATTTGAATTTTGTATTTGATTGTTCGTCTAGGAAGGATTCTCCGAAAAATATGTTGTAGAAAAAGAAATGAAGTATTAAAGTTTTGTTTTATTTTAAGATATAAAATAACGATTTTGAAAACTGAAACCAAATTGTTCATATTTATTTCAATATGTTTGGTAATAGTATGAATTTATTAAAAATGACTCATATTATTTCCGGATACTTATATTATTACCTTATGAAATGACTAATATAAACATTTAAATTAACTCAATAAAAATAAAAGTTTTATTTATAAAGTTCATTCTATTAATTTCATGAAAAAAACTAAGATATTATTATTTACTCCGCAAAAATATTACAAAATCACAGATTTATCATACTTTCTTTTATCATATATTTTAATATTTCATATGTTATTATGTCTTTTCATGATTCATTATCTATCTATTTACCATATAATATAATTTTCTTACCAACCCGAAATATCTAGAAACCATAAAAATTCATTTAAACCCACAATCGGAGAATTTTTTTTATAATTACAAAAAAAAAAAAAAAAATCGGAGAATTAAGGAGGATTAACAAGACTTAGTAACTTAGTGCGCGACTTAGTAAATCTTAAGGCGCGAATTATGAATTCTTAGTGCGCGAATTATAAAATCTTAGTGCGCGAATTATAAAATCTTAGTGCGCGAACTAGAAAGTCTTAAAGCGCGAATTAGAAATTCTTAAGTCGCCTTAATGCGGCGCACGCGCACCCAGTTCGTCGGTTCGCGGCCGGAGCGCCAGTGCGTGGAGGGGAGTAGGGGGATTATGTGACTTAGGGTATTACATAATGAAATCTTTGTTCAACTAAATAGGGGAAAAAACTTTTTCTTAACAATCCGATATTGAAGAAAATGTGTTCATGTAGGTCCAATTTAGTAACATTTATTCTAGGAGAGACAATTTGTTTAAATACCCATCTGTTAAAAGAAAAACTTAGGGCAAATCCTTTTGAATGCATCAATGGCAGGAGATGGAGAAATGTGGGCGTTATGAGCGGTGGATATCGTGATGATGAGCTTCGAAGTTGAGGTGAGACAACTGAGGAAACACTGAAGAGGAATTCATCAATGGCAGTGATGCAATCGATTCATATAGACTCGGAGTTCGTGAAGCCGCCGAAGAGAACGAACATGAAGATATCAACGGACTCGCAAACTGTAAGGACTCCCGTGCCCTTAACCCGCTATTAGTGTATTAATCCTTGTATTTAGTGCATACAATCACGATAAAATAACATACCAATAATAAAATTTCTTATATTAACCCATGTAATGTCCAACTTCCCCATTTCAGTCCACTTACATAGCATGCACCCTTATAATACACTAACATGTTCTCAGTTTATTTAGCAATTCCTTAATTAATTGCATGCAACACATGAATGAAAAGAGAAAGGCCCTTGCCTTTTTATACAACTCATATACACATATAACAGTGCTCACATGCGAGCATCAACGAATGTATGTGTATCAAATGTATAAAATAATGTGCTCAATACCGTCACTGGTACTCCGATCCTGGGAGCACCCACAATCCATAGCTCGAGTTCAACTCCAAAGCCATCGATGTACCTGTTCACCTGCCTCAACAGAGACAGCCCCACACGGGGTGTGCATACCAATACCACCAATCCAATAAGCACAATACTACATTTCATAATTTACACAATGTAAAGGTGATGAATATTAAAAGACACTCCCTGGATGGCATCATCCTCATCCGGATCCCCTATACTGTTCAAGTTCTCAAAATAACTGAAACCATCAAATTCCCAAAAGCTAGTTAAACATTACATTGATTAACAAATTTGTTCCCCATATACTGATACAATAATCAATAAAATCAAATCATTAAACAATGATTACAGATATTCCATATATCTCACTAATAGTTCCATAGTTCTATTTCATCGCTCGCTCCACAATAGCGGCATTTTAGTCTCACGCACGCTCAACAGCAGCGGCGTTATAACCATTGTTCGCTCAACATCGACATCATCCAATCATTGCTCGTTTAAACGCATCACCATATAATTCCCATATGTATCCATTTATTGCAAATACAAATAACCATGCATTTCACAATTGCAATACTATAAAAGGCTATGCTCGTACGTTATACGTACATTAGAATTTCGTAGTCCGAACCAAACCTTAGCCGAGTCCCGCGACCCGATGAATTATGTGCTACCACATAAAATAACTCACAATCAAATATAAGCATGCAACCACGTGCCCAAACACGTTTACAACCTCCAAATATATCGTCAATCCATGACGATTTACCATTTTAAAAGACTCTGGGTTAAGCATACATAATACCCAAAATATTTCATTTTAAGTTGTACAAAGGTTAACCAATTACTTAATCTTATTAAAAAATTTAGCTCCAACCATTTCATTTTAAAAGTATAGCATTCTCATTGGAATATAGACATTGTCCCGAAAATCGGCTAATTAAACCTCGATTTCAAAATCCCAACATTTGCCAAATTCCCAAAAAAACACAAGAATTAGGCCGCGATCGATCGCCGATCAGGCGCGATCGATCGCGCAAGTCTAGTGCCCGAAAATATTAAAGCCGCGATCGATGGCTAATAACGCCGATCGATCGCCAACTTTTTCTGATTTCTCTCGATCGATCGGTGTGATGACCTGAGATTAGGGATGTTAATCCCGGAGTATTAATAACCCCTAAAGTTGTTTTACGTGGCGACATGGAGTTTAATCGCGGTGTTGGGCCTTCTGGGCTCGTCTATTTGAGTAATTGGGATCGTTGGATCCCGAAGTTGAGATCGTATTCTCATTTTGGTGAAAACCTGTGAGTTGGGGTTTAGTGTGACTCAGAATCTCGGGTGCTGTGTGTGGGCACCGGTAGGGGATTTTTGAGTTAGAGAGAGAGTTTTTGAAAACAGATGATTTTTAATGAATCATGATGTATTTGTGGGGATATTAGTATTTCGGGGTATTTTTGCTATAAATACCAGTTAAACCCGAGATTTTAATTATCGGAACCATTTCAGCACCTCATTTCTCTCTCCACCCGCGCGCCCCTTTCCCGATCCCCTTTGACCCCCGCGCACAAAAGTGCTTCGGCCGCCGCCGTCCGGCCGCCGTTCGGCGCGTGCCACCCGCCGTTGGAATCGTCTCTTCCAGGCGCTTCTATGCATACCAACAATTTGAAGTTTGGTCGAGAATCGAGCTCGGATTTGCCAGAAAAGCGTAGGGTTCGAAAACTGGATTTCATCCGATTTTTGGGACGCGATTTTGGTATGTTTTTGGTACGATTTTTCTGATGTTTTTGGGGCGTTTTTAAGCTGGTTTTGAGTCGATTATTTCAGACTTTTTGGTTCGAAAATATTGGTTAAATTTGGTTCGAATTTCAGCTCGATTTCGTGAGTTAGGGTTCGAATTTTGGGGATTTTTGACAAGGAGTGATGATTCTTGTTATGGATTGATTAATTCATGTTTTTGATGCATTATGATGCTTGATTGTGTTCGAATTTGAGGAATTGGATTCGAATTTAGGGCTTGGAATTCGAATTTTGGGGGTTTTGGCATGTGGGGCGATTATTGTTGTTGTTAATTGATTAATTCATGTGTTAGATGAATTATGGTAATTATTCGGGTTTGATTTGTGTTGGTTGGGTTCGAATTATTGAAGGTGTTCTTGAGCAATTTTTCGATATGTTGCATTCGTTTTCCCTCCCTGCATGTACCCTGCCCCGGGTCTTTTAGATGTTTAATTGTCGTGTGTCGACAATATTTTGAGGGTTATGAGTGTGCTTGAGCATGGGTTACATGTTCGTAAATAATTGTGAATTATTTATCGTGTTAGCACATCGTTCCTCGGGGCATGGAACTCGAACAAGGTTTGGCTCGGACTTCGAGGATTTAAGGTACGTTTAGCGTACGAGCATAGTTTAAATGATGTTTTTGCAAGTATGATGCATGATTTAAAATACATGAAATGTTTTACTATGATGGTACCGGGACTTGATTACGTTATGTTGATTCACATGGTGAAATGCTTAGTGCCGCTATGAGGCGAGCAAATGATGGGGTGTGGTTGCTACGGAGCAAACACCGATAGTATGATGCTACTTGAAGTAAGAAATGAAAAAGGTGGTATTTGATTAGATATCTAGGATATCTGTATTCTATTCCCTATTGGTAATGAATAAGAACAGAGACGTAGTTAATCAGAGAAGTGATTAACTAGTATCGGAAGTTAAGGAAATCTCAATATGATATCTAGAATTATGATAATTGCTAGATAAAGAAAGATGTTATGAAATGTTGTTAAATTGAAACTGGCTAGGGTTAACCAATATGATGATTAATTGTATATTCAGGATTTGATGATTTATCTGTTTTGAGAACAGGGTTATTACAGGGGTACGCTATGATGAGGATGATACCATCCAGGAAGTATCACATATGTTCCACAATATTTACATTTTCGTAAATTATGTATTATGTCATTATGATTATGAAATTGTGGAATTGGTATGCTCACCCCGTTTGGGCTGTCTCTGTTGGGGCAGGTGAACAGGTACATCGATGGCTTTGGAGATGAGCTCGAGCTGTTGATTGGATGTACTCCCAGGATCGTGGTACCAGGGCTTGATGGAGCACGGTATCGTATAGAGTACTTATATACCCATGAGGGTTATATACATATTCATGATGCTCGCATGTGAGCAAGATTACTTGTATATGCGTTGTATATAAAGGCATGAGCCTTTCTCTCTTTCATTCTATGTTGCATGCAATTAGAGGTAGAATTGCTAAATGATATGAGAGTCATTGGTGTATTGTGGGTGTTGAAACTCACTTTTGTTGTCATATGTGTGGTGTCTTCCCTGGCTGGGAATTTACTTGATATTGCTGTTTTCTGATGAGTTTTATGTCTTCCCTGGCCGGGAATTATGTTATGCGTTGTGCTTTTATTTCGGGATAGCTCTATTTATGGGGAAACTCTGCCCAAATTTTTATAAAAGTCCACAATGTAAAAAGTGGTGTAATGGGCGAACCCTATGAGTCTGTTGTTGTTAGGATGATGAGCTTATATCACTGTATGTTAAAGAAAACTTTGTAATTGCCATTCAATGGTAAAGTATCATCTGAGTTTCCCGAATAATTTTATTGAAAGCATGTGCCACACATAATGATTAATACACTAATCAAGGGTTAAGTATATGGGGTCCTTACATTAGTGGTATCAGAGCAGTGGTTGCTCATTGGGGCTGTTGAGGGCCTAGGAAGTTATTGATAGCACATATTTATGCATGATGGCATTAATGTTATACGACATGACTAATTGTTTATGTGCTTTTATGTTATGAAAAGTGGTATTGCTAACCATTGTGGTTGCAGGAATCGTGTGGAACACGATAGGATGGCATTAGTAGCGATGTCTAACACTCTATATGCTACGTGCCAAGGAATCTGATTTTGGATAGCGATGCCTCATTCCGCTATTTTACGATGACTCACTCTTTTATGAGGATTGGCGATGGTTTATGCCGCCGGATATGTTAATAGCGATGCCCCATTCCGCTATTATGTGGATTTACGATGACTTATTCTTCTATGAGGATTGGCGATGATTAGTGCCACCAGATATGTTGATAGCGATGCCTCTTTCCGCTGTTATGTAGACAATGATTCAGGCTCAGGTGTATAGCGAGGTTTCATGCCACTTATTATATGACGAGGTATCATGCCGTCGATTCTATAGCGATGGATTGTGCCGCTATGTACTCAGCACAGGATTATGCCGCCTTCGAGCGATGAATGCTGATTTTGCACTATTATCGAGCGACGGAGACAGGTATGCCGCTATCTTGTTAGCGATGAGGTATGAGATATTGCTATTCTATTAGCTTTATTATAGCTGGCATGCGTTGTTATACATGTTTTATTATGACTATTTTACTAGCATGATGATGGATGACATATGTTGATGTGCATGGACCGTCACGAGTTGACTGGGTTGTTTAGATGTCATTGTTGACATGTATCGTCACTAGTTGACAATACCTTAGATGCCATGAGTGGGCATGTGTCGTCACGGGATGGCGATGACGATGGTTTAGGAGATGTCTTATTAGACATGCATCATCGTTACGATGAACAATGCGTTGAGTATACGTTTCCAGTTGTATGCCTTGGGTGCCAGTGTCGGGCACAAGGAGGTGTGTGCGTCACCGATTGACGTGACCCTTTTACCGAGCGCGTTGCTCGAGGAATGGATGGATGCGCTGTACATGTGATTGTACCGCAGCTTATGTTTGGGGCGATCATATTACGAGTGGTGATACCCTTGAGGTATGCTCGTTGGAATGGCTTTTTGGCCATGTATTTTGACGACAGGAGTAATCGTGGAGGAATTACTCGCTTTCTATTGATATGACATGTGGTAGACATGGTCACACCACCCATGAGAGTGTAAGATGGGTCCTAAGGAAGTAGGATCAGGTTATGTTAAGTACATGGGGACATTGGAGTGTCCAGGGTATGTCAGCATTGGAGGAATGTTGGGTAAAGACCCACTACTCTATTGATTTTCTTCCCATGGTATGGTATGCCGTGCGGAAACGTCCATCTGATTGGTAGGTTTGAGGTGAACCTAGTGAGGACAGCGACTAGTTTGTCTGCCGCGTGTGTGCAGCACCATGATGGGCTTGCTAGAGCCGTTATACTGCTCATTGGAACCAAGTTTGGCAAATCGTAAGGTGATACGAGGTGGATTGTGGTGGACTCTGGTAGTCACCACGTCATTTGAAGTTGAAGTTGAGTATGCCTCACTGAAACATATATATGTTTATGTTTAAATCTTGGTGAGACTTGTCTGGGACAGCTCATGATGTTGAAGTACCAACGAGAGAGTCATCAATTCGTCGTTGATTTGGTCTGGGAATCCATGTATTTGGGATGCATTGGGTTTATTGCATGTCCTTTCAAATTTGAATTCTGAGGAGTCTCGATTGTTTATTTATGATCAGGATGTGATTCTTAGGATATCCGGAGGTGGACATCTTGTGAGATGTCTTTTGTGTGAATCTGTGGCCGTGAGTTGCCCAAATTGAGTTGCAATGATGCGACTGCTCATTTGAAAGAGGAGGTTTGAAAGTGGAAACCAGGTTTGGTATGTGTACACCATGGTATGCTAATGTTTCCCTCGTAACGATGTATGTTAGACATCGTGAGTCATGATAGAGATGTCTTTGAATGATATCTACGATGGAATCGGAAGCAATTCGAATCCTTGCAGTTTCAGTTGACTAACTGCTTTTGGACTGTTAGCGTTGAGTTGTACTGACGCTCTTCGACGTTATGATGGGTTTGGAAGTCTATTCCACTCTAGAGATTGACACGAGGTCAACGTTCTCACGGTTGAGGTGTCATCCAGGATGCGTTCTTACTAGTTGTATTAGAACGAAGGATGACTGTCCGATCTACAGTCGTAAGTATCGGTTGTTTTGCGGTCATGAGAGACTGACTTTTGGGATGACCCGCATCGAGGTACGTTTGCCTCTTGGGTGATATGTTGGTTTTGGTAAGTCGCTCTGTTTCAGAGTTTGAAGAGAGGTAAGTATCCTCGCGGTTTTTTTTAAGACGATTCTGATATGGTCAGGAATCGAGGTTATGGCTTCATGTTGTTGTGTAGCCCGGGTGTTACGTGATACACCGGTGCTAATTTCGAGGACGAAATTCTTTTAGTGGGGGATATTGTGATGACCTGAGATTAGGGATGTTAATCCCGGAGTATTAATAACCCCTAAAGTTGTTTTACGTGGCGACATGGAGTTTAATCGCGGTGTTGGGCCTTCTGGGCTCGTCTATTTGAGTAATTGGGATCGTTGGATCCCGAGGTTGAGATCGTATTCTCATTTCGGTGAAAACCTGTGAGTTGGGGTTTTAGTGTGACTCAGAATCTCGGGTGCTGTGTGTGGGCACCGGTAGGGGATTTTTGAGTTAGAGAGAGAGTTTTTGAAAACAGATGATTTTTAATGAATCATGATGTATTTGTGGGGATATTAGTATTTCGGGGTATTTTTGCTATAAATACCAGTTAAACCCGAGATTTTAATTATCGGAACCATTTCAGCACCTCATTTCTCTCTCCACCCGCGTGCCCCTTTCCCGATCCCCTTTGACCCCCGCGCACAAAAGTGCTTCGGCCGCCGCCGTCCGGCGCGTGCCACCCGCCGTTGGAATCGTCTCTTCCAGGCGCTTCTATGCATACCAACAATTTGAAGTTTGGTCGAGAATCGAGCTCGGATTTGCCAGAAAAGCGTAGGGTTCGAAAACTGGGTTTCATCCGATTTTTGGGACGCGATTTTGGTATGTTTTTGGTACGATTTTTCTGATGTTTTTGGGGAGTTTTTAAGCTGGTTTTGAGTCGATTATTTCAGACTTTTTGGTTCGAAAATATTGGTTAAATTTGGTTCGAATTTCAGCTCGATTTCGTGAGTTAGGGTTTGAATTTTGGGGATTTTTGACAAGGAGTGATGATTCTTTTTATGGATTGATTAATTCATGTTGTTGATGCATTATGATGCTTGATTGTGTTCGAATTTGAGGAATTGGATTCGAATTTAGGGCTTGGAATTCGAATTTTGGGGGTTTTGGCATGTGGGGCGATTATTGTTGTTGTTAATTGATTAATTCATGTGTTAGATGAATTATGGTAATTATTCGGGTTTGATTTGTGTTGGTTGGGTTCGAATTATTGAAGGTGTTCTTGAGCAATTTTTCGATATGTTGCATTCGTTTTCCCTCCCTGCATGTACCCTGCCCCGGGTCTTTTAGATGTTTAATTGTCGTGTGTCGACAATATTTTGAGGGTTATGGGTGTGCTTGAGCATGGGTTACATGTTCGCAAATAATTGTGAATTATTTATCGTGTTAGCACATCGTTCCTCGAGGCATGGAACTCGAACAAGGTTTGGCTCGGACTTCGAGGATTTAAGGTACGTTTAGCGTACGAGCATAGTTTAAATGATGTTTTTGCAAGTATGATGCATGATTTAAAATACATGAAATGTTTTACTATGATGGTACCGGGACTTGATTACGTTATGTTGATTCACATGGTGAAATGCTTAGTGCCGCTATGAGGCGAGCAAATGATGGGGTGTGGTTGCTATGGAGCAAACACCGATAGTATGATGCTACTTGAAGTAAGAAATGAAAAAGGTGGTATTTGATTAGATATCTAGGATATCTGTATTC
Organism: Haberlea rhodopensis; assembly: GCA_907163345.1. Classification (NCBI taxonomy): domain Eukaryota; kingdom Viridiplantae; phylum Streptophyta; class Magnoliopsida; order Lamiales; family Gesneriaceae; genus Haberlea; species Haberlea rhodopensis. Next base: position 922,176 of record CAJQUN010000202.1, on the reverse strand, counting down.
TATTCCCTATTGGTAATGAATAAGAACAGAGACGTAGTTAATCAGAGAAGTGATTAACTAGTATCGGAAGTTAAGGAAATCTCAATATGATATCTAGAATTATGATAATTGCTAGATAAAGAAAGATGTTATGAAATGTTGTTAAATTGAAACTGGCTAGGGTTAACCAATATGATGATTAATTGTATATTCAAGATTTGATGATTTATCTGTTTTGAGAACAGGGTTATTACAGGGGTACGCTATGATGAGGATGATACCATCCAGGAAGTATCACATATGTTCCACAATATTTACATTTTCGTAAATTATGTATTATGTCATTATGATTATGAAATTGTGGAATTGGTATGCTCACCCCGTTGGGGCTGTCTCTGTTGGGGCAGGTGAACAGGTACATCGATGGCTTTGGAGATGAGCTCGAGCTGTTGATTGGATGTACTCCCAGGATCGTGGTACCAGGGCTTGATGGAGCACGGTATCGTATAGAGTACTTATATACCCATGAGGGTTATATACATATTCATGATGCTCGCATGTGAGCAAGATTACTTGTATATGCGTTATATATAAAGGCATGAGCCTTTCTCTCTTTCATTCTATGTTGCATGCAATTAGAGGTAGAATTGCTAAATGATATGAGAGTCATTGGTGTATTGTGGGTGTTGAAACTCACTTTTGTTGTCATATGTGTGGTGTCTTCCCTGGCTGGGAATTTACTTGATATTGCTGTTTTCTGATGAGTTTTATGTCTTCCCTGGCCGGGAATTATGTTATGCGTTGTGCTTTTATTTCGGGATAGCTCTATTTATGGGGAGACTCTGCCCAAATTTTTATAAAAGTCCACAATGTAAAAAGTGATGGGCGAACCCTATGAGTCTGTTGTTGTTAGGATGATGAGCTTATATCACTGTATGTTAAAGAAAACTTTGTAATTGCCATTCAATGGTAAAGTATCATCTGAGTTTCCCGAATAATTTTATTGAAAGCATGTGCCACACATAATGATTAATACACTAATCAAGGGTTAAGTATATGGGGTCCTTACAATCGGTGTTATCTCTAAGATTTGTGCCTGGTTGAACTAAGCCGAGAACGAACATGAAGATATCAATGGACTCGCAAACCGTGGCAGCACACCACCGCCGACAGAGGATAAGTGAACGGATGATGATACGTCAAAGATTTGTACCTGGTTGAACTAAGATGGACTACTTCAATGCTTGATGAAACATTCCGTTATGTCAAGTTCTTGAAAAACCAAGTGCATTCACCTTCAGTAGTACTGTAGCGACGAAGAGAAGAAGAAGAACAGCCGGGATGTTGGTCCCACCATGCACCGGTGTAGTGTTCACTAAAATCGTGTGCTCAGAGTGCATCATTTTTAGTCTCTTCTCTACATGAGCTTCGAAGTTGAGGATCAGATGGAATTGATGCTGATGGAAAGTGGGAGAGTTATGTGGTGAGGTAGCTGGGTTTGTACGAAGAAGGATTGTTCCAGTAAATATAATTAATTTGTTAGGTTGTCATAATAGTTGTAACAACCAAACATATAGTGTTCGTGTATGTATCTATGATAGTATAAATGTGTACTCAATGGCGTAATGAAATAGATGAAATTAGAATACAACATTTGATATCATGCGTTATTCCATGTTTGTACACGAGGGACATACGTGCACCGATGTTTGTTTGGGTGAAACACGTCTGGAATTGCGTGGACTGGTGTCTAGCTGAGTGCACCGGTGTAAGGTGCACCAAATGTATTATTTTCAACTGGAATACGTGCACCGCACAAAAAAAACTTGCACAGGATGTTTCATTTTTTAGCCACGCTTGGATACATTAAATACTTGCACCTATAGAAATTAAATTGCAACATGTGCACCCACAACAAAAAAAATAAACATGCACCAACAGAATGAACACACGTGCACTTATAGAATAAAAGCATGTGCACCTTATAAATATAGCAGTTGAAATTCATCACAACACTTAAACAAGTGCAACACCGTAGTATTCGAACCCTTAATTACGTTTGTATACAAAATAAATATACGTTCTCTATAAGATATATATGTTGTACTATATACATTCTCGTCAGTGATCGTCGTCCTCCCTTTAATTATGTTTGTATACAAAATAAATATAACAGTTGAAATTCATACCAGCACTTAAACAAGTGCAACACCGTAGTATTCAAACCTTTAATTACGTTTGTATAAGAAATAAATTTATGTTCTCTACAATAAATATATGTTGTATATATACTATATACGTGCACCATATTAAAATTCATCACAACACTTAAACAAGTGCAACACCGTAGACGCTTGGATAAATTAAATACGTGCACCGATAGAATAAAAACATGTGCATCATATACATATAATAGTTGAAAGTCATCACAACACTTAAACAAGTGCAACACCATAGTATTGAAATCTTTAATTACGTTTGTATACAAAATAAATATACGTTCTCTACTAGATATTTATGTTGTACTATATACGTTCTCGACAGTGATCGTCGTCCTCCATATCATCATGAGTAAATCAGCTGCTTGTAAATCATTAGATTCAATATCATAATATTCAAAATTTGGTCCCGTACTTAAATTTTTTTATGAATTCTACTTGTGTCAGCACCTTTTTAAGGAATGTTGTAAATAATCCTGGGAACCGACAAAATTATGACAATCAGCTGGCAAATGAAGAAGATAAGAATAATGTTGGAATCGAGGGGGGGGGGGGGGGGTGAATGAGATTCCTTGATAAAAATCACAGCTTGTCCTATGAACTCGCATATGTTAATGTTTGGGTTCTCTTCCATTGGTCTTCCCAACCAATTTATCAATCTAACCATGTACACTAACTAGGCATATTAGTACAACAAATGCAAGTTTTGTTGATCATCAAAACCCATAAATAATTCGGAGATAAATTAAGCATTAAACTCAACAATGCGTTTAAGGCTCAACAATCTCCCCCTTTTTTGATGATCACAAAACTTGATAAACTTGAATATGTAATATGCATGAAATATGAGTAAACAAGACTCCCCCTTAACAATTGCATATCACATACAAGATTTACCAAGTAAGCATAATAGCAAACAACTCTCCCCCTCAAACCATGCATACAAAAGCTCTCACCCTCAAACTATGCATGAAGTAAACTTCAAGTTTATCACAAAATTCTCCCCCTTTTTGTGATAATCAAAAAGTACAAAATTTAAATAAACATATCACAAGTATATGTTGACACATAGCCATATTTTACACATGTTCCTCATAAAGCATGTAATAGCCATAACAAGCATAAGATTAAATCATATAGAGGAATACAAATATGCGTTTAAGGCAATCAACAATGAATTCTAAATGTGCATATGTTCTACCAAGATTTCATGCACTCATGCCCAATAGACATTAAAATTTTTAAGGCATCATTTGATAAAAAAATAACATTATTAAGGTCATGATAGCAAAGATTTAGTATTCAAACACTTATAGCATGCTTAATCACAATTTCACATTTTCACATAGCGTTATTCAAATTTGAATTCAAGGCATATCAAGATACTACTATAAAAGAATAAGCATACATCATGCATCAAAACAATTTATATGTGCACATGCTAAGGGGTAGTATATTTTACTATCAATGAATGTTGAGCTTCATTATTTATTGGTCACAATTAATTTGTGCCAATTAAATTTTGAATTGCTCTGTAAATGCACAAAATAAATTTACCTTTGATGACAAGAGTGCGTTCTTGTCATTGGTCCTATACCTCGCGCCTCTTCTATAGTGGTGAATGAGATAATCTCCTCCCTTGAGTTGCTTGAGCTTTCATCCTCCATCCCATTGTTGTCCCTACAAAACAAATTTACAATTGGAGGATTTTTGGTACCCATTTGATTTTTGGGTCCTTGAGGGTTAGATTTCATTGGCGCCTTTGGAATCCATTTCCACCCTTTGTTAGGTTGGTATTGGATTCTAGCAAACCTACATTTATTCTTAGAATGACCATTTTTGCAACAATAAGTACAAGTAGGAGAATCATGCTTTGCTTTAGCCAACAAGCTTGAAAATATTTTTGATTTGCTTGAGAAGCCTAACCCGGCTTTCTCAAAGCTACAACGTTGCAAGCCAAGCAATCCATTCATCTTTAGACCACTAAATTTGTAAAAAGATATCTGTAAAGAATTTAACTCATTATTATATTCTTCATCTTTCTTGGCTACCTCAAGTTTGAGTAATTTGTTACTCATCTTGGTTTTGCCAAGAACATCTATAAGCTCATGATAAGAATCTAAAAGTTCATCAAAAGATGGTACCTCATCGTCGCTTTCATCTCCTTCATCATTTATGTCATCTTTGGCCATGAGACAAAGATTTGTTCCTTCTTCATCGGATTCATTATCGCTCCATGTGGCTATAAGGGCCTTCTTCTTGCCTTTGTCCTCACTCTTCTTCCTAGGACATTTGTTAGCATAATGACCTTTATCTTGACAATTATAACAAGTTACCTCGTGTTTGGAATCATGTTCGTTAGCACTCGAGGTCTTTGGCTTGTTATGTTTGTTAAAGAACTTCTTGAACAAGCTCGTTTATTATTTGGGTGAGCCTTCTAAACATCGAATCAACCTCTTCCCCGGACTCCATCTCAAATGTCTTATATTTGAGTTGTAATAAATCAATCTTGGTCTCCTTCACTTGATTAGTGCCTTCATGACAAATTTGTAATTTGTCCCAAATTTCCTTTGCGGTTGAACACATCGAGATCCGGTTGTACTCCTTCATTTCTAAAGCACAATGTAAAATATTAATAGCTTTAGAGTTTTGTGAAATTAAAATCATATCCGCTCTTGTGAAATCGTTCATTTCTTTGGGAACACTTATTCCCCCAACTTCCTTTAAAGTAATGTGTGGACCTTTCACAATAATCTTCCATAGATCATAATCTACGGATTGGATGTATAGAGAAATTCTATTTTTTCAATACCCGTAGTTATCACCCGTGAAGAGCGGAGGCCTATTTGTCGATTGACCTTGAGCAAACTCATTTGCTAGATTAGCCATAGAAATTTTTTGATTTAAAACAAAAATCAAATGGCTCTGATACCACTTGTTGGAATCGAAGAGAGTGGGGGGGGGGGGGGGTGAATGAGATTCCTTGATAAAAATCACTGCTTGTCCTATGAACTCGCATATGTTAATGTATAACTTGGGTTCTCTTCCATTGGCCTTCCCAACCAATTTATCAATCTAACCCTGTACACTAAGTAGACATATTCCTTCCCAACCAATTTATCAATCTAACCCTGTACACTAAGTAGACATATTAGTACAACAAATGCAAGTTTTGTTGATCATCAAAACCCATAAATAATTCAGAGATAAATTAAGCATTAAACTCAATAATGTGTTTAAGGCTCAACAAATAATATAAAAAGTGTTTGAATGTCTACCCGTCGATATAACAATGATTTCATTAGAAATATCATACACGGACAAACAGTGAGGAGGGACTGGTAAATGTTGGCAGGTATATCCATCTTGTGGGATTTTTTTTTTCTGGGAAGCACCTGCATAGGAATTTCCTACGTGTATGATCTAAGCAAATATTAAGCGCACATATGTCGTGGTAATTCCAGAGTTGGACCGTCGAATGTCAATTCTCCATGCCTCTTGTCGAAGCACCCTATTATGATTTTTATACTTGAATCTCGCTTCTTACAATGCTCAATGATAACCATGTTCGAATGGTTGCAGTTCACCAGCTCACAGAATGGGGTTATCTATAGCACTCCAATATGCTTGCACCATTTTGTTGTCTGTCTCTTGAAGATGTTGATGAAGGGGGTGAATCTGACGGTAAACATTTGAACACAAGCATAATTACTAATCAGGTGCATGTTTATCTTATGTCCTTCATGAAATGAGAGGTGCACGTCACACATACGTGCACCAGTGTACAGTTTTGGTGAATCTATACACTACGTGCACCAACAGACCCAGTGGTGCACGTCACTTGATTCTTTGAGTGGTGCACGAGGATTAAACATGCACCGGTACCTCCACAAAATAAAGTAGATGAGCGGTGCACGTCATGTTGGGATATGCCCTAAGACATATCATTAGATAATTGTTTATGACATACAATGTAATATGATTTTATGAATGGCAATTCATTATTATATATTATTCTTTTAACTGTGCAATATGAATTAATATATATTAATGTCCTTAGAATAATATTGTATTATTCTTAAAAATGTCCCTAGTCAAGTATTATCATGAATATGGATAATGATAATACGTAGAGACTAGTATGTGTTGATTGATGAATTGTTCATTGATATGAGATATCAAATCAACACATGGGTACATGTTAGAGAACGATGTACTGGACAGACCCACCATGAGAATGCAACATGGATAGTTATATGATCGTCATATGCAATTCTCATAGTGATAATAATGTATGCAATCCTTACGACTTGTGATCATCAGAGATCCCAACATAAGGAGTTATGTATCTTGATATCGTCAAACGTTACCCGTAACAGGGTAATCTATAAAGGCGACTATTGGATACACTACGAATTATGTAGAGGGATGTTGACTGATCGAGATAGGATTTGTCCCTCCTATATAACAGGAGATGTGTTTGGCCCTTGATCAAGTGAGAACTAAAATGCATGGCCATGCTCGAATGAGTCGATATGAGATATCGAGCTTATTCGTTTATTCTAGTTCTACTTGGGGATCAAGAAATAGAGATTGAATATACGAGTATGACTATTCCATGACTCGTGTTCAATCTAAACACAAAGGACAAAGAGATTAAGTTACATGGTTAATATTATCACAAGTTCTAAAGGTTATGTTGAGTCATTGACATTCTTGTAATTTGGGTAGCCTTGATGTGTTGCTAGACACCGCTCTTTGCTTGTAACGTAAAATGAGATTTTATGTCACTGCCAACATTACAAGAACCTATCGGGTCGCACAAAAGATTAAATCGAGAAGGGAAATTAAATTCATTGGATGAATTAATTAATTAAGAAGAGTCTTAACTAAGTGATTAAAAGGTTTTAATTAAATCATGGGTTTGGGCCCATAAGACTTTAAGAAAGTCTTGAACCTTAATTAAAGCCTTATAATATAAATACAAGGTTTTGATTAATTGTTAATCATACTTTCATATCATTGCTTGATATCAAAAACCTAGACTCCACTCCTCAAGCTCTCGGCCGCCGCTTGTTCGAAGATCATCGCCGCCGCCGCCTTGATCTTCACGGCCGTCCTTGCTCGGTTATAGTAACCGTGAGGTTTTGTTGGTTCAAGAATAAGTCTAGCAACCTTTTCTTGAACATCCCTTTCGATTTGATCGTGTGGATACCGTTGAGGCAAAAACTTGTAAAGTTTTGCTAGTGACTCGGAGGAGGCATTGGACGTGGTGCTGCTCCGTGGAATATGCTCAAACACGCTACAAGGGTGAGACCTTCGTAAATCCTTTATCCGATATGATAACTTTGTATAGATCCACGGTTAAAGTAATCCAATATTTTATTCCGCTGCGTTGTATGCTCAAGGGATTACTAACAGTGGTATCGGAGCCGTGTACAAGGCTCATATCGGATTTATGTGGTTAAATAGTTTAATCATATTTAGATTAATATTGTATGCTATTTAAAACTGTATGAACATATATGATATGTTAATATCAAATTTGTGAAAATCATCGTAAAATTATATTTGATATAAATTGGCGAAAATCGAACCATAATTCACAAGAGTTCGGCCATCACCATCACCATCACAAATGACACACGGCTAGCCACATGAGGGCTAGGGTTTTCGAACCCTTGGCTCGAGATGGTTTAGCCGTTGTGGCTAATAATTGTGCATGGAAGTGTCGAAACTTGATTAGGGTTTAGAACCCATTGGCTCGTGACGGCTAGCTCATGACGGCTAGGGTTTCGAACCCTAGTAGCCGTGCATGGGCTCGGCCACCATCGCTCGTTTGCTAGGGTTTTTGAACCTTATGGCTCGATAATGGTTCGGACCATGAGTCTCGGAATCATACGTGTTGGAGGCTACACCACATGAGGGCTAGGGTTTTTCGAACCCTTGGCTCGAGATGGTTGAACCGCCACCGTCATGAACCGTGCATGGTTGGACCGTGGCTTGTGACTCATGAATTCCGACGTTTCGAACCATGTTGGCTTGATGAAATACAAAATGGTGCTTGGCGGCTAATGTGGGGTCTTCCCACCTTAACAGTGATCAATAGATATAAGAAGGACTAATCATGCATTAATAACATTCTAAGGTTCTGGTTGTTACATGAGCTATCAGAATTACAGGCCAAAATAAAGGACTTCAAAAATAAATTCATTACACTTCCAAAAGAATGTTCATGTTTAGATTTATACTACTCCTAGAGTAGATACTAATTCGAGACTTGATTCCTATACATTCCTGTGTTCCTCGTAGCTCACTGCTCAACCCGACCCCTTAGTCCTTTAGTCCAAAAGCGTACCTACAGGGACAACACATCATAAGCATATACAATCTCATTTAACATCATAAAACATCATAGTAAATGCATGAAACATTGGTTAAGTAAATATGCTGGTTATTCATTAACTTCTTATTGTTGTCCCTGATTCATAATCATGCATATGGGCATCTTACCCTGTGGCATCTTACCACATTATAAACATCGCATGACCTATTACCATGTGGGGCATCTTACCCCGTGGCATCTTACCACAAATAGTATCGCATGGCCTCTTACCATGTGGGGCATCTTACCCCGTGGCATCTTACCACAAATAAACATCGCATGGCCTCTTACCATGTGGGGCATCTTACCCCGTGGCATCTTACCACAAATAAACATCGCATGGCCTCTTACCATGTGGGGCATCTTACCCCGTGGCATCTTACCACATATAACATCATAGACATCTTATAAACACCGTAAACATCTTATAAACATCTTATAAACATCATGTATACTCATGCAATAAAAGCATAGTCATAGTGTAAAGATGTGTTTTACCGTCCGATGCCCGTACGTCTCTTACGTACCTTTTTAAAAGGAGGAGGAGTCAACAGACTTTATCTCCTTGATGGCGCTGGTACCTGGGATGGTTCTACAAGACCACACAATACCATATTAAATGCCTCAATACTATCTCATATCATAAACTTAACAAAATAGAACATCATCTTAATTTTCAACATTCTGCCTCTCTCGATCGATCGGTCCCGAGGTCCCGATCGATCGAGAAACTGTGCACAAATAGTGCCCAACCATTCTGCCTCGCTCGATCGATCGAAACATTTTACCGATCGATCGAGGAGCTTCTCCGATCGATCGAGAATTCTTTCGATCGATCGGCACCTGAAATTCAAAACATGCTTTAAGCATTCTGTCTCGCTCGATCGATCGGGACCAAAATCTCGATCGATCGAGAGCTCTGAAAAAATCGGGACTTCCCCAGATTTTTTAGCACCTCTTTTCACACCATCATTTCTCCTTCATAACGTAACATACTTGCTAAATCAAACATGCTAGGAGCTTTATAAAACTTCTATGTCAGCACTTAAATTCAAGGTTCAACAAAACCTACACTAGCATGCAACATAACCTCATCATAATCTTCAACCTCAACTAACTTATACAGAAACAGAGCATGTTCTTCCTTGCCTAGAATTTCGAGCACTTACTTTCATAACAAGGAAACCAACACATAACGTAAGTAATATACTCGAACAAACATGCTAGGAACTTCATAATACTACCATGTAAACATACACACCAAGGTTTCGTTCATATCTACACTAGCATGCATAAAAATCATCACTACAAAAACCCAACTCAATCAAAAACTTAGAAAAACAGGGTACCCACTTACCCCTCTCTTTTTGCTCCTCTTTTGCAAGGATTTTTGACACCTTATTACTAGCCTTCTCCTTGTCTAAATGCAGCTAAGCTGGAACGAAAATGGAGGGGGAGAGAAGGAGAAGGGATTGATTGGGAGGTAATGATGCAAGTATGGGCTGCCAAGTGGGGAAAAGAGCATGGGCTGCCAAGTGGGGGGGGGTGGCCGAGTGGCAGGGGGTGGGTGATGTGGGTTGGGTGGTCATGTGGTGTTTAATTGTGTCCCGGTAAATAGTACGATGTATTAAAATATCCTCACTCGACATTTTATAACTTCATATAAATTAATACATCCTTTAAAACACCCAACATTCCCCCTAAATCATATCATCATATCGTAATTATATTCCCCCAAATTAAGTACACCACAACCCTTAAACTTAACATAAATCATCATCATAGAACATAATCATATAACATTTCGGGGGTATTACATTACTCCCCTACTTATAAGATTTCGTCCTCGAAATCCACATGCATCATCATAATGGAACTAAACATTAAAAACATACCAGAGAATAGTTCCGGATTGCTGCACCATATGCCGTTCCGTCTCCCATGTAGCCTCCTCGACACCCCGACGATCCCACTGAACTTTGACCATCGGTATAACTTTGCTTCGTAGTCTGCGATCCTCTCGATCCAGAATTCTAATTGGTCGTTCTACGTAGGACACATCTGAGTCCAACTGAACTTCTGTAGGCTGTAAGACATGAGACGGGTCTGGCTCATACTTCCGTAACATAGAGACATGGAAAACATCATGTATGCCAGACAAGGATGGCGGTAGAGCCAAACGATATGCCAATGTACCGATACGCTGTAAAACTTCATATGGCCCAACATACCTCGGAGATAACTTTCCCCGCATTCCAAAACAAACCACACCCCTGAAGGGCGAGATCTTTAAGAAGACCCTGTCTCCTAACTGGAATTCCAACGGTCGTCGCCGCTTATTTGCATAGGCTGCCTGCCTATCCTTGGCCACTGTCATCTTCTGGCGTATTAACTTTATCTTACCTTCCATATCCTTGATCATATCCGGTCCTCCGACCGCTTTGCTAGTCAAGTCCTCCCAATACAGCGGTGATCTACATCGTCGTCCATACAGAGCTTCAAAAGGAGCCATTTGAATGCTCGCCTGATGACTGTTATTATAGGAGAACTCCACTAGCGGCACTGAATCCTGCCACGGAGTATCAAACTCCAAAATACATGCCCTCAACATGTCCTCGAGCGTCTGAATGGTACGCTCCGTCTGGCCGTCTGTCTGAGGGTGGTAGGCCGTACTCAGTCTCACCTCTGTGCCCAAAGCTGTCTGGAGACCCTCCCAGAAATGTGAAGTGAACCTCGGGTCTCTGTCAGACACTATCGAGACTGGAATACCATGCAATCTCACCACATCCCGTATATACATCTGGGCCATCTTCAAGTAGGTATAAGACATACTGTAAGGGATGAAATGAGCCGTCTTCATCAGCCTATCTACGATCACCCAGATCGCGTCAAATCCTGAGGCCGTCCTCGGCAAGTGGGTCACGAAGTCCATAGATATATGCTCCCACTTCCATTCAGGCACCTCTAAGCTCTTCAGCTCACCACCAGGCCTCTGCCTCTCTGCCTTTACTTGTTGGCAGATCAAACATCTTTTCACAAACGTGATCACCTCACGCTTCATGCGTCTCCACCAAAATTGATCGCATAGATCTTTGTACATCTTCTTTCCCCCTGGGTGGATACTGAAACGACTACTGTGAGTCCGCTCCAATATTCCTCGACGCAGTCCTGGTGCATCTGGGACTACCCATCGGTTGCCCAGTCTCAAAGAATCATCCTCAGCCACTCTGAACTTGGATGGCTGACCCTGAAGTACCAATGATGCCCATCTCTGAACCTCACTATCCGACTTCTGGGCCTTCCTGATCGCCTCAAATACATCTGGCTCCGCCAATAAGGTCGACACTCGCACAGGCGACGTGTCTACATTGAAATCATAGCCCAGATGGCAATAAGAAGTCATCAAGGCCGACAAACATATAACATCCTCTGCAGTACTCTTCACCTTCCGACTTAAGGCGTCTGCTATCAAGTTTGCTTTACCTGGATGGTACTCAATTTCGCAATCATAGTTTTTGAGCAAATCCATCCACCTTCTTTGCCTCATATTCAACTCTGCCTGAGTGAATAAGAACTCCAGACTCTTATGGTCCGTATATATAGTGAAAGACGTGCCATACAAGTAATGCCTCCAGATCTTCAAGGCAAATATGATGGCCGCCAGTTCCAAATCATGCACTGGGTACCTAGCTTCGTGTGGCTTCAGCTGCCTCGATGCATAAGCCACCACGTGCTTATCTTGCATCAACACACAGCCCAAACCCTGCAGTGACGCATCCGTATACAAGGCAAACCTCTTATTCTCAGACGGAATTACCAATACAGGCGCTGTAGTCAAGCGTCGCTTCAGTTCTTGAAAACTTTCCTCACAAGCCTCCGACCAAAAGAAGGGGACTCCTTTCTGAGTCAGCTGTGTCAGGGGTTTGGCAATATTCGAGAAACCTTCGACGAAACGTCGGTAATAACCTGCCAAACCGAGGAAACTCCGTATCTCCGTTACAGAAGTGGGTGCAGCCCACTCTAACACAGCTTCAATCTTCCTGGGATCTACAGATATCCCCTGGCTAGATAAGACATGGCCCAAGAATACCACGCTGTCCAACCAGAACTCGCACTTGCTAAGCTTTGCATATAACTGATGATCCCTAAGGATCTGAATCACTGTCCTCAAGTGCCTTACATGTTCTTCTTTAGTCCGAGAGTAAATAAGTATGTCATCAATGAAAACTATGACGAACTGATCCAAATATGGCTGGAACACTCTGTTCATCAAACTCATGAAGACAGCTGGGGCATTCGTCACTCCAAAAGGCATGACTTGTAAGGACCCTAATCCTTAAGTGCGGAATCAAGGCATAATAGAGCTAATATAAATAATCAGAGTCTAAAAGAACATGTTGAGTCTATGAGCTTAAGCATTACATGTCAAAAATAAGGACTACCAATGGATTAATTACATTCCAATCAATGAATGTTTTCAATTATAGTTTTATACTACTCCTAGAGTAGATACTATCCAAAATAATCCTGTCCTTTCTGCCTCAAAAGAATGCTCCTCAAGCTCACCACCTCAACCCGTTCAAGCCCTTCTATCATGCCAAAAGGTACCTACAAGGACAACCCCCAAACATGAGCCATAATAATCATTCACATTCAACACAATATGAAGATAAAGCGTAAATGCATAATCAATATAAAACACTTCCTGTTTTCCATGCATTTCAAACGCTTCCCGTTTGGTTGTCCTGTACCATAACTCATGAGTATAATCAACAGATTATTTTTAATGGCCAAAACATGTCATGACATCATATACCATCTCAACAGTACCAAATATTGGTCACCATTCCCTAGTCTGTCCATCACAGTGTATTTTAATGCCCCTCGCTTATTTTCATATGGGCGGCATAGGATAACCTCGCTACAATGGACATGCGGTACTCCCACCCTCGCTTCACAGAGAGCGGCAAATACCCTTTCCTCGCCCCATATGACAACCACGCTCAAATGTGACATGCGGCGCTCCCACCCCTCGCTTCACATTTAGCGGAACCAATACAAAAAGCGGCAAGCATTAAAATCATCAAAGGATGACCACGACTCATGGGATGTGCATCCAATAATCATAATATGCATCTATCATCAATATGCATCAATTACCATGTATATGCATCCACAATGCAATACCCCATATGGCATAAATCAACATGTATATGCATCCACAATGTAATACCACATATATACCCGCATCCACAATGCATAATCAATGAGTATATAAAATACATGTTACCGTTGGGTGCCCGTACGTCCACTACGTACCTTTCCAAAATGTAGGATATGGTAGGACTTCAATGCCTTGGCTGTGTTGCCACCTGGGTTGGTTCTACATATTCACAAATACCAATATTAGAACCCAATAATAGTCCAATACCAAAAATCCCACAAAAAAAATCCAAAAATACAAAATTTTGGCCTTCGCGATCGATCGCCCATCACGGCGATCGATCGCCAAACCCTACTGCCCGAGTACCAAATTTTGCACCCTTCGGCGATCGATCGCCACCCCTGGCGCGATCGATCGCCAGACCCGCCGATCGATCGCCCAAGAGTGGCGATCGATCGCCAAAGGCTTGAAAAGTCCACTGCCTGGGCGCGATCGATCGCCTGGAATGGGCGATCGATCGCCAACCCCTGTAACCCGAAAATCCCCCATTTTTGTACCTCAAAACCATTCCAACCCATTCCAACACTTAACCAACCAATCAACAACATAAATATCAACATAAACCACCAAAATACACTTCAAAACAAGCATAAATCTAACCTTTAACCAAAACCACAACAACCCACACAAACCCATTTCAAAATCATTAAAAACCCTTCCAAAACTAACCCAAACACAATAAAAATGATAATGAGGCATCCATACCTCTTGGGGACCTCAAATCACCCAATAATCTACACAAATCAAGACTTTTGGAAGGTTTTCTCTTCAACCCTAAGCTCAAGCTCGAAAATGGAAGAAGGGAAAAGGTTTGTGGGTTTTGATTTGGTAAAGTGAAAGTGATTTGGTAAAGTGGGGTTGGGGATAAAAGGGGATTGGGTTAATTTAATTAAAAGCATACCAAAATAATTCCATAGTGTATAAAACACCCCAATATGATATTTTTCAAAGCATTTACTCATAATGCACCAAATATCAATTAAATACATGATTTCTAATCAATTGCTACCAATGGCAAATAAATCATGCTTCCAATAATATTTACCCGACATGCACCACATGCACCCTGAAATGCAACCCCGGGTCACCCTATCCACATGACCATGCATTTCCACATAAGGTAAATAAATCCAACACATAATTAATCATAATAACACAATTAATGCACTAAATGCAATTAACCATTTCGGGGATGTCACAATACTCCCCTACTTATAAGATTTCGTCCTCGAAATCACATGCACTTACCCCTAAAGAAACTAAACATAAACTCATACCAGAGAATAGTTCCGGGTAGTGCTGCACCATATGCTGCTCCGTCTCCCACGTAGCCTCCTCGACACCCCTGCGATCCCACTGAACTTTGATCATCGGTATCACTTTGTTCCGAAGTATACGGTCTGCTCTGTCCAGAATTCTAACAGGCCGTTCTACATAGGATACATCTGACTCTAACTGAACTTCGGAAGGCTGTAACACGTGAGACGGATCCGGCTCATACTTTCGCAGCATCGATACATGAAACACATCATGTATCCCAGATAAAGAAGGCGGCAAAGCCAGTCGGTAAGCCAATGTGCCAATGCGCTGCAAGATCTCGTACGGTCCAACATACCTCGGAGACAGTTTCCCGCGCATCCCAAATCGCACAACGCCTCTGAAAGGCGAGATCTTCAAAAAGACCTTATCTCCCAACCGAAATTCTAACGGTCTCCGCCGTTTATTCGCATAAGCTGCCTGTCTGTCTTGGGCTGCTTTCATTTTCTGCCTTATAATCTTTATCTTCTCTTCCATTTCCCGGATTAACTCAGGCCCTCCGACTGATCTATTGTCCAAATCATCCCAACACAAGGGCGATCTACATCGTCTGCCATAAAGAGCTTCAAACGGAGCCATCTGAATACTTACCTGGTAGCTATTGTTATAAGAAAACTCTACCAGAGGCACTGAATCCTGCCAAGAAGTATCGAACTCTAAAACACAAGCTCTCAGCATGTCCTCGAGCGTCTGAATTGTGCGCTCGGTCTGACCATCCGTCTGAGGATGATAAGCGGTGCTCAATCTGACCTCAGTTCCCAAAGCTGACTGAAGACCTTCCCAAAAATGAGATGTGAATCGCGGATCTCGATCTGACACAATAGAAACGGGGATCCCATGCAATCTCACCACATCTCTAATATACAACTGCGCCATCCTCAAGAATGTAAAGGTCATGCTATAGGGGATAAAGTGGGCTACCTTGGTCAATCTGTCCACAATCACCCAAATAGCATCGAAGCCTGAAGCACTCCTCGGCAAATGAGTCACGAAGTCCATGGAAATGTGCTCCCACTTCCACTTCGGTATCTCCAAGCTCCTCAATTCGCCGCCAGGTCTCTGCCTCTCTGCCTTAACCTGCTGGCAGATCAGACACCTCTTCACAAAAGCGACGACATCAGACTTCATTCTCTTCCACCAAAACTGACCACGCAGATCTCTGTACATCTTCTTCCCGCCTGGGTGGATGCTAAGTCTGCTACTGTGAGCTCGCTCCAAGATTCCCTTACGCAACTCCGGCGTACTCGGAACTACCCAGCGGTTACCCAATCTCAAAGATCCGTCGTCGGCCACTCTGAACTTCGTCGGCTGACCAAGATGCACTATAGACAACCATCTCTGAACCTCAGCATCTGATCTCTGAGCTCTCCTGATGTTCTCATAAATATCTGGCTCAGCTAATAAGGTAGAGACATACACTGGTGATGCATCTATATCAAAATCATAGCCGAGATGGCAATAGAAGGTCATCATAGCCGACAAATGGATGACGTCCTCAGCAGAACTCCTCACTTTCCGGCTCAAGGCGTCCGCTGTCAAATTGGCTTTCCCGGGATGGTATTCTATCTCACAGTCATAGTCCTTGAGTAGGTCCATCCATCTCCTCTGTCTCATGTTCAGCTCCGCCTGAGTGAATAGAAACTTGAGGCTCTTGTGATCCGTGTAAATGGTAAACGACGTACCATATAAGTAATGCCTCCAGATCTTCAGGGCGAAGATGATAGCCGCCAATTCCAAGTCATGAACTGGATATCTGGTCTCATGCGGCTTCAACTGCCTCGATGCATAAGCTACCACATGCTTATCTTGCATCAGAACACATCCAAGGCCCTGCAGTGATGCATCAGTATACAGAACAAATCTGGAGTTCTCCGTCGGGATCACTAACACTGGCGCCGTCGTCAACCGGTGCTTCAACTCCTGGAAGCTCTCCTCACAAGCTTCTGACCAAAAGAAAGGCACACCCTTCTGAGTCAACTGAGTCAGCGGCTTGGCAATCTTCGAAAAGCCCTCGACAAAGCGCCGATAATACCCGGCCAAACCAAGAAAACTCCGGATCTCAGGCACAGAAGTGGGGGCAGCCCACTCCATCACGGCCTCAATCTTCTTGGGATCTACAGATATTCCGCTGCTCGATATAACATGCCCCAGAAACACTACACTGCTCAGCCAAAACTCGCACTTACTGAGCTTAGCATACAACTGATGCTCTCTGAGAATCTGAAGCACTGCCCTCAAGTGTTTCACATGCTCTTCCTCGCTCCGGGAGTAGATAAGAATGTCGTCAATAAACACGATGACGAACTGATCAAGATACTGCTGAAACACTCTGTTCATCAGACTCATAAAGACTGCTGGAGCATTCGTCACGCCGAACGGCATCACTAGGAACTCATAATGCCCATATCGGGTCCGGAACGCTGTCTTCTGCACATCTTCCTCTCTGACCCGAATCTGATGATACCCGGATCTCAAATCAATCTTGCTATACACCCTGGTACCCTGCAACTGATCAAACAAGTCATCTATCCTTGGAAGAGGATACTTGTTCTTCACTGTAGCCTTATTCAGTTGCCGGTAATCGATACACAACCGCATCGAACCGTCCTTCTTCTTCACAAAGAGAACTGGTGCGCCCCATGGCGACACGCTCGGGCGTATATATCCCTTGTCCAAGAGATCCTGCAACTGTTCTTTCAACTCTCTCAACTCAGCCGGTGCCATCCTATAAGGTGCACGAGAGATAGCGGATGTCCCTGGCAACAACTCGATCCCAAATTCAACTTCCCTAGCCGGTGGAAATCCTGGGATCTCTTCTGGAAATACATCAATAAATTGGCCACTACTGGTACATCCTCAACTCTCAGTTCTTTACTCTTCCCAGACGTGTCCACGGCATAAATGAGATAGCCCGTGTGACCACGTTCCAACAACTGAGTCATCTTGATCGCTGAAATTAACGGAATCTTCGCACGAGAACCGTTGCCATAGAAAGTCCACTGACTGCCCAACTCAGGTCTGAACTTCACTGTCCTCTGTCGGCAATCTACCACTGCCTGATATCTGTTCAGAACATCAATACCAAGATGCAGTCGAAGTCTGACATACCCAGCATAATCAAGTCTGATCTCAACTCGTTGCCCTCAAAATAAATGAGGCAGTCTGCCATAAACTGATCCGCAACGACATTTCTTCCAGTGGGTGTCGAGACAAGGAGAGGCGTGGGTAAAGAAGACGTGCGCATATGGTGTCTCTCCACGAATCCCACAGACACAAAAGAATGGGAGGCACCTGTATCTATCAAAACAAAAGCAGGGTACGTAAATAAATGACACGTACCGGCAATCACCTCCTCTGGGGCTGCCTGGGCCTGCTCCCTGGTCAGTGCATACACCTGCCCCTGGGGTGGTCCTACTGTCTGACCTCCCGATGGTCGAGGCCCAAACTGCTGCCTCTGCTGCACTGTCCTATCCTCAAACCTCGGCCTGCTGCCCTGATACTCTGACTGTCCTCCCCGTGTGGGGCAATACCGAGCAATGTGGCCCATCTTGCCATAGACATAACATGCAGGACACTTGTTTGAAGAGTGTGGCCCTCCACAATTGTTGCACCTCGGCTCTCCCGGCCTATCCCCTTGTGAAGATCCTCGATTGGCCGACCAATTACCCTTCTTGTTATCCTGCTTCTGTCCAAAGTGTTTCTTTCCACCATATCGCGAAGATGAAGAGGCACCACGGGGCTTAAATGGCTCACCCCGAGGCCTCAAACTGTCACTAGTCTGCCTCTGTTGCGGTACCGGTGGTGGCATGGCGTAAGCTCCCACTCCTAGCTCAGCAAGCTCCGCTCTTGTGAGAGCATCATCAAAAGAAGTTGGGTTATTTGTGATAACCCGGTCATAAAGCTCCGGTCGCAACCCTTTCATAAAGTTCCTCATCTTAGCGTGCCCACTGGTGGCAATGTGGGGAACGTACCTCAGCAATGAAGAGTACCGTGTGGCATAGTCTGCCACTGTCATGTTCCCTTGCCTCAGACTTGTAAACTCATCCTCCTTTGTCTGTCTTGCTGCTGCGGAGAAGTACCGATTCAAAAACCTAGTCCTGAAGAGTGTCCAGTCAATCACAGCACCCAGTGCTCTCATTTCCATTACTGTGCTCCTCCACCACATCAGAGGTTTCTTGGCTAATTGAAACTCCGCTAGCCTCAGCCAAGCCGTCACAGCACAAGGAGCCGATACAAAGATCTGCTCAAGTCTTTCCAACCACTCTTCCGCTTCTTCTCCGGACTCTGTCCCCTCAAACCGGGGCGGATGATAAGACAGAAACTGCGTCAAGCTAATCTCACCCGGTAGCAATAACTGAACTACTGGTTCCATCCCTACAGCCGGTGGAGGTAGAGGATTAGCCTGTCCAATACTCGCATTTCACACTCCCAACATCTCCGACTTCCTCATTAGCAGCCATGCTGTAACACAAATGTTAACAACAATCCAAAGCAATATACATCATATCGTTAGATAACAGGAGTGATATAAGCATGTTAGTATAACAGGATATACATCAATATGCACCACATGCATAAACATGCTCCAAATGTAAGCACCTAGCCAAACATGCTAAGGCTACCCTTCACTCGTTCCCGGGTTCTCTAACCACTGCTCTGATACCACTAATGTAAGGACCCTAATCCTTAAGTGCGGAATCAAGGCATAATAGAGCTAATATAAATAATCAGAGTCTAAAAGAACATGTTGAGTCTATGAGCTTAAGCATTACATGTCAAAAATAAGGACTACCAATGGATTAATTACATTCCAATCAATGAATGTTTTCAATTATAGTTTTATACTACTCCTAGAGTAGATACTATCCAAAATAATCCTGTCCTTTCTGCCTCAAAAGAATGCTCCTCAAGCTCACCACCTCAACCCGTTCAAGCCCTTCTATCATGCCAAAAGGTACCTACAAGGACAACCCTCAAACATGAGCCATAATAATCATTCACATTCAACACAATATGAAGATAAAGCGTAAATGCATAATCAATATAAAACACTTCCTGTTTTCCATGCATTTCAAACGCTTCCCGTTTGGTTGTCCCTGTACCATAACTCATGAGTATAATCAACAGATTATTTTTAATGGCCAAAACATGTCATGACATCATATACCATCTCAACAGTACCAAATATTGGTCACCATTCCCTAGTCTGTCCATCACAGTGTATTTTAATGCCCCTCGCTTATTTTCATATGGGCGGCATAGGATAACCTCGCTACAATGGACATGCGGTACTCCCACCCCTCGCTTCACAGAGAGCGGCAAATACCCTTTCCTCGCCCCATATGACAACCACGCTCAAATGTGACATGCGGCGCTCCCACCCCTCGCTTCACATTTAGCGGAACCAATACAAAAAGCGGCAAGCATTAAAATCATCAAAGGATGACCACGACTCATGGGATGTGCATCCAATAATCATAATATGCATCTATCATCAATATGCATCAATTACCATGTATATGCATCCACAATGCAATACCACATATGGCATAAATCAACATGTATATGCATCCACAATGCAATACCACATATATACCCGCATCCACAATGCATAATCAATGAGTATATAAAATACATGTTACCGTTGGGTGCCCGTACGTCCACTACGTACCTTTCCAAAATGTAGGATATGGTAGGACTTCAATGCCTTGGCTGTGTTGCCACCTGGGTTGGTTCTACATATTCACAAATACCAATATTAGAACCCAATAATAGTCCAATACCAAAAATCCCACAAAAAAAATCCAAAAATACAAAATTTTGGCCTTCGCGATCGATCGCCCATCACGGCGATCGATCGCCAAACCCTACTGCCCGAGTACCAAATTTTGCACCCTTCGGCGATCGATCGCCACCCCTGGCGCGATCGATCGCCAGACCCGCCGATCGATCGCCCAAGAGTGGCGATCGATCGCCAAAGGCTTGAAAAGTCCACTGCCTGGGCGCGATCGATCGCCTGGAATGGGCGATCGATCGCCAACCCCTGTAACCCGAAAATCCCCCATTTTTGTACCTCAAAACCATTCCAACCCATTCCAACACTTAACCAACCAATCAACAACATAAATATCAACATAAACCACCAAAATACACTTCAAAACAAGCATAAATCTAACCTTTAACCAAAACCACAACAACCCACACAAACCCATTTCAAAATCATTAAAAACCCTTCCAAAACTAACCCAAACACAATAAAAATGATAATGAGGCATCCATACCTCTTGGGGACCTCAAATCACCCAATAATCTACACAAATCAAGACTTTTGGAAGGTTTTCTCTTCAACCCTAAGCTCAAGCTCGAAAATGGAAGAAGGGAAAAGGTTTGTGGGTTTTG
The DNA here is from genome assembly GCA_907163345.1 of Haberlea rhodopensis. Taxonomy (NCBI): domain Eukaryota; kingdom Viridiplantae; phylum Streptophyta; class Magnoliopsida; order Lamiales; family Gesneriaceae; genus Haberlea; species Haberlea rhodopensis. Next base: position 900,653 of record CAJQUN010000202.1, on the reverse strand, counting down.
ATTTGGTAAAGTGAAAGTGATTTGGTAAAGTGGGGTTGGGGATAAAAGGGGATTGGGTTAATTTAATTAAAAGCATACCAAAATAATTCCATGGTGTATAAAACACCCCAATATGATATTTTTCAAAGCATTTACTCATAATGCACCAAATATCAATTAAATACATGATTTCTAATCAATTGCTACCAATGGCAAATAAATCATGCTTCCAATAATATTTACCCGACATGCACCACATGCACCCTGAAATGCAACCCCGGGTCACCCTATCCACATGACCATGCATTTCCACATAAGGTAAATAATCCAACACATAATTAATCATAATAACACAATTAATGCACTAAATGCAATTAACCATTTCGGGGATGTCACATGACTAGAAATTCATAGTGCCCATATCTAGTCCTGAATGCCGTCTTCTGAACATCGTCTTCTCTTACTCGAATCTGATGGTACCCCGACCTCAGATCGATCTTACTATAAAGCCTCGTACCCTGCAACTGATCGAACAAGTCATCGATCCTCGGAAGTGGATACTTGTTCTTTACTGTAGCTTTATTCAGTTGTCTGTAGTCAATGCATTGACGCATCGATCCATCTTTCTTCTTAACAAATAAGACAGGCGCACCCCAGGGCGATACGCTAGGGCGTATGTAGCCCTTGTCAAGGAGTTCTTGCAACTGAATCTTTAACTCCCTTAACTCTGCTGGTGCCATCCTATATGGGGCACGAGAAATTGCAGACGTCCCTGGAAGTAACTCAATTCCAAACTCGACCTCTCTCGTCGGTGGGAATCCGGGAATTTCCTCCGGGAAGACATCAGCAAACTCCGCCACTACGGGCACATCCTCAACCTTTAGCTCTTTCCTCTTTTCCGTCATATCAACAACATATATAAGATATCATGTATGACCTCGTTCCAATAACTGTGCCATCTTGACAGTAGATATCAACAGAATCTTTGGGCGAGAACCATCCCCAAAGAATGTCCACTGGACTCCCATATCAGACCTGAATCGGACAGTCCTCTGCCTGCAGTCTACCACTGCCTGATACTTGTTCAGAACATCGATGCCCATAATGCAATCGAAGTCTGTCATTCCCAGCACAATCAAATCTGATATTAACTCATTATCCTCAAAATGAATGAGGCCATCATAGACAATCTGATCCGTAGTCAAACTTCTTCCAGCGGGGGTCGAGACCATAAGAGGCATGGGCGACGGAAAAGTGCATATGTGGTGCCTTTCAACAAAATTCGTCGACACAAAAGAGTGTGACGCACCTGTGTCTATCAATATAAGAGCAGGGTGCGTAAATAAAAGACACGTACCCGCTATCACCTCCTCCGGAGCTGCTGTAGCCTGCTCCCTCGTCAAAGCATACACCTGTCCCTGAGGTGGCCCCGTGGCCTGACCTCCATACTGCCTTGGTGCGAAGGGTGGTCTGTGCTGTGCCGCTCTGTCCGCAGGCCTCCCCGCAGAGTTCTGCTGTCTTCCCCTGTTGGGACACTGCCGAGCAAAGTGGCCTCTGTCGCCACAGACATAGCAGCCTACGCAATCCTTTGCCAAATGCGGTTGTCCACAAAGAGTGCACTGAACTCTTCCAGATCTGTCTCCCTGAGGCTGTCCTCTCCCAGATGGAGCATCATTCCTATGGTTCCCTTTCCATCGATTCTCGGGCCTCTTGCCACTGAATCTCGACGCTGAAGTGTTTCCCCTAGGCTTAAACTGATCACCCCTGGGCTTCAAGTTGTCAGAAGTGGATTTCTGAGGGGGTGCTGGAGGTGGCACTGCATCAGGATATGCGCCAACTCCCAGTTCGGCTAGTTCAGCTCGTGAAAGTGCATCGTCAAAACAGGCAGGGCCATAGGTAATTACCCTGTCATATAGTTCCGGCCTCAAGCCCTTCATGAAGTTCCTCATCTTCGCTTGAGGGCTTGCAGCAATATGAGGCACATATCGCAGTAAGGAAGAGTAATGTAGAGCATAGTCAGATACAGGCATGGTACCTTGCCTTAAATTGGCGAACTCATCCTCCTTGGCTTGTCTTGCAGCGGCTGAGAAGTAGCGGGTCAGAAACCGCGTTCGGAACATCTTCCAATTTATTTCCTGCCCCAGAGCCTCTTGCTCAATCACGGTGGTCTTCCACCACATCAGTGCCTTCTTGGCCAGCTGAAATTCTGCTAATCTGATCCAGGCCGTCTTTGCACAAGGCGCTGCCACAAATATCTGTTCAATCCTCTCCAACCACTCCTCAGCTTTTTCCCCTGATTCAGTTCCTTCGAACATCGGGGGTCGGTACATCATAAATTGAGCCAAGCTCAACTCCCCAGGTAGCAACTGTTGTTCAGAGAGTTCTTCGCCCAAGGCTGGTGGTGGCAGTGGATTCGTACGCCCATCACTTGCATTTACACTAACGACGTCACCCACTTCTATATTTGCTGCCATGCTGCAACACAAGGGTTAATAATAACACCAAAAGCAGTTAATAATGCACATCGTTAGATAATTAAACATGTTAGCATAACATAGAAACTTCATATGCAACATACATATAAAACATGTTCAAAAGTAAGCACCTAGCCAACTTATTGCGAAGGCTACCCTTCACTCATTCCCGAGTTATCTAACCACTGCTCTGATACCACTAATGTGGGGTCTTCCCACCTTAACAGTGATCAATAGATATAAGAAGGACTAATCATGCATTAATAACATTCTAAGGTTCTGGTTGTTACATGAGCTATCAGAATTACAGGCCAAAATAAAGGACTTCAAAAATAAATTCATTACACTTCCAAAAGAATGTTCATGTTTAGATTTATACTACTCCTAGAGTAGATACTAATTTTGAGACTTGATTCCTATACATTCATGTGTTCCTCGTAGCTCACTGCTCAACCCGACCCCTTAGTCCTTTAGTCCAAAAGCGTACCTACAGGGACAACACATCATAAGCATATACAATCTCATTTAACATCATAAAACATCATAGTAAATGCATGAAACATTGGTTAAGTAAATATGCTGGTTATTCATTAACTTCTTATTGTTGTCCCTGATTCATAATCATGCATATGGGCATCTTACCCTGTGGCATCTTACCACATTATAAACATCGCATTGCCTCTTACCATGTGGGGCATCTTACCCCGTGGCATCTTACCACAAATAGTATCGCATGGCCTCTTACCATGTGGGGCATCTTACCCCGTGGCATCTTACCACAAATAAACATCGCATGGCCTCTTACCATGTGGGGCATCTTACCCCGTGGCATCTTACCACAAATAAACATCGCATGGCCTCTTACCATGTGGGGCATCTTACCCCGTGGCATCTTACCACAAATAAACATCGCATGGCCTCTTACCATGTGGGGCATCTTACCCCGTGGCATCTTACCACATATAACATCATAGACATCTTATAAACACCGTAAACATCTTATAAACATCTTATAAACATCATGTATACTCATGCAATAAAAGCATAGTCATAGTGTAAAGATGTGTTTTACCGTCCGATGCCCGTACGTCTCTTACGTACCTTTTTAAAAGGAGGAGGAGTCAACAGACTTTTTCTCCTTGATGGCGCTGGTACCTGGGATGGTTCTACAAGACCACACAATACCATATTAAATGCCTCAATACTATCTCATATCATAAACTTAACAAAATAGAACATCATCTTAATTTTCAACATTCTGCCTCTCTCGATCGATCGGTCCCGAGGTCCCGATCGATCGAGAAACTGTGCACAAATAGTGCCCAACCATTCTGCCTCGCTCGATCGATCGAAACATTTTACCGATTGATCGAGGAGCTTCTCCGATCGATCGAGAATTCTTTCGATCGATTGGCACCTGAAATTCAAAACATGCTTTAAGCATTCTGTCTCGCTCGATCGATCGGGACCAAAATCTCGATCGATCGAGAGCTCTGAAAAAATCGGGACTTCCCCAGATTTTTGAGCACCTCTTTTCACACCATCATTTCTCCTTCATAACGTAACATACTTGCTAAATCAAACATGCTAGGAGCTTTATAAAACTTCTATGTAAGCACTTAAATTCAAGGTTCAACAAAACCTACACTAGCATGCAACATAACCTCATCATAATCTTCAACCTCAACTAACTTATACAGAAACAGAGCATGTTTTTCCTTGCCCAGAATTTCGAGCACTTACTTTCATAACAAGGAAACCAACACATAACGCAAGTAATATACTCGAACAAACATGCTAGGAACTTCATAATACTACCATGTAAACATACACACCAAGGTTTTGTTCATATCTACACTAGCATGCATAAAAATCATCACTACAAAAACCCAACTCAATAAAAAACTTAGAAAAACAGGGTACCCACTTACCCGTCTCTTTTTGCTCCTCTTTTGCAAGGATTTTTGACACCTTATTACTAGCCTTCTCCTTGTCTAAATGCAGCTAAGCTGGAACGAAAATGGAGGGGGAGAGAAGGAGAAGGGATTGATTGGGAGGTAATGATGCAAGTATGGGCTGCCAAGTGGGGAAAAGAGCATGGGCTGCCAAGTGGGGGGGGGGGGGGGGGGGGTGGCCGAGTGGCAGGGGGTGGGTGATGTGGGTTGGGTGGTCATGTGGTGTTTAATTGTGTCCCGGTAAATAGTACGATGTATTAAAATATCCTCACTCGACATTTTATAACTTCATATAATTAATACATCCTTTAAAACACCCAACATTCCCCCTAAATCATATCATCATATCGTAATTATATTCCCCCAAATTAATTACACCACAACCCTTAAACTTAACATAAATCATCATCATAGCACATAATCATATAACATTTCGGGGGTATTACAGCTAGGGTTTGGAACCCTAGCGGCGCCGCACCCGAGCCATGGTTCGGCCATGGGCTAGGGTTTCGAACCCTAGGCCCATGATTGGTCCAGCCATGGTCTATGATGATTCGAATCATGATGGTTCATGGTTTAGTCGTTTTTTTATTCGTGGCATGTGATGTCCCGAGCGTACGATAATTTTTCAAAATTCTATTTTACAGTTTTAATTAGACTTAAATTTAAAATGTTTAGAATTTAATTAATTAAATGTTAATGCATGCTTTATGTGTTGTCTGAGCATGGTGCGTGGTTATAGCCCTTTGACCTATTAGATAGGATTTGTGAATGTTTGCAATTTATAATACGACCTGCGAGTCGTGCCTTCTCTATTTCATTCTAATGTTCCCCTCGAATGTGAATCGAGGAATTCTATATCTTGTAAATAGTGTAGTTTATTTTATTGATGATGATCAATGAAGATGGAGCATCGTGCCGGGATGAGGAGGCCATTCACAAATTGGAGCCAAAGGAAGGTGCTTGTGAAGTTACCTTAGGTTGACTCTTAGGATTTTCTCATTGGCTTGAGAAAATCATTAGTAGGGGCTATAACCATGTCACGTTTAATTATGTATGTTGATGCATGATTTATCTTATGTTTTAGATTGATAATTGTATTACACATATATGTAGATATGTATACAACTATATGTAGTGGACATAATTTAAATTATCAAACTAATAATGAGATCAATAAATCCCTCTAAAATATTAAGTTTTAGATGCCTTCCAAAATTAAAAGTACTCGTCAAAAACTTCGATTGTACATGTGTGGGTTTGCCAAAGCAAAGCACCGTGGCAATCTTAGTAAGGCGCGAAAGGATAAAAGTGATATCCGTTATACTTTAAATTGGGTACGACTTAACTAGGTTATCTCAATAGGATTGGGAACTTAGAGGCATGGGTTGGATTATAATTCATTTGATGAATTGAACAAAGTGTTGTTCGTCCAACTATCCAAGAATTTCATGTGATGTAATTGACAAAGTGTTGTCTACCTAAATAACCGAGTCTTGGGCGATTAGCCAAAGCTAACTCAAGATTAGGCGAAATATGGATCTTGGCCCACTAAAGGTTTCGAGGGTTGATATTTTTTAAACAAAATAGTGGGAGTATCATTTAATATAAGACCATGTTAAATGATTAAATCATAAACTTATTTTGCATATTTATATTGTAGATATCCATGGCAACTAACAACGTAACAAGCACTTTATCACTGCGATCGGTCCTTGAGAAGGACAAATTAAATGGGACAAATTTCCTAGACTGGCATAGGAACTTGAGGATAGTCCTCAAACAAGAAAAGAAACAATATGTCCTAGAGGAACCCTTACCTGCTGAGGAACCTCCCCTAACGGCTACAAGAGCCGAAAAAGATGCTTACAAGAAGCATCAAAGTGACGCACTTGATGTTGCGTGCCTTATGCTTGCCACCATGAACTCTGATCTTCAGAAGCAACATGAGGAAATGGAAGCGTTTGATATGATCGAGCATCTTAAGCAACTGTACCAACAACAAGCTAGACAAGAGAGGTATGACGTCTCTAAGGCGTTATTCCAGTGTAGAATGGTAGAAAGAAGTCTGGTTGGAACTCATGTACTCAATATGATTGGGTATATTGAGAATCTGGAGAAGCTGTGTGATACCCCCGAAATAATTATATGCAAATTGGGCATTAATTTCGATTATGAGATTTTAATGGTGGTGATTAAATTAATTAATGGAATTAATTATCTTGGTGAAATGCTTGGTCACCTGGTAGGAGCGACCCGGTAGAGCATTTCGATGTGCATGTTATTCATGTTGGGTAATTGGGGATTTTGATGGTTTAATTTTACTGGTTTGTGATTAATTGTGTGAATCATGTTTTTATTGGGATTTTGGTACATTATGGTAAAATGCCTTTTTAAATATCATGTTGGGGTGTTTTATACACCATGGTAAATTGTGGAAGGCAATTGGTTTAATTAAATCATTTATACCCCATTCCCCTTTAATTCCCATTACTTCACAACTTTCCCCAAAACCACCACCAAACCCTTCCTTTTCCCCATTTTCGAAATTGTGCTCAAGGTTGGAGAGAAAACCTTCAAGAAGCTTGCTTTGTGGGTTTTGGTGTGAGTTTTGGAGTCCCCTAGAGGTATGGATACCTCCCCATTGCTTTTATTGTGTTTGGTTTAAGATTGAAATGGTTTTGAAGGGTTTAAAATGGGTTTGGGTTGGATTGTTGTGGTTTTGTTTGGGGGTTGGTTTTATGGTTGTTTTAAGGTGTATTTTGAAGGGTTATGATGTTATTGGAGTTGTTGGTTATGTGTTGGAATGGGTTGGAAATGATTTTGAGGTGCAAAAATGGAGATTTTTCGGGTTACAGGGGTCGGCGATCGATCGCCCATTTCAGGCGATCGATCGCGCCCAGGCAGTAGGCGTTGGAAGCTTTTGGCGATCGATCGCCACTCTTGGGCGATCGATCGGCGGGTCTGGCGATCGATCGCGCCAAGTGTGGCGATCGATCGCCGAAGGATGAGAAATTTGGGGCTCGGGCAGTACGTTTGGGCGATCGATCGCCGTGATGGGCGATCGATCGCGAAGGCTGAAATATTGGATTTTTGGATTTTTTTTTGTGAAATTTTGATATCGGACTATTATTGGCTCCTAATATCGATTTGTGTGAATGTGTAGAACCATCCCAGGTGGGCACACAGCATAGGAGATAAAGTCTACGATAATCTCCACTTTTGGAATCAAGGTACGTAGTGAGACGTACGAGCATCGGACGGTAAAACGTATTTATTACGCTTTGAATTGGTTATGCATTGTGGTTGCATACATGGTCTTGTTTATGCATTTTGGTTGCATATGTGATTGGATGTGCATTACGGTTGCATATATATATATTGTGAGTCGAGATTATATCGTAGTGATGATAGAATACTTGCCGCTGTTATGTCGAAGCGATGATAGAATACTTGCCGCTGTCATATTTAGCGATGAAGAATATTTGCCGCAAATATGTCGAAGCGAAGGATAATGCCGCTGTCATATTGATGCGAGGGATATTATACCGCTAATATGTCGAAGCGAGGGGTATTAATGCCGCTGTCATATAAACGCGAGGGGTATTATGCCACTGATATAATAATACTGGAAATTGGAAATTGGTATACACGGAATGAGTTCATGTCATGACATGCATATTGGTATTATAATCTTTGATTATTATTGTGATACAGGGACAACCAATGGAGCTTTTAAATATGTTAAACACAGGAAGTGAATTGCATTTATGGTTTATGCATTTAATTGTGATCATATTATTGTGGATATGATTTATATACATGCTCACGGTTTGGGGTTGTTCCTGTAGGTACTTGGGCGGAAGGGGCTAAGGCGGGTGATGCAGTGAGCCAGTGAGGAGTGCTCTTGTTAGCAGGCCAAATCCTTTTGTATAGTATCTGCTCTAGGAGTAGTGTAAAGCTATAGGATTAGTATTCATTGGTTGGGAATGTAACTAATCCCTTTTGAAACTTTATTTGGCACTGTAATTTAATTAACTCAGGGCATCAACTTGACCTTCAAACCTTATTTTGTATGGAAAAATTTAATTATGCCTTTAATCCGCACTTAAGGAACTAGGGTCCTTACATTAGTGGTATCAGAGCCAGGTTAGAGAACCCGGGATTGAGTGAAGGGTAGCCTTAGCATGGTTAGCTAAGTGTTTACATTTGAGCATGTTTATGCATGTGGCGCATATTGGAGTATGAACTGTTATACTAACATGCTTATTTTCATTCATGTTATCTAACGGCATAACATATATATCTTGTTTTGGAATTGTTGTTAACATTTGTGTTACAGCATGGCTGCTAATGAAGAGGTCGGGGATGTTGGGAGCGTGAATGCTAGTATTGGACATGCAAATCCCTTACCCCCACCTGCTGTGGGCGTGGAACCGGTTGCCCAGATGCTACTACCAGGGGAACTTAGTCTGACACAGTTCCTGACCTTTCACCCACCGATGTTTGAGGGAACAGAGACTGGAGAAGAAGCCGAAGAGTGGCTGGAAAGATTGGAACAAATATTTGTATCCGCGCCGTGTGCTAGGACGGCTTGGTTAAGACTGGCGGAATTCCAACTGGCCAAGAAGTCTTCCATGTGGTGGAGGACGACTGTTATGGAACTGCGAGCACAAGGCATGGTGATAGACTGGACTCTATTCAGGACTCGGTTTTTGAACCGATACTTTTCAGCTGCGGCAAGGCAATCCAAGGAGGATGAGTTTTCAAATTTGAAACAAGGAAGCATGACGGTTTCGGACTACGCCATGCACTACTCGTCTTTATTGAGGTATGTCCCTCATATTGCCACAAATGGACACGCGAAGATGAGGAACTTCTTGAAGGGGTTAAGACCGGAATTATTTGATCGGGTGATTTCTAACAACCCGACATCCTTTGATGATGCACTTGTGAGAGCAGAGTTGGCAGAGATTGGGGTGAGTGCTTATCCTGATGTTGCACCCCCACCGGTTTCATCTCAAAGATCCACACCTGAAAATCTGAGGCCCCGGGGAGGATCTTTTAAATCAAGAGGAACTTCTTCTTCTTCTTCCCGGTTTAGTGGAAGGCGACCGGATGGCCGGAAACAGGGTGACCGGAGAGGCGGTGCATCCACTTTTGGAGGACCTGGCAGAGCTGGTGAAGTTAAGTGCCACTTTTGTGGAGGGCCGCATCTGATGCGTGACTGTTCTGCTTGTTATATATGTGGCAGGTCGGGCCACATTGCTCGGCGTTGTCCTAATCGGGAGGGACAGACGGACCTCAGGGAAGGCAGAGGAAGGTTTTCTACCGGGACAGTACAGCAGAGGCCACCGGTGGCGCCTCGACATATGGGAGGACAGGCGATGGGACCGCCTCAGGGTCAGGTCTATGCATTGACCAGGGAACAGGCCGATGCAGCTCCAGAGGAGGTTATAGCTGGTACGTGCCTATTATTTTCATATTCCGCCTTTATTTTGATAGACACAGGTGCTTCGCACTCCTTTGTGTCTGCGGGCTTTGTGGCGAGACATCATATGTGCACGTCTCCGTTGCCCACGTCTCTATTGGTCTCGACACCCACTGGAAAGAAAGTTGTTGCGGATCAATTTCTGATGGACTGCCTCATTTATTTTGAGGGCAATGAAGTCAAGGCCGATTTGATTGTTCTGGGTATGTCAGATTTCGACTGCATTGTGGGCATCGACATTCTGAACAGATATCAGGCAGTGGTGGATTGCCGACAGAGGACAGTACGGTTCAGATCTCAGTTAGGAGTTCAGTGGATTTTCTATGGTAATGGTTCTCGTGCGAAGGTTCCGTTGATTTCGGCAATCAAGATGTCTCAATTATTGGAGCGTGGACATACGGGCTATCTCATTTATGCCGTGGATCTGTTGGGAAAGGGCAAGGAGTTAAGAGTCGAGGATATACCAGTTGTAGCAGAATTTGCTGATGTGTTCCCGGAGGAGATTCCAGGATTCCCACCGACTAGGGAAGTCGAGTTTGGGATTGAGTTATTACCGGGGACGAAGCTATATAGCAAGATTGATTTGAGATCCGGATACCATCAGATACGGGTCAGGGAGGAGGATGTACAGAAAACAGCATTCCGGACTCGGTATGGACACTACGAGTTCCTAGTGATGCCGTTCGGTGTGACGAACGCCCCAGCTGTTTTTATGAGCTTGATGAATCGGGTGTTCCAACCCTACCTGGACCAGTTCGTCATTGTGTTTATTGACGATATACTTATTTATTCCCAGAGCGAGGAAGAGCACGTGAGACATTTGAGGACAGTGCTCCAGATCCTTAGAGATCACCAGTTATACGCCAAGCTCAGTAAGTGTGAGTTTTGGTTGAGCAGTGTGGTATTTCTGGGGCATGTCATATCAAGCAGTGGGATTTCGGTAGACCCCAGAAAGATTGAGGCTGTGATGGAGTGGGCTGCACCCACTTCGGTGCCCGAGATTCGGAGTTTCCTTGGTTTGGCGGGCTATTATCGACGTTTCGTCGAAGGATTTTCTAAGATTGCTAAGCCGCTGACTCAGTTGACTCAGAAAGGAGTACCGTTTTATTGGTCTGAGGCTTGTGAGCAGAGCTTCCAGGAACTGAAGCACCGGTTGACCACAGCACCTGTTCTAGTGATTCCTTCAGAGAATAAGAGGTTTGTTCTGTACACTGATGCGTCACTTCAGGGCTTGGGATGTGTATTGATGCAAGATAAGCACGTGGTAGCTTATGCATCGAGGCAGTTGAAGCCGCATGAGACTAGGTACCCAGTCCACGATCTGGAGTTGGCAGCTATCATTTTTGCTCTGAAGATTTGGAGGCATTATCTGTATGGTACCTCCTTCACCATTTATACAGATCATAAGAGCCTGAAATTCTTGTTTACTCAGGCGGAATTGAACATGCGTCAGAGGAGATGGATGGATCTACTTAAGGATTATGACTGTGAAATAGAGTACCATCCGGGGAAAGCCAATTTGACAGCAGACGCCTTGAGTCGGAAGGTGAGGAATACTGCTGAGGATGTCATGCATTTGTCGGCTATGATGACTTCTTGTTGCCATCTGGGCTATGACTTCGATACGGACGCATCACCGGTTCGGGTATCGACCTTATTGGCTGAGCCAGATATTTATGAGCATATCAGGAGAGCTCAGAGGTCTGATTGTGAGATTCAGAGATGGTCAGCATTGATATTACAGGGTCAGCCATCAAAATTCAGAGTGGCTGAGGATGGTTCCTTGAGACTCGGTAACCGTTGGGTAGTTCCATGCACGCCGGAGTTGTGCAGAGGAATCTTGGAACGGGCCCATAGTAGCCGATTCAGCATCCACCCGGGAGGGAGAAAGATGTATAAGGACTTGTGTGATCAATTCTGGTGGAAGCGGATGAAGCGAGATGTAGTCTCATTTGTCAAGAAATGTTTGATCTGTCAGCAGGTGAAGGCAGAAAGGCAGCGACCCGGTGGCGAGCTAAGGAGCTTGGAGATACCGGAGTGGAAGTGGGAGCACATATCTATGGACTTTGTGACCCACTTGCCGAGGACTACTTCGGGTTGTGATGCCATTTGGGTGATTATTGACAGGCTGACGAAGGTAGCTCACTTCATTCCCTACAGTATGACGTACACATACTTGAGGATGGCTCAGCTGTATGTCCGGGACATAGTGAGGCTGCATGGGATTCCAGTGTCTATTGTGTCCGACAGAGATCCGCGGTTTACGTCTCATTTCTGGGGAGGTCTTCAGTCAGCTTTGGGTACTGAGGTGAGATTGAGTACGGCATATCATCCCCAGACGGATGGGCAGACAGAGCGTACTATACAGACGCTCGAGGACATGCTACGAGCTTGTGTGTTGGAGTTTGATGCCTCTTGGCAAGATTCTCTGCCCTTGGTAGAGTTTTCATACAACAACAGCTATCAGGCGAGTATTCAGATGGCGCCGTTTGAGGCTTTGTATGGTAGGCGTTGTAGGTCGCCATTGTACTGGGATAACTTGACCAGTAAAACTGTGGGAGGACCCGAATTGATTCGGGAGATGGAGGATAAGGTAAAGGTTATCCGTCAGAAAATGAAGGCAGCCCAGGACAGGCAGGCAGCCTATGCGAATAAACGGCGGAGACCGTTAGAGTTTCAGACGGGAGACAGGGTCTTTTTAAAGATTTCACCGTTCAGGGGTGTAGTTCGTTTTGGTATGCGTGGTAAACTGTCCCCGAGGTATGTGGGACCGTATGAGATCTTACAGCGCATCGGTACCTTGGCTTACCGTCTGGCACTACCGCCGTCGTTGTCTGGTATTCACGACGTGTTTCATGTATCGATGCTACGGAAGTATGAGCCGGATCCGTCTCATGTATTGCAGCCATCTGAGGTTCAGCTAGATTCTGATGTATCTTATGAGGAACGACCAGTCAGAGTTTTGGACAGGGCTGATCGCAGGCTACGGAACAAAGTGATACCAATGGTAAAGATTCAGTGGGATCGCAGAGGTGTCGAAGAGGCCACGTGGGAGACGGAGCGGCATATGATGCAGCACTACCCGGAGTTATTTTCTGGTATGTGAGTTATGTTTGGTTTTGGTTGGGTAAGTGCGTGTGATTTCGAGGGCGAAATCCTATAAGTAGGGGAGTATTGTGATACCCCCGAAATAATTATATGCAAATTGGGCATTAATTTCGATTATGAGATTTTAATGGTGGTGATTAAATTAATTAATGGAATTAATTATCTTGGTGAAATGCTTGGTCACCTGGTAGGAGCGACCCGGTAGAGCATTTCGATGTGCATGTTATTCATGTTGGGTAATTGGGGATTTTGATGGTTTAATTTTACTGGTTTGTGATTAATTGTGTGAATCATGTTTTTATTGGGATTTTGGTACATTATGGTAAAATGCCTTTTTAAATATCATGTTGGGGTGTTTTATACACCATGGTAAATTGTGGAAGGCAATTGGTTTAATTAAATCATTTATACCCCATTCCCCTTTAATTCCCATTACTTTACAACTTTCCCCAAAACCACCACCAAACCCTTCCTTTTCCCCATTTTCGAAATTGTGCTCAAGGTTGGAGAGAAAACCTTCAAGAAGCTTGCTTTGTGGGTTTTGGTGTGAGTTTTGGAGTCCCCTAGAGGTATGGATACCTCCCCATTGCTTTTATTGTGTTTGGTTTAAGATTGAAATGGTTTTGAAGGGTTTAAAATGGGTTTGGGTTGGATTGTTGTGGTTTTGTTTGGGGGTTGGTTTTATGGTTGTTTTAAGGTGTATTTTGAAGGGTTATGATGTTATTGGAGTTGTTGGTTTGTTGGTTATGTGTTGGAATGGGTTGGAAATGATTTTGAGGTGCAAAAATGGAGATTTTTCGGGTTACAGGGGTCGGCGATCGATCGCCCATTTCAGGCGATCGATCGCGCCCAGGCAGTAGGCGTTGGAAGCTTTTGGCGATCGATCGCCACTCTTGGGCGATCGATCGGCGGGTCTGGCGATCGATCGCGCCAAGTGTGGCGATCGATCACCGAAGGATGAGAAATTTGGGGCTCGGGCAGTACGTTTGGGCGATCGATCGCCGTGATGGGCGATCGATCGCGAAGGCTGAAATATTGGATTTTTGGATTTTTTTTTGTGAAATTTTGATATCGGACTATTATTGGCTCCTAATATCGATTTGTGTGAATGTGTAGAACCATCCCAGGTGGGCACACAGCATAGGAGATAAAGTCTACGATAATCTCCACTTTTGGAATCAAGGTACGTAGTGAGACGTACGAGCATCGGACGGTAAAACGTATTTATTACGCTTTGAATTGGTTATGCATTGTGGTTGCATACATGGTCTTGTTTATGCATTTTGGTTGCATATGTGATTGGATGTGCATTACGGTTGCATATATATATATTGTGAGTCGAGATTATATCGTAGTGATGATAGAATACTTGCCGCTGTTATGTCGAAGCGATGATAGAATACTTGCCGCTGTCATATTTAGCGATGAAGAATATTTGCCGCAAATATGTCGAAGCGAAGGATAATGCCGCTGTCATATTGATGCGAGGGATATTATACCGCTAATATGTCGAAGCGAGGGGTATTAATGCCGCTGTCATATAAACGCGAGGGGTATTATGCCACTGATATAATAAGACTGGAAATTGGAAATTGGTATACACGGAATGAGTTCATGTCATGACATGCATATTGGTATTATAATCTTTGATTATTATTGTGATACAGGGACAACCAATGGAGCTTTTAAATATGTTAAACACAGGAAGTGAATTGCATTTATGGTTTATGCATTTAATTGTGATCATATTATTGTGGATATGATTTATATACATGCTCACGGTTTGGGGTTGTTCCTGTAGGTACTTGGGCGGAAGGGGCTAAGGCGGGTGATGCAGTGAGCCAGTGAGGAGTGCTCTTGTTAGCAGGCCAAATCCTTTTGTATAGTATCTGCTCTAGGAGTAGTGTAAAGCTATAGGATTAGTATTCATTGGTTGGGAATGTAACTAATCCCTTTTGAAACTTTATTTGGCACTGTAATTTAATTAACTCAGGGCATCAACTTGACCTTCAAACCTTATTTTGTATGGAAAAATTTAATTATGCCTTTAATCCGCACTTAAGGAACTAGGGTCCTTACAAGCTGGGTTTTCCTTTGGACCAAGAGTTGGCCACTGACGTGATCTTGCAATCGTTGCCTGAAAGCTTCAGTCAATTTGTCTTAAATTACAATATGATTGAAATTGAGAAGACACTACCACAGTTACTTGGCATGCTTAGAACTTTTGAAGCAAATAGCAAGAAGTCTAAACCTACTAATGTTCTTATTGTGAATAAGAATAAAGGAAAGACTAAAGCTAAGAACTGTTTCCATTGCGGTGAGACCGACCATTGGAAAAGAAACTGCAAAGTATATCTGGAGGATCTAAAGAAAGGAAGTGTGACTTCCACTTCAGGTATTTTTGTTATAGAAGTCAATTTATCTACTTCTTCATCATGGGTATTAGATACTGGATGTGGATCTCACATTTGTGTAAATGTGCAGGACCTCAAAAAGAGTAGATTGTCGGCGAAAGGCGAAGTTGATCTCCAAGTTGGAAATGGAGCAAGAGTTGCTGCATTAGCTATAGGAGATTATTATTTATCTTTGCGTTTATCATTGATTTTAAAAGACTGTTATTTTGTGCCATCTATTACCAAAAACATAATTTCTATTTCTTGTTTAGACAAGTGTGGTTTTTCATTTATAATAAAGGACAACTGTTGTTCTATTTATTTAAATGATATGTTTTATGCTAGTGCACAAATGGTGATTGGTCTTTATTTATTAAATCTTGATATGCCTATCTATAACATAAATACTAAAAGGATTAAAAATAATGATTGTAATCCGACTTATCTCTGGCATTGTCGCTTGGGCCACATAAATGAGAACCGCATATCTAAACTTCATAAGGATGGAGTATTAGATTCATTTGATTTTGAATCATATGAAACATGCGAATCTTGTTTAATGGGCAAGATGACTAAAGCCCCTTTCAAGGGACATGTTGAAAGGGCAAATGTTTTATTGGGACTAATACATAGTGATGTATGTGGACCAATAAGTACACAAGCTAGAGGTGGTTTTAATACTTCGTTACATTTACTGATGACCTCAGTAGATGTGGGTATGTGTACCTAATGAAGCATAAGCATGAAACCTTTGAAAACTTCAAAGATTTCAAGAATGAAGTACAAAACCAACTTGGCAAAAGTATCAAAATCCTTCGATCAGATCGAGGAGGTGAATACTTAAGCCAAGAGTTTCATGACTATCTAAAGGAATGTGGGATAGTCCCACAACTCACTCCTCCGTATACTCCACAATGGAATGGTGTATCCGAGAGGAGAAATCGAACCTTGTTGGACATGGTTCGATCAATGATGAGTCATGCAGATCTTCCGATATCGTTTTGGGGACACGGTCTAGAAACAACGATTTTCTTACTAAACCGTGTTCCATCTAAATCAGTGGAAAAGACACCATATGAGATATGGACTGGGAAGCGTCCTAGTATGTCTTTTATGAAGATTTGGGGTTGTGAGGCTTTCGTTTGACGTCACGTCACTAACAAACTTGGACCCAAATCTGATAAGTGTTTATTTGTGGGGTAACCTAAGGAAACGAAAGGATACTATTTCTATTATCCCACCGAGAACAAAGTAGTTGTTGCTCGGACTCGTGTATTTCTTGAAAGAGAATTTATTTCTAGAAAAACCAGTGGGAGAAAAATAGAACTTAATGAAGTTCAACCACAAGAAAACACTGAACCTGAGATTGAGATGGAAACAGAGCAGGCACCACAAGCTGTTGTGGAAGAAGTACCTGCTCAAGAGACACAAGCCCAGCGTAGGTCTGTAAGAGAACACCGGGAGCCACAGAGATATGGATTTATTGTGACTCAACAAGGTGACTTACTACTTATTGATGAGGATGAGCCATCATCTTATCAACAAGCTATAATGGGCACTGATTCTGAGAAATGGCAAGAGGCCATGAAATCTGAGATGGAATCCATGTATGCAAACCAAGTATGGACTTTGGTTGATCCACCTGAAGGGGTACGACCCATAGGGTGCAAATGGATTTTCAAGAAAAAGACCGACATGGATGGTAACGTACAAACCTATAAAGGTCGGCTGGTTGCAAAAGGATTCAAACAAATTCATGGTATTGACTATGATGAAACATTTTCACCAGTGGCCATGGTTAAATCCATAAGGATCTTACTTGCAATAGCTGCATTTCATGATTATTAAATCTGGCAGATGGATGTCAAAACAGCTTTCCTTAATGGAAATCTGCTCGAGGATGTGTACATGACACAGCCCGAGGGTTTTGTCGATCCAAAGGATGCTGGAAAAATATGCAAGCTACAACGATCCATTTATGGATTGAAGCAAGCTTCTCGGAGTTGGAATCTCCGTTTTGATGATGCAATCAAAGAGTTTGGTTTTATCAAAAACAAAGATGAATCTTGTGTCTACAAGAAGGTCACTGGGAGCGTAATCATTTTCCTAGTGTTGTATGTAGATGACATACTTCTCATTGGGAATGATATCCCTGCCTTACAATCTGTAAAGATTTGGCTAGGGAATTGCTTTTCGATGAAAGACTTGGGAGAAGCCACCTATGTATTAGGAATCAAGATCTATAGAGATAGATCGAGAAGGCTTCTTGGCCTAAGTCAAAGTACATACATAGACAAAGTGCTTAAAAGGTTTAGCATGCAAGAATCAAAGAAAGGATTCGTGCCTATGACACATGGTATATATCTCTCGAAGGAACAGTGTCCTTCAACACCAGATGAGAGGCAACGCATGAGTAAGATTCCATATGTGTCAGCCATTGGATCTATCATGTATGCCATGATATGTACTTGTCCCGATGTATCGTATGCTTTGAGCATGACGAGCAGATATCAAGTTGATCCAGGTGAAGGTCACTGGATTGCTGTCAAGAACATCCTGAAGTACTTGAGAAGGACTAAGGATACATTCTTGATTTATGGAGGTGAGGAAGAGCTCAATGTAATAGGTTACACTGATGCAAGCTTCCAAACCGACAAAGATGATTTTCGATCGCAATCTGGATATGTGTATTGCCTAAATGGAGGTGCTGTGAGCTGGAAGAGTTCAAAGCAAGAAACAGTAGCCGATTCTACAACAGAAGCTGAGTATATTGCTGCCTCGGATGCAGCAAAGGAAGCTGTTTGGATTAGGAAGTTCATTTCTGAACTTGGAGTGGTGCCTAGCCTTAAAGATCCGATAGAACTCTATTGTGACAACAATGGAGCGATCGCATTGGCTAAGGAGCCTAGATCTCACCAAAGATCCAAGCACATACTTCGGCGCTTTCATTTCATTCGAGAAATCGTTGAAAGGGGAGATGTTAAAATATGCAAAGTACCAACAGATGATAATGTATCTGACCCATTGACGAAGCCACTGTCACAGCAGAAGCAAGATCGTCATACTAGATCTCAAGGCATTAGGTATATGTCTGAGTGGTCTTAGTGCAAGTGGGAGATTTGTTGGGATATGCCCTAAGACATATCATTAGATGATTGTTTATGACATACAATGTAATATGATTTTATGAATGGCAATTCATTATTATATATTATTCTTTTAACTGTGCAATATGAATTAATATATATTAATGTCCTTAGAATAATATTGTATTATTCTTAAAAATGTCCCTAGTCAAGTATTATCATGAATAGGGATAATGATAATACGTAGAGACTAGTATGTGTTGATTGATGAATTGTTCATTGATATGAGATATCAAATCAACACATGGGTACATGTTAGAGGACGATGTACTGGACAGACCCACCATGAGAATGCAACATGGATAGTTATATGATCGTCATATGCAATTCACATAGTGATAATAATGTATGTAATCCTTACGACTTGTGATCATCAGAGATCCCAACATAAGGAGTTATGTATCTTGATATCGTCAAACGTTACCCGTAACAGGGTAATCTATAAAGGCGACTATTGGATACACTACGAATTATGTAGAGGGATGTTGACTGATCGAGATATGATTTGTCCCTCCTATATAACAGGAGATGTGTTTGGCCCTTGATCAAGTGAGAACTAAAATGCATGGCCATGCTCGAATGAGTCGATATGAGATATCGAGCTTATTCGTTTATTCTAATTCTACTTGGGGATCAAGAAATAGAGATTGAATATACGAGTATGACTATTCCATGACTCGTGTTCAATCTAAACACAAAGGACAAATGGATTAAGTTACATGGTTAATATTATCACAAGTTCTAAAGGTTATGTCGAGTCATTGACATTCTTGTAATTTGGGTAGCCTTGATGTGTTGCTAGACACCGCTCTTTGATTGTAACGTAAAATGAGATTTTATGTCACTGCCAACATTACAAGAACCTATCGGGTCACACAAAAGATTAAATCGAGAAGGGAAATTAAATTCATTGGATGAAATAATTAAGTAAGAAGAGTCTTAATTAAGTGATTAAAAGGTTTTAATTAAATCATGGGTTTGGGCCCATAAGACTTTAAGAAAGTCTTGAACCTTAATTAAAGCCTTATAATATAAATACAAGGTTTTGATTAATTGTTAATCATACTTTCATATCATTGCTTGATATCAAAAACCTAGACTCCACTCCTCAAGCTCTCGGCCGCCGCTTGTTCGAAGATCATCGCCGCCGCCGCCTTGATCTTCACGGCCGTCCTTGCTCGGTTATAGTAATCGTGAGGTTTTGTTGGTTCAAGAATAAGTCTAGCAACCTTTTCTTGAACATCCCTTTCGATTTGATCGTGTGGATACCGTTGAGGCAAAAACTTGTAAAGTTTTGCTAGTGACTCGGAGGAGGCTTGGACGTGGTGCTGCTCCGTGGAATCTGCTCAAACACGCTACAAGGGTGAGACCTTCGTAAATCCTTTATCTGATATGATAACTTTGTATAGATCCGCGGTTAAAGTAATCCAATATTTTATTCCGCTGTGTTGTATGCTCAAGGGATTACTAATACGTCACACACAAGTTTTGGTGAATCTATACACTACGTGCACCAATAGACCCAGCGATGCGCGTTTTTTACGATGGCTGAGTGCACATAAGTCACTAGCAGTTGTACATCACATAAGTGTACTCATCGCACGTGTCTATCGGTGCATGTGTAGTACAATGATAGCGTTGAATGAAGGTTGACTTGTGATGCCCCGAAATTAATTAATTGCAATTAAGGCATTAATTATGTTTATATGATGAATCATGTGATAATGGATTTATGTGTTGGGTATTAAGATGTTAACATGATTTAATTGTTTTGATTAGTAATATGAGGAAGATGTGATTTCAGATGAAGTTTAGAGCATTGTTGTAAAATGCTTTTAAAACACCAAGTAGAGTATTTTATACATCATGTTAAGTTTGGGGTACATTTTTTTTAAATTAAGTTAAGACAACCCCTTTTAATCTTTTACCCACCACTTTAACCCCTCTATACCTTTCACTTTATTAAAAATCCCCAAAATCACTTCCCAACCCAAACCCTCCCATTTTCGAGTTCCACCAAAAGAGGAGAAGAAAAGTTCCACAAAAACTTTGTTTGTGTGATCTTTGCTAGGATTTGGAGCCTACAAGAGGTATGGAACCATTCCTATAAGTTTTATGATGTTTGGTGTTGAAATGGGTTAAGTTTTTGATGTTTTATGTGGGTTTGTTTGGGTATGTGTTGTTTATGGTTGGGGTATGATTTTTGAAGTGTTTTAAGTGGGTTTTAGTGGGTTATGATGTTATTGTTATTGTTAGGAAGTTTGGTGTTGAAAGGTATGAAGATGAGCTTGCAAAATGCACATGAAAATGGTGAAATCGCGGCCACTGTAAGTGGCGATCGATCGCTACAAAAGCAGCGATCGATCGCCGAGAGGCAGTACGCGAAGATGAGGATAGGCGATCGATCGCCTCAAATGGCGCGATCGATCGCCAACGTCCAGTAGCCAAATAAGCATCAGGCGATCGATCGCCTCATTTTAAGCGATCGATCGCCGCTAAGTGAAAAATCGGGCGATCGATCGCCTCATTTTAAGCGATCGATCGCCGCTAAGTGAAAAATCGGGCGATCGATCGCCTCATTTTAAGCGATCGATCGCCACTGTTCAAAAGTTGAAAAATGTTGATTTTTGTTGAATTTTTGGTATTGGGCTATTGTTTAGCTTCTAATATCAATTTGTATGGTTATGTAGAACCGTCCCAGGTACCCACGACTTCAAGGAGATAAAGTTCTACGATTTCTCCTTCTTTTGGAATTAAGGTACGTAAGAGACGTACGAGCATCGGACGGTAAACCATACCCTTACACATTATGATGATGTTTACGATGATGATGTTTATGATGATGTTTATGATGATGTTTATGATGAAGATGTTTATGATGATGTTTATGATGATGTTTATGATGAAGATGTTTATGATGATGTTTGTGATGAAGATGTTTATGATGATGTTTACGATGATGATGGTTATGATGATATTTATGATGATGTTACGATGATGATGTTTATGATGATGTTTATGATGACGTTATGATGAAGATGTTTATGATGATGGTTACGATGATGAAGTTTATGATGATGTTATGATGATGATGTTTATGATGACGTTTATGATGATGAAGTTTATGATAAAGTCATACGACGTGTATGATTGGGTAAGACGCCCGCGTGGTAAGATGCCACCCAAACTATGTGAGTGGGTAAGATGCCCCCGTGGTAAGATGCCACGCAATGTTTATGATATGGTAAGACGCCATATGATTGGGTATGATGCCCATGTGGTAAGATGCCACACGATGATTATGATATGGTAAGATGCCATACAATGGGGTAAGATGCCCTAATATATGAATAAGAGTCAGGGATAACAAAGGAAGTCGAAGGACGACCAATAACCTTTACTTAACTAGGATGTTATGCATTATTGTATGCTTTTGATATAATGTTAAGTAAATATGTATATGCTCACGATGTGTTATCCCTGTAGGTACACTTTTGGACCGAGGGCCTAGGGTCGGGTTGAGGAGGTGAGCTAAAGGAAGCAAGATGAATGTAGGATGCAGGATTTTGATAGTCTCTACTCTAGGAAGAGTTTAAACCTATAGCTTTAACATTCATTAATGGGAATGTAATTAAATAGCTTTTGGAAATTTTATTTTGGCCTGTAATCTCCTTAGCTCAAGCTACAACCGGAACCCTTAAGAGGTTATAAATGCATGTTCTGTCCAATTTATGTGTACTAATTGATATTAAGGTAGGAAGACCCTACATTAGTGGTATCAGAGCAGTGGTTAGATAACCCGGGGATGAGTGAATGGTAGCCTTAGCCATAAGTTAGCTAGGTGCTTACTTTCGAACATGTTTTGTGCATAAGTTGCATATGAAGTATATGATGTTGTGCTAACATGTTTTGTTTATCTAACGAAGACTTATACGAACTGCTTTTGGATCTTGTTGTTAACCCTCGTGTTGCAGTATGGCAGCAAACGTGGAGGTAGGTGACGCAGTGAGCGTCAATGCAAGTGCGGGGCGTACGAATCCCCTACCCCCGCCAGCTTTTGATGATGAACCGGCCGAACAACAGTTGTTGCCAGGGGAGCTAAGCTTAACTCAGTTTCTCGCTTACCGACCCCCAACCTTTGAAGGAACCGAAACTGGGGAACGAGCTGAGGAATGGTTAGAGAGAATAGAGCAGATCTTTGTGGCAGCCCCATGTGCGAAGACAACATGGATACGGTTAGCAGAGTTCCAATTGGCCAAGAAGGCGCTAATGTGGTGGAAGACCACCGTGGTAGAGCAAGAGGCTCAAGGTCATGAAGTTAATTGGAAAATGTTTCGAACTCGCTTTCTGAATCGTTATTTCTTGGCTGCTGGACGACAGGCTAAGGAAGATGAATTCACTCACCTCAAGCAAGGTAATATGTCAGTGTCAGATTATGCTCTTCAGTTTTGCTCCTTTCTCAGATATGTGCCTCACATCGCCACGAGCACTCAAGCAAAGATGAGGAACTTTATGAAGGGCTTGAGGCCGGAGCTGTACGATAGGGTGATTACTTATGGCCATACTTGCTTTGACGATGCACTCTCACGGGCTGAGCTAGCCGAACCAGGAGTGGGTGCATACCCTGATGTTGTACCATCGCCAGCACCCCCTCAGAAATCCACTCATGATAATTTGAAGCCAAGGGGTGAGCAGTTCAAATCAAGAGGAAACACATCGGCATCCAGGTTCAGTGGTAAGAGGTCTGACAATAGATGGAAAGGAAACCGAAGGAGTGATGCCCCATCTGGGAGGGGGCAGTCTCAGGGAGACAGATCCGGGAAGGTCCAATGCACTCTTTGTGGGCAACCACATCTGACGAAAGATTGTGTAGGATGCTATGTTTGTGGCGACAAGGGCCACTTTGCTAGACAGTGTCCCAACAGGGGAAGTCAACAGGGTCCTGCGGGGAGGCCTGCGGATAGGACAGCACAGCATAGACCACCCTTCGTGCCGAGACAGTTTGGAGGTCAGCCTATGGGGCCACCTCAAGGGCAAGTCTATGCATTGACGAGGGAGCAGGCTTCAGCGGCTCCGGAGGAGGTTATAGCGGGTACGTGTCTTTTATTTACGCACCCTGCTTTAATATTGATCGACACAGGTGCGTCACACTCTTTTGTGTCAACAAGTTTTGTGAAAAGGCACCACATATGCACTTCTCCGTCGCCCACGCCTCTTATAGTCTCGACTCCCGCTGGAAGAAGTATGATTACTGATCGGATCGTCTACAATGGCCTCATTTATTTTGAGGATAAAGAACTAAGGTCAGATTTGATTGTTCTGGGAATGTCAGATTTTGACTGCATTATGGGCATCGACGTTCTGAACAGGTATCAGGCAGTTGTGAACTGCAGGCAGAGGACAGTACGGCTCAAATCTGATATGGGAATTCCATGGACGTTCTATGGGGATGGTTCTCGCTCAAAGATTCCATTGATATCTGCTGTCAAGATGGCACAGTTATTGGAACGAGGCCATACAGGATATCTCATATATGCCGTTGATGTTACGGGAAAGAAAGAAGAAGTAAAAGTTGAGGATGTGCCCGTAGTGGCGGAGTTTCCTGATGTCTTTCCGGAGGAGATTCCTGGATTCCCACCGACGAGAGAGGTCGAGTTTGGGATTGAGCTATTACCGGGGACGTCGGCCATTTCTCGTGCCCCTTATAGGATGGCACCAGCGGAGCTAAGGGAATTAAAGCTTCAGTTACAAGAACTCCTTGATAAGGGCTATATACGCCCTAGCGTGTCGCCCTGGGGAGCGCCAGTTTTATTTGTGAAGAAGAAAGATGGTTCGATGCGTTTGTGCATCGATTACAGACAACTGAACAAAGCTACAGTGAAGAATAAGTACCCATTCCCGAGGATCGATGATTTGTTTGATCAGTTGCAGGGTACGAGGCTCTACAGTAAGATCGATCTGAGGTCGGGGTACCATCAGATTCGAGTAAGAGAAGAGGATGTTCAGAAGACAGCCTTCAGGACTAGGTATGGACACTATGAATTCCTAGTCATGCCTTTTGGGGTGACAAATGCCCCGGCTGTTTTCATGAGTTTGATGAACAAGGTGTTCCAGCCATTTTTGGACCAATTCGTCATAGTTTTCATTGACGATATACTCATCTACTCTCGGACCGAAGAAGATCATGTACGGCACTTGAGGACAGTACTTCAGATCCTCCGAGATCATCAGTTGTATGCAAAGCTTAGCAAGTGCGAGTTCTGGTTGGACAGCGTGGTATTCCTAGGCCATGTCATATCTAGCCAAGGGATATCTGTGGATCCCAGGAAGATTGAAGCTGTGATGGAGTGGGCAGCACCCACTTCTGTACCCGAGATACGGAGTTTCCTTGGCTTAGCAGGTTATTACCGACGTTTTGTCGAGGGATTTTCTAAGATCGCTAAACCATTGACACAGCTGACTCAGGAAGGAGTCCCATTCTTTTGGTCCGAAGCTTGTGAGGAAAGCTTCCAAGAATTGAAGCGTCGTTTGACGACAGCGCCAGTGTTGGTGATTCCGTCTGAGGATAAGAGGTTTGCCTTGTACACGGATGCATCATTGCAGGGTTTGGGCTGTGTATTGATGCAAGACAGACAAGTGGTAGCCTATGCTTCGAGACAGTTGAAGCCTCACGAGACCAGATACCCAGTCCATGATCTGGAACTGGCGGCTATCATTTTCGCCTTAAAGATTTGGCGTCATTATCTCTATGGTACTACATTTACCATCTTTACGGACCATAAGAGCCTAAAGTTTCTATTCACTCAGGCTGAACTGAATATGCGTCAAAGAAGATGGATGGATTTGCTCAAGGATTATGACTGTGAAATTGAGTACCATCCTGGTAAAGCAAATTTGATAGCAGACGCCTTAAGTCGGAAGGTTAAGAGTACTGCTGAGGATGTTATGTGTTTATCAGCTTTGATGACTTCCTATTGCCATCTGGGCTATGACTTCGATGTGGACACGTCGCCGGTGCGAGTGTCGACCTTATTGGCCGAGCCAGACGTATTTGAGGCTATCAGGAAAGCCCAGAGGTCGGATGATGAAGTGCAGAGATGGTCATCGATAGCACTTCGAGGTCATCCAAAAAAGTTTATAGTGGCTGAAGATGATTCATTAAGACTGGGCAACCGATGGGTAGTCCCAGATACACCAGAGCTACGTAAAGGAATTTTAGAACGGGCTCATAGTAGCCGATTCAGTATCCACCCCGGAGGAAGAAAGATGTATAAGGACCTGAGTGGTCAATTCTGGTGGAGACGCATGAAGCATGATGTGATCAGTTATGTTAAGAGATGTTTAATCTGCCAACAAGTAAAGGCGGAAAGGCAGAGGCCTGGTGGCGAGCTGAAGAGCTTGGAGGTACCTAAGTGGAAGTGGGAGCATATATCTATGGACTTCGTGACCCACTTGCCAAGGTCGGCCTCTGGATTTGATGCGATCTGGGTGATCGTGGATAGGCTGACGAAGGTGGCTCATTTCATCCCTTACAGTATGACTTTCACGTATCTAAAGATGGCCCAATTATATGTACAGGATGTAGTGAGGTTGCATGGGATTCCAGTCTCGATCGTGTCTGACAGAGACCCAAGGTTTACTTCTCATTTCTGGGAGGGTCTCCAGACAGCTTTGGGCACCGAGGTGAGACTGAGTACAGTTTATCACCCTCAGACAGATGGCCAAACGGAGTGTACTATACAGACGCTCGAAGATATGCTGAGGGCATGTGTTTTGGAGTTTGATACTCCGTGGCAAGAATCTATGCCACTGGTAGAGTTCTCATACAATAAAAGCTATCAGGCGAGCATTCAAATGGCCCCTTTTGAAGCTCTGTACGGACGACGATGTAGGTCACCACTGTATTGGGAGGACTTGACGAGTAAAGCGGTCGGAGGACCGGATATGAATAAGGACATGGAGAAAAAGATTAAGATGATACGCTTAAAGATGAAAGCGGCCCAAGATAGGCAAGCAGCCTATGTAAATAAGCGGCGACGGCCGCTAGAATTTCAAGTAGGAGACAAGGTCTTCTTGAAAATCTCACCCTTCAGGGGTGTTGTTCGTTTTGGTATGCGGGGGAAGTTATCCCCGAGGTATGTTGGACCGTACGAGGTGTTACAACGTATCGGCACTTTGGCTTACCGATTGGCTCTACCGCCATCTTTATCTGGAATTCATGATGTTTTCCATGTTTCTATGCTACGGAAGTATGAGCCAGACCCGTCTCATGTTTTACAGCATACTGAAATGCAGTTAGACTCAGATGTATCCTACGTTGAACGACCAGTCAGAATTTTGGATCGTGAAGATCGCAAATTACGAAGTAAAGTTATACCGATGGTCAAAGTTCAGTGGGATCGTCGGGGTGTCGAGGAGGCTACGTGGGAGACGGAGCGGCATATGATGCAGCATTACCCGGAACTATTTTCTGGTATGATTTATGTTTAGTTTCTTGTGGGTAAGTGCATGCGATTTCGAGGACGAAATCTTGTAAGTAGGGGAGTAATGTGATGCCCCGAAATTAATTAATTGCAATTAAGGCATTAATTATGTTTATATGATGAATCATGTGATAATGTATTTATGTGTTGGGTATTAAGATGTTAACATGATTTAATTGTTTTGATTAGTAATATGAGGAAGATGTGATTTCAGATGAAGTTTAGAGCATTGTTGTAAAATGCTTTTAAAACACCAAGTAGAGTATTTTATACATCATGTTAAGTTTGGGGTACATTTTTTTTCAATTAAGTTAAGACAACCCCTTTTAATCTTTTAACCACCACTTTAACCCCTCTATACCTTTCACTTTATTAAAAAATCCCCAAAATCACTTCCCAACCCAAACCCTCCCATTTTCGAGTTCCACCAAAAGAGGAGAAGAAAAGTTCCACAAAAACTTTGTTTGTGTGATCTTTGCTAGGATTTGGAGCCTACAAGAGGTATGGAACCATTCCTATAAGTTTTATGATGTTTGGTGTTGAAATGGGTTAAGTTTTTGATGTTTTATGTGGGTTTGTTTGGGTATGTGTTGTTTATGGTTGGGGTATGATTTTTGAAGTGTTTTAAGTGGGTTTTAGTGGGTTATGATGTTATTGTTATTGTTAGGAAGTTTGGTGTTGAAAGGTATGAAGATGAGCTTGCAAAATGCACATGAAAATGGTGAAATCGCGGCCACTATAAGTGGCGATCGATCGCTACAAAAGCAGCGATCGATCGCCGAGAGGCAGTACGCGAAGATGAGGATAGGCGATCGATCGCCTCAAATGGCGCGATCGATCGCCAACGTCCAGTAGCCAAATAAGCATCAGGCGATCGATCGCCTCATTTTAAGCGATCGATCGCCGCTAAGTGAAAAATCGGGCGATCGATCGCCTCATTTTAAGCGATCGATCGCCACTGTTCAAAAGTTGAAAAATGTTGATTTTTGTTGAATTTTTGGTATTGGGCTATTGTTTAGCTTCTAATATCAATTTGTATGGTTATGTAGAACCGTCCCAGGTACCCACGACTTCAAGGAGATAAAGTTCTACGATTTCTCCTTCTTTTGGAATTAAGGTACGTAAGAGACGTACGAGCATCGGACGGTAAACCATACCCTTACACATTATGATGATGTTTACGATGATGATGTTTATGATGATGTTTATGATGAAGATGTTTATGATGATGTTTATGATGATGTTTATGATGAAGATGTTTATGATGATGTTTGTGATGAAGATGTTTATGATGTTTACGATGATGATGGTTATGATGATATTTATGATGATGTTACGATGATGATGTTTATGATGATGTTTATGATGACGTTATGATGAAGATGTTTATGATGATGGTTACGATGATGAAGTTTATGATGATGTTATGATGATGATGTTTATGATGACATTTATGATGATGAAGTTTATGATAAAGTCATACGACGTGTATGATTGGGTAAGACGCCCGCGTGGTAAGATGCCACCCAAAGTATGTGAGTGGGTAAGATGCCCCCGTGGTAAGATGCCACGCAATGTTTATGATATGGTAAGACGCCATATGATTGGGTACGATGCCCATGTGGTAAGATGCCACACGATGATTATGATATGGTAAGATGCCATACAATGGGGTAAGATGCCCTAATATATGATAAGAGTCAGGGATAACAAAGGAAGTCGAAGGACGACCAATAACCTTTACTTAACTAGGATGTTATGCATTATTGTATGCTTTTGATATAATGTTAAGTAAATATGTATATGCTCACGATGTGTTATCCCTGTAGGTACACTTTTGGACCGAGGGCCTAGGGTCGGGTTGAGGAGGTGAGCTAAAGGAAGCAAGATGAATGTAGGATGCAGGATTTTGATAGTCTATACTCTAGGAATAGTGTAAACCTATAGCTTTAACATTCATTAATGGGAATGTAATTAAATAGCTTTTGGAAATTTTATTTTGGCATGTAATCTCCTTAGCTCAAGCTACAACCGGAACCCTTAAGAGGTTATAAATGCATGTTCTGTCCAATTTATGTGTACTAATTGATATTAAGGTAGGAAGACCCTACATGACTTAAATACAAAAGTTGGATACATGCACCAGCGGAGTCGACTAGTGCACATGGTTTTCTTTGTTTCCAAAAATGTATAAAAGTAGCAAAAAAAAAAAAAAGTACTTATAACAAAACCCTAAATTAATTCTTACTAGATTTGGTTTAGGGGTGTAAATTAATTGAATCGGTTCGTGAACTTTTTTGAACCAGCTCGAAAAATATTTGATTCGAATTCGAAATTGACAAATTCTAGCTGAACTCGAACAATGTCGAATTTATTTCGAGTTGAACTCGAACCCAAATTACTTTGTTCGATAGTTCGCGAACTGTTCTCGAACCTTAATATTTTTATATATTAAATATTATAGATATTAATAGTTCAATTTCATTTCTTCACCTCATTCGTAACTAGGGTTGGGAAACGGGTTCGGGAATTCGGGTCTCGACCCGACCCGATCGGGTCGGGATAATCGGGTTTTTGGGGATAATCGGGTATTCCCCGATCGGGTAGTGGCGGGTTCGGGACAGGATTCGGGTAAGGGTTTGGGAGAAAAATTGTTCGGGTTCGGGTACCCAAAACCGATTTCCCTTTAAAAATAAAAAAAATATTTTTTTAGTTTAAATATGTGTAGTATTTCTTTTAAAAAACTAAAAATAAAAAATAAAACCCAGGTTCGGATACCCGAATTCGGGTACCCGAACCCGAATTTCGGGTATCCGACATATTCGGGTTCGGGTTCGGGTATGCTTTTAGTATTCCCGATACCCGACTACCCGAACCCGAACATCCCGATTCCCCGAAACCCGTCCCGATTCCCACCCCTATTTGTAACCCTAAAACATTTTTCCAAATAGCCGCACACATTTTTTGAAACCCATCTGCCTTCACGCGACCACCGAGCACCTTCATGGCAAAGGTATACTAGTACTCTATTGTGTGTTTTTTTTTTTTTGTTTAAAGGCTGCATATTCGCGCCGCTCATCTTCATTTCCCCCCCTTCTCTTCGCGTATGTGTGTGTGAAATTCGAAATCTTGAAGTTGAATATGACAGCAGTGCGCCAAAGCCCACATCTTTTCTTTAATTTTTAGAAAACATTTCAGAATCACACAATTTTGGATGAAAGAATTTTTGATATTTCATTTTTATATTTTTCTGAGTTTCAATGTTACAGCTGGAAGTCTATAGTTTTAAAAGATGAGTTGACCTTCAAACATTTTTTTCCTCACATTTTTTTCCTCACAGCTTCATTTGATTGCTGGAGTTTGCTATGGGATTTTAACTTGGAAGAGTTAGAACCCATATTGTCTATTTAGTCTATTTATAATCAAATCGCCATAATTATATCTTGGGATCTTGCATCAATAACTTGGTATATCTACTATGCGCCCAATCGCTAAAATATGTCTATGGTGTAATTTGTTTATGTTGTAAGATGAGAAATGTTGAATGATAATGTTCAATTATTATTTTATTGTTTTGATTTAGAATTTAAATGTCGAATGATTTTCATGAATTAGATTTAGAGAATGCAATGGTTTATATATATATATATATATATATATATATATATATATATATATATATATATCGAGCTTCGAATCGATTTCCGAGACATAAATATAATAGTGGCTCGAAAAACTCGAATTCAAGCTCGAAAATTTTGAATCGAGCTCGAATTCGAGCCATTCTCCGAACCGAATTCGAGCTGAAAATAATTAAAGTTCGAGCTTCAGATATGTCTATTCGAATTCGAGCTCGAATACTAAAATTTTCTTAAAGTTCGGCTCGATTGGTTCGGTTACACCCCTAATTTGGTTGCAAGTTTTTATGTTCGCCCTTGCTAGTTGCAGGTTTGTTTGAGAAATATGTCTTGCTTTGGGAGCCATCTTTGTATTGTTTATGTGAGACCCCGTTATCTTATCAGATACTAAGGTGCAATTTAGAGAACTAAACATTCATGTGAATATATCAGAGTAACGTGCCGTGTTGATTAACCTGAGCTTTAGAGATTACAGTACCAAAATGTTTCAAAAGGAATAACACGAATTCCTACAAAGGTACTACATTATAGTCTTACTCTACTCAGTAGAAGCTATACAAAATTTTTCTCTAACATGCTAATCCTGTAGCACTCCTTACAGCTCAGCATATCAACCCCGACCCTGGTTCTCGTCAACAAAAGCACCTACAAAGACAACCCCCAACACATGAGCATATCTAATTCATATTCAACATAATATGAATGTAAAGCGTAAATGCACAAATCATAAATACAAAGAACTTCCTGTATTTCCAAGCATTTACAACTCCCATTGGTTGTCCCTGTACCATAACTCATAATAACACATTATATGAACATATGGTTTCATAAATAAATGTCATGACATATCTTTCCTTCTCAAATCCTTATTTCAATCTTGAGTCACTTATCATTAGTGCATTTCAATGCTTCTTATTTTTCCACGTAAGCGGAATTCTTCCTCGCTTCTTATGGAAATCCACGTAAGCGGAATTCTTCCTCGCTTCTTATGGACGTTAGCGTAAGCATTAAAATCCTCACTAGGATAACCTTGACTCGTGAAATACACCTCTTATATTTCACGACATACATATGCAAAAACAATGCATGTCAACATGTATCATACTCTTAATGCATCACCTTGCATTCATCATGTGTCAAATAGACAAACATAAAGTACATGTTACCGTTGGGATTCCCGTACGTCGCTTACGTACCTTTCCAAAATGTAGTGTGTTGTGGGACTCTATCCCCTGCGCTGTGTAGCTGTCTGTGAAGGCTCTACACCAGTGTACAACACAATATTAGATGTCTCATTACAATCCAATATCAAAATTAAACAATTTCTACATTTTAAAAAAATAGGCATCACCGATCGATCGGTCGATCATATTCAACCCAGATTTTCCAGAATTCTCTAACACCGATTTTCATACCCTTCAATCTAACATGTAAGACATACAACATGCCAAGACCAACATGCTAGCAGTTACAATACACTACCCTGAGTGTATTCATATCAAATTTACACCCCAAACATAAACCCACATGCATAAACGTCGCCCATTTATACAAGCACTCGATCAACTTTTCCGGAAACAGGGCAACATATTTCATTTCCAGATTCTTGAGCACCTCATTTCATGCTATTAAAACTACAACATATAACATAAAGCATGCTTGAACAAAAACGTCCTGGGCTTTAAAACACTACCATGCATGTACTCAAATCGAAGGTTCACCAAAAAACCCATCTAACATGCATGATATCACCTCCTCAATATCACTCCCAATCCACATTTTCCCAGAAAAACATGGGAAATATCTACACAGATTTTCGAACACCCTACTTTACATGCTTATTTCCTCTACATAAAACATGTAATATACATAAGGAAAAATACTGAGAGCTTCATAACAACACCATGTAAGCATTTAAATCGAAGGTTTTAAGAAACCTAATCTAACATGCCGTTTTCACGCCTCCTAAAAACATGTACTTAAACAAGTTTAAAGCAAAAACAGTGCATGGTTTCTCACCCTACTTTGCTCCGATTTTTGAAGGACTTCCAGGCGATGAAAAAGGGAAAGCTCCTCAGAATTTTGCTTAGCAGGTGCTGGTGAAGAAATGGGAGAGAAGGCTCGAGAATTGGAATGGCTGAGAGTGGTGAAATGATTGAGCCAAGTGGTGACTAAAGTCAGCATGTGTACAGGCTGATTGGCATGGGTTGGGGGGGTGGTTGGGTGTTGGGTGGTTTGATGTGTTATGTTTTGGTCCCGGTATTTAGCACGATGTATTAGAATATCCTCACACGATATTTATAGTATTTTCTCAATAAAATACTTCAATTCCCATTAACATGCTTTACCAAAACAAACAACACACACCCCAAATAAACATGCCACGACCCCAAAATCCCAACATATATCACATGCACCCTGAAATGAATCTCCCCAATAATATTAATTCAATCCCATGAATTAACACCCAAATCATCATAATTTAAATTAAATGATTAAAATCACATAATCATTTCGGGATATCACAATACTCCCCTACTTATAAGATTTCGTCCCCGAAATCAAACATGCTCACCAACATGAAGTAAAACAATAAATAAACGCATACCAGAAAGCAGTTCTGGATAGTGCTGCACCATGTGTCGCTCTGTCTCCCACGTAGCCTCCTCGACACCCCTACGATCCCACTGAACCTTGATCATAGGAATAACTTTGTTCCGAAGCCTGCGGTCTGCTCTATCTAGAATCCTGATAGGCCGCTCCACGTAGGAAACATCGGACTCAATCTGCACCTCTGAAGGCTGCAACACATGTGAAGGATGCGGCTCATACTTCCTCAGCATAAACACATGGAATACATCGTGTATACCAGACAGAGAAGGTGGTAAGGCCAAACGGTACGCCTGAGTACCAACACGCTGTAAAATCTCATACGGCCCCACGTATCTAGGAGACAACTTCCCCCGCATACCAAACCGTACTACACTTCTGAAAGGCGAGATTTTCAGAAAGACTCCGTCGCCTAACTGAAACTCCAACGGTCTACGCCGCTGATTGGCATATGCTGCCTGTCTGTCATGAGCTGCCTTCATCTTTCTTCTGATAACCTTAACTTTCTCTTCCATTTCATGAACCAACTCTGGTCCTCCAACCGACTTACGGTCCATGTCATCCCAACACAAGGGTGACCTACAACGCCTACCATAGAGGGCCTCGAAAGGAGCCATCTGTATACTTGCCTGGTAGCTGTTGTTGTAAGAGAACTCCACCAAGGCTATCGAGTCCTGCCATGAAGTGTCGAACTCTAGAACACAAGCTCTCAACATATCTTCGAGCGTCTGTATCGTACGCTCAGTTTGTCCGTCCGTCTGAGGGTGATAGGCTGTGCTCAGCCTCAACTCTGTACCTAAAGCTGTCTGCAGACCCTCCCAGAAGTGAGATGTGAACCGCGGATCTCGATCGGACACTATCGAAACAGGGATCCCGTGCAGTCTCACCACATCTCTGACATATAACTGTGCCATCCTCAAGTGCGTATATGTCATACAGTAGGGAATGAAGTGAGCCACTTTAGTCAATCTGTCCACGACTACCCAGATGGCATCAAAACCCGAAACAGTCCTCGGTAAGTGGGTCACGAAATCCATAGACACGTGCTGCCACTTCCACTCGGGTATCTCCAAACTCCTTAGCTCACCTCCAGGCCTCTGCCTCTCGGCCTTTACCTATTGACAAATCAAACAGCGCTTGACGAACGAAGTAACATCCCGTTTCATTCGCCTCCACCAGAACTGGCTGTATAAATCCTTATACATCTTCTTCCCGCCTGGGTGGATACTCATCCTGCTTCAATGAGCTCGCTGTAATAAACCCCGACGCAACTCGAGTGCATCTAGAACCACCCATCTGTCGCCAAGTCTCAGAGAACCGTCCTCAGCCACTCTGAATCTCGATGGCTGATCTGAATGAACCACTGACATCCATCTCTGAACCTCTGCATCGGTCCCCTGAGCCTTCCTGATGTGATCATAAATAACAGGTTCAGCTAACAAGGTTAAAACCTGTACCGGTGAAGCAGACACATCATAATCAAATCCCAAATGGCAGTAGGAGCCCAACATAGCTGATAGACACATGGCATCCTCTGCTGTGCTCCTCACCTTCCGAATCAAAGCGTCGGCTGTCAGATTTGCTTTCCCAGGATGGTATAGGATTTCACAATCATAATCCTTCAGCAGGTCCATCCATCTCCTCTGCCTCATGTTCAGCTCAGCCTGTGTAAACAAGAACTTCAGGCTCTTGTGATCAGTGAAGATGGTAAATGAGGTACCGTATAAGTAGTGTCTCCATATCTTCAAGGCGAACACTATAGCTGCCAACTCCAGATCATGGACTGGATACCTCGTCTCGTGTGGCTTCAACTGTCTCGAAGCGTAAGCCACTACATGTCTGTCCTGCATCAGTACGCACCCTAAGCCCTGTAGCGATGCGTCGGTATAAAGAACAAATCCTTTGTTCTCCTTGGGAATCACTAGAACTGGTGCAGTAGTCAGTCTGTGCTTCAATTCCCTAAAACTCTGCTCACAAGCCTCTGACCAACAAAATGAGACTCCCTTCTGAGTCAGCTGTGTAAGTGGCTTGGCGATCTTTGAGAAACCCTCGACGAAATGTCGATAATAGCCAGCCAGACCAAGAAAACTAAAAATCTCACTGACTGAAGTAGGGGCAGACCAATCCATAACTGCCTCTATCTTCCTTGGGTCTACTGATATCCCCTCTCGTGATATGATATGGCCCAAGAATGCAACACTGCTCAGCCAAAACTCACACTTGCTGAGTTTGGCGTACAACTGATGATCTCTGAGGATCTCGAGCACTATCCTCAGATGATCGGCATGATCCTCCTCACTCCTTGAATAGACCAGGATGTCATCAATAAAAACGATCACAAACTGATCGAGGTACTCCTGAAATACTATGTTCATCAGGCTCATAAATGTAGCAGGGGCATTCGTCACCCCGAATGTCATCACTAAGAACTCGTAGTGTCCATACCGAGTTCTAAAGGCCGTCTTTTGGACATCATCAGCTCTAACCCGCACCTGGTGATAGCCTGACCTTAAGTCTATCTTTGAGTACACCTCTGTACCCTGAAGCTGATCGAACTGATCATCTATCCTCGGAAGTGGATATCTGTTCTTCACTGTGGCCTTGTTCAGTTGCCTGTAGTCAACGCACAGACGCATTGAACCATCCTTCTTTTTCACGAACAAGACTGGTGCACCCCAAGGCGATACACTAGGACGGATGTATCCCTTGTCGAGGAGCTCCTGTAACTGTACTTTCAGCTCTCTCAGCTCTGCCGGTGCCATCCTGTATGGGGCACGGGAAATAGCAGGAGTCCCCGGCAGTAGCTCAATGGCAAACTCAATGTCTCTAACAGGCGGAAACCCTGGAATCTCATCTGGGAACACATCAATGAACTCTGCCACGACCGGTATGTCTTCGGCTCTCACTTCCTTTTCCTCAGACACATCCACGGCATAAATTATGTAACCTGTGTGGCCGCGCTCCAATAATCGCGCCATCTTAACCGCTGATATTACCGGAATCTTTGGACGAGAGTCGTCCCCATAGAAAGTCCACTGGAACCCCTGATCAGACAGAAAACGTACTATCCTCTGTCGGCAGTCTACCACAGCTCGGTATATGCTCAACACATCAATGCCGATAATACAGTCAAAGTCTGTCATCTCTAACTGAATCAGATCGGCCCTCAGATCATTGCCCTCAAAATAAATGAGGCAATCATATAACAGTCGGTCTGCAATCACATGCTTTCCCGTGGGTGTCGAGACCATGAGAGGCGTGGGTAACAGAGACGAGCACAAACGGTGTCTCTCCACAAAAGCAGTAGATACAAAGGAATGGGAAGCACCTGTATCTATCAATATAAGTGCAAGGTACGTAAATAAATGGCACGTACCAGCAATGACCTCCTCCGGGGCTGCCTCAGCCTGCTCCCTAGTCAGTGCATACACTTGACCCTGCGACGGTCCTGCCGTCTGACCTCCCGGTGGTCGTGGTGCAAACTGCTGTCTCTGTGGTGCCCTCCCAGCATCAAACCTTGGCCTATTCGGCCCAGAGTCTGTCTGACCTGCCCGATTGGGGCAACCTCGAGCCAAGTGGCCCATCTTGCCACAGACAAAGCAACCCTGACAGTCACGTAACAAGTGCCATCCTCCACAGTTGTTACACATGCTTCTTCCTGTCTTGCTCCCCTGTGTGGGTCCCCGATTGTTCTGCTTCTGACCCTGTGACTTCTTCCCACCAAATCTGTAAGGACCCTAATCCTTAAGTACGGATCAAAGGCATAATTAGAGCTAATATAAATAATCAGAGTAAATTAATCGTGTTGAGTCTATGAGCTTTAAGAATTACATGTCAAAAAATAAGGACTATCCCTGGATTAGTTACATTCCCAAAACAAATGAATGTTATCAGTCATAGCTTTACACTACTCCTAGAGTAGATACTATGCAAAATTAATCCTGTCCTTCCTGGGTCAAAAGAATTCTCCACAAGCTCACCACCTCAACCCGCTTAGCCCTTCTATCATGCCAAAAGTACCTACAAGGACAACCCCCAAACATGAGCAATGATATCATTCATATACCACACAATATGAATATAAAGCGTAAATGCATAATCATAATAAAACACTTCCTGTTTTTCCCATGCATTTCAAAACGCTTCCAGTTTGGTTGTCCCTGTACCATAACTCATGAGTATAATCAATAGATTATTTTTAATGGTCTAAACATGTCATGACATAATACCATCTCATCAATATCAAATACCGGTCACCATTCCCTAGTCTGTCCATCACAATGTATTTTAATGCCCCTCGCTTACTTACATATAGGCGGCATAGAATAACCTCGCTTCAATGGACAAGCGGTACTCCCACCCCTCGCCTCACATTGAGCGGCAAATATCCTTTCTTCGCCCTATATGATAACCACGCTCAAATGTGACATGCGGCGCTCCCACTCCTCGCTTCACATTTAGCGGAACCAAAACTAATAGCGGCAAGCATTAAAATCATCAAGGGATGACCACGACTCATGGGATGTGCACCAATAGTCATATGCATCTACAATCATCATGCATAATTCAACATGTATTTGCATCCACAATGCATAATCACATATATACTCGCATCCACAATGCATACACAGTGAGTATATTAGATACATGTACCGTTGGGTGCCCGTACGTCCTCTACGTACCTTTTCAAAAGTGGAATTGATATGGCTTCAGTTCCTTGGTTGCGTTGCTACCTGGGATGGTTCTACACAATCACACAACCCCATATTAGAAGCCAAATAATAGTCAAATACCAAAAATTCGACAAAAGAAAGCATTTCCCAAAATTCCACAGTTGGCGATCGATAGCTTGGCTGAGGCGATCGATCGCCTCAATTTTTTTCTTCGCGGCGATCGATCGTGCCAAACATGGCGATCGATCACCTAAACCTTGGATTGGCCACTGCCTCTCGGCGATCGGTCGCCTCATATCAGGCGATCGATCGCCTGTCCCGCAAATTTGGTACTGCCCATCGGCGATCGATCGCCCCATTTCAGGCGGTCGATCGCCTCGCACAGACTCGCGATTTTTCACCATTTTTGCATACCAAAACCTTCCAATCCATACCAATACTTAAACCAACCAACCAACAACATAATAACAACATAAACCTTCAAAATACACCTCAAAACAAACATAAATCCAACCCTCAACCAAAACCACAACAATCCAACACAAACCCATTTTAAAATCCTTCAAAACCAAACCAAACTTAAATAAAACCTTACAAAATCAACAATGAGGTATCCATACCTCTTGGGGACCTCAAATCTCCCAATAAACTCCACAAATCAACTTTTTGCAAGGATTCCCCTTCACCCTTAAGCACCAAAACGAAAATGGGAGAAAAGGAAGGGTTTGGGTGGTTTGGTAAGGTAAAATGAAAATGAGGTAAAGGTAGGGGTTGGGGTATAAGGGTTTGAGTTTAAATTAAAATGCATCCACAAACCCATGGTGTATAAACACCCCAACATGATATTTTCAAAAGCATTAATCCAAAATGCACCAAAATATCAATTAACTCATGTTTTCCAAATAATTGCTAACCATGGCAAATAAATCATGCTAAAAGCAATTTTCCCCAACATGCACAACATGCACCCTGAAATGCACTCCCGGGTCATCCTTTCCATGTGACCATGCATTTCCACACATTAAATAAATCCAGCACAAAATCAATTAATTACCACCATGATTAACCATATAAACAAAATTAATGCTCAATTGCAATTAATCATTTCGGGGATATCACAATACTCCCCTACTTATAAGATTTCGTCCTCGAAATCACATGCACTTACCCCCAAAAGAACTAAACATAATCACATACCAGAGAATAATTCCGGGTAGTGTTGCACCATATGTCGCTCCGTCTCCCACGTAGCCTCCTCGACACCCCTGCGATCCCACTGAACCTTGATCATAGGTATCACTTTGTTCCGAAGTCTACGGTCTGCTCGATCCAGAATTCTGACAGGCCGTTCCACATAAGACACATCGGACTCTAACTGAACTTCGGAAGGCTGTAATACATGCGACCGATCCGGCTCATACTTCCGTAACATCGATACATGAAACACGTCATGTATACCAGATAAAGAAGGAGGCAGAGCTAGTCGGTAAGCTAAGGTGCCAATGCGCTGCAAAATCTCGTACGGTCCAACATACCTCGGAGACAGTTTCCCGCGCATCCCAAATCGCACAACGCCTCTGAAAGGCGAGATCTTCAAAAAGACCTTATCTCCCAACTGGAATTCCAACGGTCTCCGCCGTTTATTCGCATAAGCTGTCTGTCTGTCCTGGGCTGCTTTCGTTTTCTGCCTTATCATCTTTATCTTCTCTTCCATCTCCCGAATCAACTCCGGTCCTCCGACCGATTTGCGGTCCAAATCATCCCAACACAAGGGTGATCTACACCGTCTGCCATATAGAGCTTCAAAAGGAGCCATCTGAATGCTCGCCTGGTAGCTGTTGTTATAAGAAAACTCTACCAAAGGCACTGAATCTTGCCAAGAAACACCGAACTCCAAAACGCAAGCTCTCAACATGTCCTAGAGCGTCTGAATAGTACGCTCGGTCTGGCCATCCGTCTGAGGATGATAAGCAGTGCTCAATCTAACTTCAGTTCCCAAGGCTGACTGAAGGCCTTCCCAAAATGAGATGTGAATCGCGGATCTCGATCCGACACTATGGAAATGGGGATCCCATGCAATCTCACCACATCTCGAATATACAACTGCGACATCCTCAAAAAGGTGAAAGTCATGCTATAGGGGATAAAATGAGCTACCTTAGTCAATCGATCCACAATCACCCAAATAGCATCAAAGCCTGAAGTGCTCCTCGGCAGGTGAGTCACGAAGTCCATGGAAATGTGTTCCCACTTCCACTTCGGTATCTCCAAGCTTTTCAACTCGCCGCCAGGTCTCTGCCTCTCTGCCTTAACTTGCTGGCAGATCAAGCACCTCTTTACAAAAGCGACGACATCAGATTTCATCCTTTTCCACCAAAACTGACCACGTAGATCTTTATACATCTTCTTCCCGCCTGGGTGGATGCTAAGTCTACTACTATGACCTCGCTCCAAGATCCCTCTACGCAACTCCGGCGTACTCGGAACCACCCAACGGTTACCCAACCTCAAAGATCCGTCATCGGCCACTCTGAATTTCGTTGGCTGACCAAGATGTACTAAAGATAACCACCTCTGGACCTCATCATCTGACCTCTGAGCTCTCCTGATGTTTCATAGATATCTGGCTCAGCTAACAAGGTCGATACATACACAGGTGATGCATCTATGTCGAAATCATAGCCCAGATTGCAATAGGAGGTCATCATGGCTGACAAATGGATGACGTCCTCAGCAGAACTCCTTACTTTCCGGCTCAAAGTATCTGCTGTCAAATTAGCTTTTCCGGGATGGTACTCAATCTCACAATCATAGTCCTTGAGTAAGTCCATCCACCTCCTCTGCCTCATGTTCAGCTCTGCCTGAGTGAATAAAAACTTGAGGCTCTTGTGATCC
Source organism: Haberlea rhodopensis (assembly GCA_907163345.1). Lineage (NCBI taxonomy): Eukaryota > Viridiplantae > Streptophyta > Magnoliopsida > Lamiales > Gesneriaceae > Haberlea > Haberlea rhodopensis. Next base: position 859,808 of record CAJQUN010000202.1, on the reverse strand, counting down.
GTATGAATGGTAAACGAAGTACCATACAAATAATGTCTCCAAATCTTCAGGGCGAAGATGATAGCCGCCAATTCCAAGTCATGGACTGGGTATCTGGTCTCGTGCGGCTTCAACTGCCTCGATGCATAAGCTACCACATGCTTATCCTGCATCAGTACACACCCAAGGCCCTGAAGTGATGCATCGGTATACGAAACAAATCTGGAGTTCTCCGTAGGGATCACTAACACTGGCGCCGTCGTCAAACGGTGCTTCAACTCCTGGAAGCTCTCCTCACAAGCTTCTGACCAAAAGAAAGGTACTCCTTTCTGGGTCAACTGTGTCAACGGCTTGGCAATCTTCGAAAAGCCCTCGACGAAGCGTCGATAATAACCGGCCAAACCAAGGAAGCTCCGTATCTCAGGCACAGAAGTGGGGGCAGCCCACTCCATCACGGCTTCGATCTTCCTGGGATCCACTGATATCCCGCTGCTAGAAATGACATGCCCCAGAAATACTACACTGCTCAACCAGAACTCACACTTACTGAGCTTGGCATACAATTGGTGATCTCAGAGAATCTGGAGCACTGTCCTCAAGTGTTTCACGTGCTCTTCCTCGCTCCGGGAATAGATGAGAATGTCGTCGATGAACACGATGACGAACTGATCAAGATACGGCTGAAACACTCTGTTCATCAGACTCATAAAGACCGCTGGAGCATTCGTCACACCGAACGGCATCACTAAGAACTCATAATGTCCATATCGAGTCCGGAACGCTGTCTTCTATACATCTTCCTCTCTGACTCGAATCTGATGGTACCCGGACCTCAAATCAATCTTGCTATATAATCTGGTACCTTGCAACTGATCAAACAAATCGTCAATCCTTGGGAGAGGATATTTGTTCTTTACTGTGGCTTTATTCAATTGTCGGTAATCGATGCACAACCGCATCGAACCGTCCTTCTTCTTCACAAAGAGAACCGGTGCGCCCCATGGCGATACGCTCGGGCGTATATATCCCTTGTCAAGGAGGTCCTGCAACTGCTCCTTCAATTCTCTCAACTCCGTCGGTGCCATCCTGTAAGGTGCACGAGAGATAGCGGATGTCCCTGGTAATAACTCGATCCCAAACTCAACTTCCCTAGCCGGTGGAAATCCTGGGATCTCTTATGGAACACATCAGCAAACTCTGCTACCATTGGTACATCCTCAACTCTCAATTCCTCATTCTTCCCAGACGTGTCCACGGCATAGATGAGATAGCCCGTGTGGCCACGTTCCAACAGCTGAGTCATCTTGATCGCTGAAATCAACGGAATCTTCGCACGAGAACCGTTGCCATAGAAAGTCCACTGACTACCCAAATCAGGTCTGAACTTTACTGTCTTCTGCCGGCAATCTACCACTGCCTGATATCTGTTCAGAACATCAATGCCCAAGATGCAGTCGAAGTCTGACATGCCCAACACGATCAAGTCTGCCTTCAACTCGTTGCCCTCAAAATAAATAAGGCAATCTGCCATAAACTGATCAGCAACGACGTTTCTTCCAGTAGGTGTCGAGACAAGGAGAGGCGTGGGTAAAGAAGACGTGCGCATATGGTGTCTCTCCACAAAGCCAACAGATACAAAAGAGTGGGAGGCACCTGTATCTATCAAAATAAAAGCAGGGTACGTAAATAAATGACACGTACCGGCGATCACCTCCTCTGGGGCTGCCTGGGCCTGCTATCTAGTCAGCGCATACACCTGTCCCTGGGGTGGTCCCACTGTCTGACCTCCCGATGGTCGAGGCCCAAACTGCTGCCTCTGGTGTACAGTCCTGTCATCAAACCTCGGCCTATTGCCCTGAAACTCCGACTGTCCTCCCCGGGTGGGGCAATATCGAGAGATGTGGCCCATCTTGCCACAGCTATAACAGGCAGGGCACTTACTTGAAGAATGTGGTCCTCCACAATTGTCGCACCTCGGCTCTCCCGGCCTATTCCCTTGTGAAGACCCTCGATTGGCCGACCAATTCTTCTTGTTCTCCTGTTTCTGACCAAAGAACTTCTTTCCACCAAACTGTGAAGATGAAGAGGCACCACGAGGTTTAAATGACTCTCCCCGGGGCCTTAAGCTGTCATTAGTTTGCCTCTGTTGTGGTACATGTGGTGGCACAGCACTAGGATAAGCTCCCACTCCAAGCTCGGCAAGCTCCGCTCTTGTGAGAGCATCATCAAAAGAAGTTGGGTTATTGGTGATAACTCGGTCATAGAGCTCCGGTCGCAACCCCTTCATAAAATTCCTCATCTTTGCGTGCCCATTGGTGGCAATGTGGGGAACATACCTCAGCAACGAAGAGTATCGCATGGCATAGTCTGACACTGTCATGTTCCCCTGTTTCAAACTTGTAAACTCGTCCTCCTTCGTCTGTCTCGCCGCTGCGGAGAAGTACCGGTTCAGAAACCGGGTCCTGAAGAGTGTCCAATCAATCACAACACCCAGTGCTCTTAGCTCCATTACAGTGCTCCTCCACCACATTAGAGGTTTCTTTGCTAACTGGAACTCTGCCAGCCTCAGCCACGCTGTAACAGCACAAGGAGCCGATACAAATATCTGCTCAAGTCTCTTCAGCCACTCCTCAGCTTCCTCTCCTGATTCTGTTCCCTCAAACCAGGGCGGGTGGTAAGACAGAAACTGAGTCAAGCTAATCTCACCGGGTAGCAATAACTTAGCCACTGGCTCCATGCCTACTGCTGGTGGAGGTAGAGGGTTCACTTGTCCAACGCTAGCGTTAACACTGCCCACATCGCCAACCTCTTCGTTAAGGTTCCCCGCATTCATAGCAGCCATGCTGTAACACAAAGGTTAACAACAATTCCAAAACAAATATACATGTTATGCCGTTAGATAACAGGAATGATAATAAGCATGTTAGTATAACAAAATATACATCAATATGCACCACATGCATAAACATGCCTCAAATGTAAGCACCTAGCCAATCATGCTAAGGCTACCCTTCACTCGTTCCCGGGTTCTCTAACCGCTGCTCTGATACCACTAATGTAAGAACCCTAATCCTTAAGTGCGGATCAAAGGCATAATTAGAGCTAATATAAATAATCAGAGTAAATTAATCGTGTTGAGTGTATGAGCTTTAAGAATTACATGTCAAAAAATAAGGACTATCCCTGGATTAGTTACATTCCCAAAACAAATGAATGTTATCAGTCATAGCTTTACACTACTCCTAGAGTAGATACTATGCAAAATTAATCCTGTCCTTCCTGGGTCAAAAGAATTCTCCACAAGCTCACCACCTCAACCCGCTTAGCCCTTCTATCATGCCAAAAGTACCTACAAGGACAACCCCCAAACATGAGCAATGATATCATTCATATACCACACAATATGAATATAAAGAGTAAATGCATAATCATAATAAAACACTTCCTGTTTTTCCCATGCATTTCAAAACGCTTCCAGTTTGGTTGTCCCTGTACCATAACTCATGAGTATAATCAATAGATTATTTTTAATGGTCTAAACATGTCATGACATAATACCATCTCATCAATATCAAATACCGGTCACCATTCCCTAGTCTGTCCATCACAATGTATTTTAATGCCCATCGCTTACTTACATATAGGCGGCATAGAATAACCTCGCTTCAATGGACAAGCGGTACTCCCACCCCTCGCCTCACATTGAGCGGCAAATATCCTTTCCTCGCCCTATATGATAACCACGCTCAAATGTGACATGCGGCGCTCCCACCCCTCGCTTCACATTTAGCGGAACCAAAACAAATAGCGGCAAGCATTAAAATCATCAAGGGATGACCACGACTCATGGGATGTGCACCAATAGCATATGCATCTACAATCATCATGCATAATTCAACATGTATTTGCATCCACAATGCATAATCACATATATACTCGCATCCACAATGCATAAACAGTGAGTATATTAGATACATGTACCGTTGGGTGCCCGTACGTCCTCTACGTACCTTTTCAAAAGTGGAATTGATATGGCTTCAGTTCCTTGGTTGCGTTGCTACCTGGGATGGTTCTACACAATCACACAACCCCATATTAGAAGCCAAATAATAGTCAAATACCAAAAATTCGACAAAAGAAAGCATTTCCCAAAATTCCACAGTTGGCGATCGATCGCTTGGCTGAGGCGATCGATCGCCTCAATTTTTTTCTTCGCGGCGATCGATCGCGCCAAACATGGCGATCGATCGCCTAAACCTTGGATTGGCCACTGCCTCTCGGCGATCGGTCGCCTCATATCAGGCGATCGATCGCCTGTCCCGCAAATTTGGTACTGCCCATCGGCGATCGATCGCCCCATTTCAGGCGGTCGATCGCCTCGCACAGACTCACGATTTTTCACCATTTTTGCATACCAAAACCTTCCAATCCATACCAATACTTAAACCAACCAACCAACAACATAATAACAACATAAACCTTCAAAATACACCTCAAAACAAATATAAATCCAACCCTCAACCAAAACCACAACAATCCAACACAAACCCATTTTAAAACCCTTCAAAACCAAACCAAACTTAAATAAAACCTTACAAAATCAACAATGAGGTATCCATACCTCTTGGGGACCTCAAATCTCCCAATAAACTCCACAAATCAACTTTTTGCAAGGATTCCCTTCACCCTTAAGCACCAAAACGAAAATGGGAGAAAAGGAAGGGTTTGGGTGGTTTGGTAAGGTAAAATGAAAATGAGTTAAAGGTAGGGGTTGGGGTATAAGGGTTTGAGTTTAAATTAAAATGCATCCACAAACCCATGGTGTATAAACACCCCAACATGATATTTTCAAAAGCATTAATCCAAAATGCACCAAAATATCAATTAACTCATGTTTTCCAAATATAACCATGGCAAATAAATCATGCTAAAAGCAATTTTCCCCAAAATGCACAACATGCACCCTGAAATGCACTCCCGGGTCATCCTTTCCATGTGACCATGCATTTCCACACATTAAATAAATCCAGCACAAAATCAATTAATTACCACCATGATTAACCATATAAACACAATTAATGCTCAAATTGTAATTAATCATTTCGGGGATATCACAAAATCTGGAAGATGATGAGGCCCCACGAGCCTTGAACAGATCCCCTCGTGGCCTCAAACTATCAGCAACAGGCCTCGGTGGTGGTACTGAAGGGGGTACATCATCCTTATACGCGCCCACCGCAATCTCCGCCAACTCTGCCCGTGTCAGGGCGTCATCAAATGAGCTGGGGTTGTTGGAGATAACCCGATCAAATAGCTCTGGCCTCAATCCCTTCAGAAAGTTCCTCATCTTTGCATGGCTGCTCACAGCGATATGAGGTACATACCTCAGCAGTGAGGAATACTGCATAGCGTAGTCTGACACTGACATGCTACCCTGCTTTAAAGCATTGAACTCGTCTTCCTTTAATTGTCTGGCAGCTGCAGAGAAATACCGGTTAAGGAACCGGGTCCGGAATACAGTCCAGTCAACGGCCATACCTAGAGCTCTCAGCTCCATCACGGTGGTCTTCCACCACATAGCAGGCTTCTTAGCCATCTGAAACTCGGCTAACCTCAGCCATGCCGTGCGTGCATAGGGTGCAGTCACAGGTATTTGCTCTATACGCTCCAACCTCTCCTCGGCTACTTCACCAGACTCAATCCCCTCAAACATGGGCGGATGGAAACTTAGAAACTGCTTCAAACTGAGCTCCCCTGGCAGTAACATCTGTACACTGGGCTCCACGCCCACAGCAGGTGGTGGTAAAGGATTCAGCTGAGCGATACTGGCATTCCTACTGTCCATATCCCCTACCTCCTCATTGGGGTTCTCCGGGTTAATCTCAGCCATGCTGTAACACAAGAGTTAACAACAATACCAAAAGCAGTTCATAATATAAGCCGTTAGATAACAAGAGTATCATATTCAAAGCATGTTAGTATAACACTTATACAACCATATGCATCACATGCATAAGCATGCCCAAATGAATACCTAGCCAACTTGTTTCTAAAGGCTACCCTTCACTCTTCCCTGGTTATCTAACCTTGCTCTGATACCACTAAAATGTGAGACCCCGTTATCTTATCAGATACTAAGGTGCAATTTAGAGAACTAAACATTCATGTGAATATATCAGAGTAACGTGCCGTGTTGATTAACCTGAGCTTTAGAGATTACAGTACCAAAATGTTTCAAAAGGAATAACACGAATTCCTACAAAAGTAGTACATTATAGTCTTACTCTACTCAGTAGAAGCTATACAAAATTTTTCTCTAACATGCTAATCCTGTAGCACTCCTTACAGCTCAGCATATCAACCCCGACCCTGGTTCTCGTCAACAAAAGCACCTACAAAGACAACCCCAACACATGAGCATATCATAATTCATATTCAACATAATATGAATGTAAAGCGTAAATGCACAAACCATAAATACAAAGCACTTCCTGTATTTCCAAGCATTTACAATGCCCATTGGTTGTCCCTGTACCATAACTCATAATAACACATTATATGAACATATGGTTTCATAAATAAATGTCATGGCATATCTTTCCTTCTCAAATCCTTATTTCAATCCTGAGTCACTTATCATTAGTGCATTTCAATGCTTCTTACTTTTCCACGTAAGCGGAATTCTTCCTCGCTTCTTATGGAAATCCACGTAAGCGGAATTCTTCCTCGCTTCTTATGGACGTTAGCGTAAGCATTAAAATCCTCACTAGGATAACCTTGACTCGTGAAATACACCTCTTATATTTCACGACATACATATGCAAAAACAATGCATGTCAACATGTATCATACTCTTAATGCATCACCTTGCATTCATCATGTGTCAAATAGACAAACATAAAGTACATGTTACCGTTGGGATGCCCGTACGTCGCTTATGTACCTTTCCAAAATGTAGTGTGTTGTGGGACTCTATCCCCTGCGCTGTGTAGCTGTCTGTGAAGGCTCTACACCAGTGTACAACACAATATTAGATGTCTCATTACAATCCAATATCAAAATCAAACAATTTCTACATTTTAAAAAAATAGGCATTACCGATCGATCGGACCTCATCACCGATCGATCGGTGAACTGTTTGAATTAAACAAAAAAGCTACGGCTTTTGCCGATCGATCGGTGTTCTTCACCGATCGATCGGTCGATCATATTCAACCCAGATTTTCCAGAATTCTCTAACACCGATTTTCATACCCTTCAATCTAACATGTAAGACATACAACATGCCAAGACCAACATGCTAGCAGTTACAATACACTACCCTGAGTGTATTCATATCAAATTTACACCCCAAACATAAACCCACATGCATAAACGTCGCCCATTTATACAAGCACTCGATCAACTTTCCGGAAACAGGGCAACATATTTCATTTCCAGATTCTTGAGCACCTCATTTCATGCTATTAAAACTACAACATATAACATAAAGCATGCTTGAACAAAAACGTCCCGGGCTTTAAAACACTACCATGCATGTACTCAAATCGAAGGTTCACCAAAAAACCCATCTAACATGCATGATATCACCTCCTCAATATCACTCCCAATCCACATTTTCCCAGAAAAACAGGGGAAATATCTACCCAGATTTTCGAACACCCTACTTTACATGCTTATTTCCTCTACATAAAACATGTAATATACATAAGGAAAAATACTGAGAGCTTCATAACAACACCATGTAAGCATTTAAATCGAAGGTTTTAAGAAACCTAATCTAACATGCCGTTTTCACGCCACCTAAAAACATGTACTTAAACAAGTTTAAAGCAAAAACAGAGCATGGTTTCTCACCCTACTTTGCTCCGATTTTTGAAGGACTTCCAGGCGATGAAAAAGGGAAAGCTCCTCAGAATTTTGCTTAGCAGCTGCTGGTGAAGAAATGGGAGAGAAGGCTCGAGAATTGGAATGGCTGAGAGTGGTGAAATGATTGAGCCAAGTGGTGACTAAAGTCAGCATGTGTACAGGCTGATTGGCATGGGTTGGGGGGGGGGGGTGGTTGGGTGTTGGGTGGTTTGATGCGTTATGTTTTGGTCCCGGTATTTAGCACGATGTATTAGAATATCCTCACACGATATTTATAGTATTTTCTCAATAAAATACTTCAATTCCCATTAACATGCTTTACCAAAACAAACAACACACACCCCAAATAAACATGCCACGACCCAAAATCCCAACATATATCACATGCACCCTGAAATGAATCTCCTCAATAATATTAATTCAATCCCATGAATTAACACCCAAATCATCATAATTTAAATTAAATGATTAAAATCACATAATCATTTCGGGGATATCACAGTTTACATGTGGAATTTGGAGAAATTACAGATCGTATTGGTGTAGAGAAAATGAAGAAGACGACCGGTGTAGAGAAAATGAAGAAGACGATTGGTGTTGATTATGTTTAGTCGGTTTAGGTTAATTTGGTCATTTGACAAAGTAACATACCTAATTGAAAGAAAAGCATTTGGGTGGACTGGGTCTAAAAAAATTTTATCAAGTGGTACCGGCACGTAAGTTTCCTATTATTTAACGTAGTATACCTAGTTTTTAAACCCTATCCAAATTTGATATTAAAGTGAGTTATTATGTCGTTGATTTAATAGAAGGAATGACAACGAGTCGGGTATGGGACGGGTTTGGCCAATCCCAGGACCCGCCCCGCTACACATAAAACCCGGACCCGCCCCGCCCCGCTTAGACCCGCGAACCCGGCGGGTTTACCCGACCCGCCCCGGTTCCAGTTTTTTTTTTATATTTTTTTAAAAAAAAAAAAAATTTAGCTAGAAATCAATTTTAAAACACAAAAGTTGACTTTTGTGATTAAATTTTATGTTTTCTCTAGTAAATATTTATAATAAGCATTGCAAAACTATCTTTAAACTACTAAATATTTATTAATTTGCTCTTATTTCCTTCAAAATGTCCAACTTCTTTAACATGAACACATGAATTTTGATATAAAATTAAATAATGACATTTTATTGTTCAATTAAAGAAGTAAAATGTATAATCAATATCATATTTTTTTTTAAAAAAAGTAAAAATGTATTGCGGGGCGGGTACGGGGTGGGTTCGGCCAATCCCAGGACCCGCCCCGCCCCGCTCCGCTTCCAAACCCGGTTGAAGCGGGTCCAGACCCACCCCGACGGGGCGGGTTCATTGCGGGTCCGGGTTTGGACCCGCCCTATTACAATCCCTATTTAATAGGATGGTGTTCAACCTTTGTGTTAATTCCTATCAAATATAAAAAATATTTTGGTGAACAATGAAATAGTCAAATAATAGTTGATATTTTATCAGAGTAAAAAATCAACAAAAAAATTATCATATAATGAGAATAACATATTGTGATAATATCAACAACAAATATTCAAATGTAAATGCATTATGTTATGCCGATTTGTAGTTTCATAAATATCATGTGGCATAAAACAAAATTGAAAGTTGTTAATTCAAACATATTTGTGGACCCATATTTCAAATATAAAAATAAATAATATCAAATTTTTTGTTCAATATTCAAATCAAAGATAGAAACAGATAAAACTTATAATAAGTGTGGGATAAAGTTGATGTATGTGAATATATCTTTGGCCAATATAGAGGCGATGAACAAAAATGGCTTTACGTCGAGACAAGAGATTAACTCTTTTATTTTTAAAATGATATTGCCTTGATATGATGCTTATAGTTTCAATGACAATCATGAATTCTACAAACCACAAATGTTTAAAGCACTACAGAATTTTTCTGCAGGATATGATATGCAAAATGCTCAAATTTCTTTCTTGTTTGTGTTATTTTAATCTGATGAAAGTTATCGTTAAATTCAATGGGAGATGTTTATATATTAGTTCCATGGACATTACCAAAAGATAAAATTTATAATGTTTCTTCATGAAAATTTGCAATTGTAAGCTAAAATGTAAGGACCCCCGTATCCTTAACCCGTAATTAGTGCATTAATCACATAATCATGTACATATGACCATCTATATTGGAAAATAACCATATGTTAACTTAGCATAATATACCAATAATCAACTTTCCCCGTTTATTTCGTTTCATGTCATCCAGTTTCCCCAACTATAACCATTTAACATAACATGTACCCTTGTAATACACTAATTACATTATCAATTCATCTAGCAATTCCCAATTAATTGCATATGACAAATAAATGAAAAGAGAAAGGCATTTGTTTTTTTATACAACCCTTGTACACATATACCCTGCTCACATGCGAGCACCAAATAAACGTATGTGTACGTAATGTATAAAATACCATACTCCCAGCTCTGGTACATCGATCTTGGAAGTACCTCCAATCCACAGCTCGAGTTCAACTCCAAAGCCAACCACGAACATGTTCACCTGTCCCAACAGAGACAGCCACCACATGGGGTGAGCATACTAATACCACCAAACCAATAATCACAATAACATAATTCATAATTTACAAAATGTAAATGCTATGAAATACAAAAGATACTCCCTGGATGGCATCATCCTCATCCGGATCCCCTGTAATGTCCCTGTTCTCAAAATAACCAAAATCATCAAATCCCTAATAGCCAGTTAATCATTACATTGATTAACTAATCATTTCCAAGTTCCAATATCAATCACATTATTTCGATATCCAGTAATCTTAGATATTCCAGATATCTAACCCATGATTCCAATTCCTCGCTCGCTCAATAGCAGCGGCATTCATAACTGATGTTCGCTCCATGGCGACAACATCCAAAATATCGCTAGCTCTAAAGCGGCACCATACAATTCATATTATCAACCCATTTTATGTAACTGTATTCCATTTCCGTTATCCTTCCATTCATCACAATTATATTATATCATGCACCACAATTGCAATAATATATTAAAGATATGCTCGTACGTCATACGTACCTTATAATCCCGACATTGCCTGAGTCCCACGACCCGATGAGTTATGTGCTAACACAAAAATAACTCACAATTAAACACAAGCATGCAACCACGTGCCCAAGCACGTTCAAAACCCTCAAACGTATCGTCCATCCATGACGATTACTGTGGGGTCCTCATTACTTAATCCATTTATGTAACAATTAAGCATACATACGTGAGTTAACATACATACGTGAGTCTGAATTAAGTAAAAACATGCACTGATTAAGAGTTTCTAACTAGTTCTGTGAGACCCCGTGATCTCAAACATAATCTTATCAGGTACAAATGTGCAATTTAGAGAACTAAACATTCATGTGAAAAATCAGAGTAACGTGCCGTGTTGATTTACCTGAGCTTTAGAGATTACAGTACCAAAATGTTTCAAAAGGAATAACACGAATTCCTACAAGGTACTACATTATAGTCTTACTCTACTCAGTAGAAGCTATACAAAAATTTTTCTCTAACATGCTAATCCTGTAGCACTCCTTACAGCTCAGCATATCAACCCCGACCCTGGTTCTTGTCAACAAAAGCACCTACAAAGACAACCCCCAACACATGAGCATATCATAATTCATATTCAACATAATATGAATGTAAAGCGTAAATGCACAAATCATAAATACAAAGCACTTCCTGTATTTCCAAGCATTTACAACGCCCATTGTTGTCCCTGTACCATAATTCATAATAACACATTATATGAACATATGGTTTCATAAATAAATGTCATGACATATCCTTCCTTCTCAAATCCTTATTTCAATCCTGAGTCACTTATCAATAGTGCATTTCAATGCTTCTTACTTTTCCACGTAAGCGGAATTCTTCCTCGCTTCTTATGGAAATCCACGTAAGCGGAATTCTTCCTCGCTTCTTATGGACGTTAGCGTAAGCATTAAAATCCTCACTAGGATAACCTTGACTCGTGAAATACACCTCTTATATTTCACAACATACATATGCAAAAACGAAGCATATCAACATGTATCATATCATCATGCACTATCTTATGCATATCTTACTTTGCCTTGTGTTAAATAAATAAACACATAATACATGTTACCGTTGGGATGCCCGTACGTCGCTTACGTACCTTTCCAAAATGTAGTGTGTTGTGGGACTCTATCCCCTGCGCTGTGTAGCTGTCTGTGAAGGCTCTACACCAGTGTACAACACAATATTAGATATCTCATTACAATCCAATATCAAATTTAAAACAAATTCTACATTTTAAAAAAAAGCACTACCGATCGATCGGACCTCATCACCGATCGATCGGTGAACTGTTTGAATTAAGGAAAAAAAGCTACGGCTTTTGCCGATCGATCGGTGTTCTTCACCGATCGATCGGTCGATCAAATTCAACCCAGATTTTCCAGAATTCCCTAACACCGATATTCATACCCTTCAATCTAACATGTAAGGCATACAACATGCCAAGACCAACATGCTAGCAGTTATAACACACTACCCTGAGTCTCTTCATATCAAATTTACACCCCAAAAATAAGCCCACATGCATAAACGTCGACCATTTACACAGTACTCGATCAACGTTTCTGGAAACAGGGCAACATTTTCATTTTCAGATTTCTTGAGTACCTCATTTAATGCTATAAAAATTACAACATATTTCATAAAACATGCTCAAACATGAAACGTCCTGGGCTTTACAAACTACCATGCATGTACTCAAATCGGAGGTTCACCCTAAAACCCATCTAACATGCATAATATTACTTCCTCAAAATCACTCACAGTCCACATTTTCCAGAAAAAACAGGGCATACTCCTACCCAGATTTCCGAACACCCTACTTAACATGCTTATTTCCTCAACATAAAACATGTAATATACATAAGGAAAAACACCGAGAGTTACATAATAATACCATGTAAGCATTTAAATCGAAGGTTTCAAGAAACCTAAGCTAACATGCCATTTTCACGCCACCTAAAAACATGTACTTAAACAAGTTTAAAACAAAAACAGAGCATGGTTTCTCACCCTACTTTGCTACGATTTTTGAAGGACTTCCAGGCGATGGAAAAGGTAAAGCTCCTCAGAATTTTGCTTAGCAAGTGCTGGTGAAGAAATGGGAGAGAAGGGCCGAGATTTGGGATGGCTGAGAGTGGTGAAATGATTGAGCCAAGTGGGGTGTAAAGTCAGCCTGTGAACGGTTTGATTGGCATGGGTTGGGGGGTGGTTGGGTGTTGGGTGGTTTGATGTGTTATGTTTTGGTCCCGGTATTTAGCACGATGTATTAAAATATCCTCACATGATATTTATAGTATTTTCTCAAATAAAATACTTCAATTCCTATTAACATGCTTTACCAAAACAAACAACACACACCCCAAATAAACATGCCACGATCCCAAAATCCCAACATATATCACATGCACCCTAAAATGAATCTCCCCAATAATTATTAATTCAATCCCATGAATTAACACCCAATCATCATAAATAAATTAAATGATTAAAATCACATAATCTGTAGGGTCCTCCTACCTTAACAGTGAAATCAAGACATAAATAGGGCTAAACATTCATTAAAGACATTCTTAGGGTTTTGGTTGTAGCTTTGAGCTAATTAGATTACATGCCAAGACTAAATTTTTCAAAAGTTAAATTAATTACATCCTCAAAAGAAGTGTATCAATAGAACTATACTACTCCTAGATTAGAAACTATCCCAAAGAAATCCTGTAACCTATCTTCTTTTATGCTCCTTTAGCTCACCGTCTCAACCCGACCCTTAGTCTTGGTCCAAAATTGTACCTACAGGAACAACCCATCATGAGCATGTACATCGTTACTTAATATCATATGGCATATAAATAAATGTACAGAAATAATTGATAACATATACTTCCTGGTTAATCGTATTATCCTTCTTTGGTTGTCCCTGTTTCATAGTTATGCATATAATCATTAGTTTAAGACGTAAATGATTAACATCATACTTCGCATATATGCACACAACAATCCATGTTACTTAGTAGTGGGACTATCCGGGTTCTATTATGACAGCGGTACAATTGGCCCCCCTCGCTCGACATAACACATCGTATGATACCCATCGCTACGCCTTGATAGCGGATGTATCTCTTTGTTCAGCGGATGATACCCCTCGCTACTCCTTGATAGCGGATGTACCCCCTCGCTTAGCGGATGATACCCCTCGCTACGCCTTGATAGCGGATGTACCCCATCGCTTAGTTATGTGAGCGGCAAGTACCTTCCTCGCTTGCCCATAATAGCCACCGGACATTCAACCATTCTAAGTAGCATAGTTAAACATACATTATTATCTTATAAGCATCATCATCTCCAACCATCATCATCTTATCATAACTGTCATCGTAACATCATATCATATTTGTTTATCACAACATCATTATCATAAACTTATTCATCATAATCATCATCATAAATACTTATGCAATCTGTAAGGACCCCAAGCCCTTAACCCTTGATTAGTGTATTAACCACTATGTGTGGTACATGCTTTCTATAAAAAGTCAATCGGGAAGCTCAGATGATACTTTACCATTGAATGTCAATTACAAAACTTCCTTTAATACTCAATGTTGTAAGATCATCATCCTAACAATAAAAGACTCATATGATTGCCCTTTACCAACCTCTTGGTGCCATTTTTCACATTGTGAACTTTTATAAAAATTTGGGCAGAGTCTCCCCATAAATAGAGCTATCCCAAAAAAAAGAGCACAGCACATAACATAATTCCCGGCCAGGGAACACATAATACTCATCAGAAAGCAGTAATACAAGTAAATTCCCAGCCAGGGAAGACACCACACATATGACGACAAAAGTGGGTTTCAACACCCACATAATACACCAATGACTCTCTTAACATTTAGCAATTCTACTTCTAATTGCATGCAACATAGAATGAAAGAGAGAAAGGCTCATGCCTTTACATACAACCCATATACAAGTATAATCGTGCTCACATGCGAGCATCATAAATATGTATAAAATCAGCATGGGTATATAGGTACTCTATACGATACCGTGCTCCATCAAGCCCTGGTACCACGATCCTGGGAGTACATCCAATCAACAGCTCGAGCTCATCTCCAAAGCCATCGATGTACCTGTTCACCTGTCCCAACAGAGACAGCCCCCAACGGGGTGAGCATACCAATTCCACAATTTCATAATCATAATGACATAATACATAATTTACGAAAATGTAAATATTGTGGAACATATGTGACACTTCCTGGATGGTATCATCCTCATCCTAGCGTACCCCTGTAATAACCCTGTTCTCAAAACAGATAAATCATCAAATCTTGAATATGCAGTTAATCATCATATTGGTTAACCCTAACCAGTTTCGAATTAACAACATTTCATAACATCTTTCTTTATCTAGCAATTATCGTAATTCTAGATATCATATTGGGACTTCCTTAACTTCCGATACTAGTTAATCACTTCTCTGATTAACTACGTCTCTGTTCCTATTCATTACCAATAGGGAATAAAATACAGATATCCTAGATATCTAATCAGCACCACATTTTCATTTCTTACTTCAAAGTAGCGTCATACTACTGGTGTTCGCTCCGTAGCGACCACACCCATCGTTTGCTCGCTTCATAGCGGCACCAAGCATTTCACCATGTGATGCAACATAACGTAACCAAGTCACGGTGCCATAGTAAAGCATTTCATGTATTTTAAATCATGCATCATACTTGTAAAACATCATTTAAGTTATGCTCGTACGCTAAACGTACCTTAAATCCTCGAAGTCCGAGCCAAACCTTGCTCGAGTTCCATGTCCCGAGGAATGATGTGCTAACACGATAAATAATTCACAATTATTTACGAACATGCAACCCATGCTCAAGCACACCCATAACCCTCAAAATATTGTCAACACACGACAATTAACCTTTAAAAAGACCCGGGGCAGGGTACATGTAGGGAGGGAACAAATGAGACTATCGAAAAATTGCTCAAGAACAACTTCAATAATTCGAACCCTAGCATCACGATTCGAACCCAACCAAACATCATAAATCATCTAAAACATGTAATAAACGATCCCTAACATGAATCATCAACCCATAGCCAAAACCCCCAAAATCGAAATCAAACCCTCACCAAATTAGGGCAATTTCGAACCATACATCTCAATTTGATCCCAATTAAGCATCATAATTCATTTAAACATGAATTAATCGAATAACAACAAGAATCATCATCCTCATACCAAAAACCCAAATTTCGAACCCTAAATTCACAAAATCAGCGTTCAAAAATCGAATCCATAAGCAACAAATTTCGACCCATGAAAGTATGAAATATACGACTCAAAAGCAGCACAAAAACGCCCCTAAAACATCGGGAGAAAAGCCCCAAAAACGTACCAAAATCGGGCCACAAAATCGGACAGAAAATCAGTGACGAACCCTAGCGTTTTCTGCAGAAATCCGAGCTCGATTCTCGACGAAACTTCGAATTGTTGGTACGTATAGAAGCGCCTGGAAGAGACGATTCCAACGGCGGGTGGCACGCGCCGAACGGCGGCCGGACGGCGGCGGGCGGTGGCCTTTTATGCGCGGGGTCAAAAGGGGATCGGGAAACCGGTGTGCGCGAGGAGAGAGAGAGAAGGTGAGGAAAATGGCTCCGATAATTAAAATCTCGGGCTCAACTGGTATTTATAGCAAAAATACCCCGAAATACTAATAGCCCCACAAATACATCATGATTCATTAAAAATCATCTGTTTTCAAAAACTCTCTCTCTAACTCAAAAACCCCCTACCGGTGCCCACACCAAGCACCCGAGATCCCGAGACGCATTAAAAAACCCAACTCACAGGTTTTCACCGAAATGAGAATACAATCTCAACCTCGAGATCCAACGATCCCAACTACTCAAATAGACGAGCCCAGAAGGCCCAACACCGCGATTAAACTCCAAATCGCTACGTAAAACAACTTTAGAGGTTATTAACACCCCGGGATTAACATCTATAATCCCTGGTCATCACAATATCCCCCACTAAAAGAATTTCGTCCTCGAAATTAGTACCGGTGTATCACATAACACCCAGGCTACACAACAACATGAAGTCATAACCTCGATTCTTGACCATATCAGAATCGTCTTAATAAACGCGAGGATACTTACCTCACATCAACTCTGAAACAGGGCGACTTACCCAAAACCAATATATCACCCAAGAGGCAAACGTACCTCGATGCGGGTCATCCCAAAAGTCAGTCCCTCATGACTGTAAAACAACCGATACTTACGACTGTAGATCGGACAATCATCCTTCGTTCTAATACAACCAGTAAGGACGCATCCTGAATGACACCTCAACCGTGGGGACGTTGACCTCGTGTCAACCCTGAAGTGGAATAGACTTCCAAATCCATCATAACGTCAAAAAGCGTCAGCGCAACCCACGCTAACAATCCAAAAGCAGTTAGTCAACTGAAACTGCGAGGATCCGAATCGCTCCCGATTCCATCGTAGATATCATTCAATGACATCTCTTATCATGACTCACGATGTCTAACATACATCGTTACGAGGGAAACACTAGTATCCCACGGTGTACACACACCAAACCTGGTTTCCACTTTCAAACCTCCTCTGTCGAAGGAGCAGTCGCATCATTGCAACTCAAATTGGGCAACTCACGGCCACAGATTCACACAAAAGATATCTCATAAGATGTCCACCTCTGGATATCCCAAGAACCACATCCTGGTCATAAACAAACAATCGAGACTCCTCAGAGTTTCAAACTTGAAAGGACATGCAATAAACCCATTGCATCCCAAATACATGGATTCCCAGATCGAATCAACGACGACTTGATGACTCTCTTGTTGGTACTCCAACATCATGAGCTGTCACAGACAAGTCTCACCAAGATTAAACATAACGTATACACGTTTCAGTGAGGCATGCACAACCTCAACCTCGATGACATGGTGACTACTAGAGTCCACCACAATCCACATCGTATCACCTTACGATTTGCCACACTTGGTTCCTACGAGCAGTATAACGGCTCTAACAAGCCCCTCTTGGTGCTGCACACACACGGCAGACAAACTAGTCGCTGCCTCTCTAGGTTCACCTCAAACCCACCAATAAGATGGACGTTTCCGCACGGCATACCATACTGTGGGAAGAAAATCAATAGAGTAGTGGGTCTTTACCCAACATTCCTCTAATGCCTATACACCCTGGGCACTCCAATGTCCCTGTTTCATAGCCATGCATATAGTCATTAATTCTTGACATGAATGATTAAAATCATCATCTTATAATTATCACCATCTTATAACATCTTCATCATATGAGTATCATCATTTCATAAATATCATCATCTTATAACATCATCATCACATAAGCATCGTCATCTTATAGCATCATCATCTTATACATCATCATCTTATAAGCATCGTCATCTTATACATCATCATCTTATAGCATCATCATCTTATACATCATCATCATATAAGCATCATCATCTTATACATCATCTTATACATCATCATCATATAAGCATCATCATCTTAAACATCATCATCTTATACATCATCATCATATAAGCATCATCATCTTATACATCATCATCTTATACATCATCATCATATAACATCATCATCTTATAAGCATCGTCATCTTATACATCATCATCATATAAGCATCATCATCTTATAGCATCATCATCTTATACATCATCATCTTATACATCATCATCTTATAGCTATAACAGTAAATGTACGAAATCATAGCTGAGTAAGCTTGCTGGTTATTCATTAACTTCTTTTCATTTTCCCTGGTTCATATTCATGCACATGGGCATCTTACCCTGTGGCATCTTACCACATAATAACATCGTATGGCCTCTTACCATATGGGCATCTTACCCCGTGGCGTCTTACCACGCATAATAATATTGTATGGCCTCTTACCATATGGGCATCTTACCCTGTGGCGTCTTACCACATAATAACATCGTATGGCCTCTTACCATATGGGCATCTTACCCCGTGGCGTCTTACCACGCATAATAACATTGTATGGCCTCTTACCATATGGGCATCTTACCCTGTGGCGTCTTACCACATAATAACATTGTATGGTCTCTTACCATATGGGCATCTTACCCTGTGGCGTCTTATCACATAATAACATTGTATGGTCTCTTACCATATGGGCATCTTACCCTGTGGCGTCTTACCACATAATAACATCGTATGGTCTCTTACCATATGGGCATCTTACCCTGTGGCATCTTACCACATAATAACATTGTATGGTCTCTTACCATGTGGGCATCTTACCCTGTGGCATCTTACCACATAATAACATTGTATGGTCTCTTACCATATGGGCATCTTACCCTGTGGCGTCTTACCACATAATAACATCGTATGGTCTCTTACCATATGGGCATCTTACCCTGTGGCATCTTACCACATAATAACATTGTATGGTCTCTTACCATGTGGGCATCTTACCCTGTGGCATCTTACCACATAATAACATTGTATGGTCTCTTACCATGTGGGCATCTTACCCTGTGGCGTCTTACCACATAATAACATTGTATGGTCTCTTACCATGTGGGCATCTTACCCTGTGGCGTCTTACCACATAATAACATCGTATGGTCTCTTACCATATGGGCATCTTACCCTGTCATATGGCGTCTTACCATATCATAAACATTGTGTGGCATCTTACCACATGGGCATCTCACCCAAGCATATGGCGTCTTACCATATCATAAACTTTGTGTGGCATCTTGCCACATGGGCACCTTACCCAATCTCATATACATCATCATAAACATCGTCATAATCATCATCATCGTAAACATCATCATAAAGATCATATCATCTTTACTCATCATAAACATTATCATCATAACTTACTTATCATAATCATCATCATAAACATCATATCATCTTTACTTATCATAAACATCATCATCTTAACTTACTTATCATAATCATCATCATAAACATCATATCATCTTTACTTATCATAAACATCATCATCTTAACTTACTTATCATAATCATCATCATAAACATCATATCATCTTTACTTATCATAAACATCATCATCTTAACTTACTTATCATAATCATCATCATAAACACTTATGCAATCAATGCAAAGTCATAGTTTAAGAATATGTTACCGTTTGATGCCCGTACGTTTCTTACGCACCTTCCTTGCTTGAACATTACATGAACAAACGCATTAGTATATTCAATAATAATTGAGACCATACCGAAGTATTCCACTGTCGGTTGTCTACCCAGTCTGTCATCAGACAATACATCATATCTTTCTTTTCCCTGATTTTCTTCAAAATCAGGTTCCTTAGCACGTAGCATATAGAGTGTTAGACATCGCTATTAATGCCATCCTATCGTGTTCCACACGATTCCTGCAACCACAATGGTTAGCAATACCACTTTTCATATCATATAAGCACATAAACAATTAGTCATGTCGTATAACATTAATGCCCTCATGCATAAATATGTGCTATCAATAACTTCCTAGGCCCTCAACAGCCCCAATGAGCAACCACTGCTCTGATACCACTAATGTAAGGACCCCAAGCCCTTAACCCTTGATTAGTGTACTAACCACTATGTGTGGTACATGCTTTCTATAAAAAGTCAATCGGGAAGCTCAGATGATACTTTACCATTGAATGTCAATTACAAAACTTCCTTTAATACTCAATGTTGTAAGATCATCATCCTAACAATAAAAGACTCATATGATTGCCCTTTACCAACCTCTTGGTGCCATTTTTCACATTGTGAACTTTTATAAAAATTTGGGCAGAGTCTCCCCATAAATAGAGCTATCCCAAAAAAAAGAGCACAGCACATAACATAATTCCCGGCCAGGGAACACATAATACTCATCAGAAAGCAGTAATACAAGTAAATTCCCAGCCAGGGAAGACACCACACATATGACGACAAAAGTGGGTTTCAACACCCACATAATACACCAATGACTCTCTTAACATTTAGCAATTCTACTTCTAATTGCATGCAACATAGAATGAAAGAGAGAAAGGCTCATGCCTTTACATACAACCCATATACAAGTATAATCGTGCTCACATGCGAGCATCATAAATATGTATAAAATCAGCATGGGTATATAGGTACTCTATACGATACCGTGCTCCATCAAGCCCTGGTACCACGATCCTGGGAGTACATCCAATCAACAGCTCGAGCTCATCTCCAAAGCCATCGATGTACCTGTTCACCTGTCCCAACAGAGACAGCCCCCAACGGGGTGAGCATACCAATTCCACAATTTCATAATCATAATGACATAATACATAATTTACGAAAATGTAAATATTGTGGAACATATGTGACACTTCCTGGATGGTATCATCCTCATCCTAGCGTACCCCTGTAATAACCCTGTTCTCAAAACAGATAAATCATCAAATCTTGAATATGCAGTTAATCATCATATTGGTTAACCCTAACCAGTTTCGAATTAACAACATTTCATAACATCTTTCTTTATCTAGCAATTATCGTAATTCTAGATATCATATTGGGACTTCCTTAACTTCCGATACTAGTTAATCACTTCTCTGATTAACTACGTCTCTGTTCCTATTCATTACCAATAGGGAATAAAATACAGATATCCTAGATATCTAATCAGCACCACATTTTCATTTCTTACTTCAAAGTAGCGTCATACTACTGGTGTTCGCTCCGTAGCGACCACACCCATCGTTTGCTCGCTTCATAGCGGCACCAAGCATTTCACCATGTGATGCAACATAACGTAACCAAGTCACGGTGCCATAGTAAAGCATTTCATGTATTTTAAATCATGCATCATACTTGTAAAACATCATTTAAGTTATGCTCGTACGCTAAACGTACCTTAAATCCTCGAAGTCCGAGCCAAACCTTGCTCGAGTTCCATGTCCCGAGGAATGATGTGCTAACACGATAAATAATTCACAATTATTTACGAACATGCAACCCATGCTCAAGCACACCCATAACCCTCAAAATATTGTCAACACACGACAATTAACCTTTAAAAAGACCCGGGGCAGGGTACATGTAGGGAGGGAACAAATGAGACTATCGAAAAATTGCTCAAGAACAACTTCAATAATTCGAACCCTAGCATCACGATTCGAACCCAACCAAACATCATAAATCATCTAAAACATGTAATAAACGATCCCTAACATGAATCATCAACCCATAGCCAAAACCCCCAAAATCGAAATCAAACCCTCACCAAATTAGGGCAATTTCGAACCATACATCTCAATTTGATCCCAATTAAGCATCATAATTCATTTAAACATGAATTAATCGAATAACAACAAGAATCATCATCCTCATACCAAAAACCCAAATTTCGAACCCTAAATTCACAAAATCAGCGTTCAAAAATCGAATCCATAAGCAACAAATTTCGACCCATGAAAGTATGAAATATACGACTCAAAAGCAGCACAAAAACGCCCCTAAAACATCGGGAGAAAAGCCCCAAAAACGTACCAAAATCGGGCCACAAAATCGGACAGAAAATCAGTGACGAACCCTAGCGTTTTCTGCAGAAATCCGAGCTCGATTCTCGACGAAACTTCGAATTGTTGGTACGTATAGAAGGCGCCTGGAAGAGACGATTCCAACGGCGGGTGGCACGAGCCGAACGGCGGCCGGACGGCGGCGGGCGGTGGCCTTTTATGCGCGGGGTCAAAAGGGGATCGGGAAACCGGTGTGCGCGAGGAGAGAGAGAGAAGGTGAGGAAAATGGCTCCGATAATTAAAATCTCGGGCTCAACTGGTATTTATAGCAAAAATACCCCGAAATACTAATAGCCCCACAAATACATCATGATTCATTAAAAATCATCTGTTTTCAAAAACTCTCTCTCTAACTCAAAAACCCCCTACCGGTGCCCACACCAAGCACCCGAGATCCCGAGATGCATTAAAAAACCCAACTCACAGGTTTTCACCGAAATGAGAATACAATCTCAACCTCGAGATCCAACGATCCCAACTACTCAAATAGACGAGCCCAGAAGGCCCACACCGCGATTAAACTCCAAATCGCTACGTAAAACAACTTTAGAGGTTATTAACACCCCGGGATTAACATCTATAATCCCTGGTCATCACACAATCAATGCAAAGTCATAGTTTAGGAATATGTTACCGTTTGATGCCCGTACGTTTCTTACGTACCTTTTCAAAATATGGTGAAGTCGTAGCACTTTATCTTCTCGAAGTCGTGGGTCCTTGGGATGGTTCTACACAACCATACAATTCAATATTAGAAGCTAATCATAGTCCAATATTCAAAAACCCCACAAAAAAATCAAAAATACCCAATTTTACATCTCGCGATCGATCGCTGCCCAGGCGCGATCGATCGCGAGATCACACTGGACGGGGGGTGAAAATTTCCTTCTTCGGCGATCGATCGCCATAGTTGGCGCGATCGATCGCCATCGTCACCGATCGCCCAAAAGTGGCGATCGATCGCCAAAGGCTTCTGGAGCCTACTGTTGGCTCGCGATCGATCGCCAGCCTCTGCACTTCGAAAATCCACCATTTTTACACATTAAAACTTCACCAACCTCAACCAACATTTATTCCATCAATTCAACAACATAAAAACACTTAAAACCTTCCTCAAACATCATTAAACCACCAAAAACAAACATCATTTCAAAAGTCATCCCAACCCCCAACAAACCCATTTCAAAACCCTTCAAAACCATTCCAAACTTAAATCAAACATTTCAAAAACATCAAGGAGTGATATACAAACATCTTAGGTCTTAAATCTTACCAAGAAGTGCAAGAACAAAGCTTTTACAAGGGCTTCTTGTCCACTTTGGTGCCAAAATCGGGTTTGAGGGAAAAAGTGAGGGTTTGGGAAGAGATTTGGGGATTTGAGTGTAAAGAGTAGAGTGAGGTAAAAATGGTGGGTTAAGGGTTAAATCCTTACATTTAACTTGTACCCCAATAATTAACATGATGTATATAAAATGCATTAACATGGTAAGCATTTACAAAATGCAACCAACTTCATTAAATTCATACCATCCTCATAATTAAAATCAACATCCTTAAATCATGATAATTCTTCATTTCCACACATAATTTAATCATCGCAATAATTCATCATATAAACATAATTAATGTCCAAATTGCCATTAATTAATTTCGGGGCATCACATTACTCCCCTACTTATAAGATTTCGTCCTCGAAATCACATGCACTTACCCAAAATGAAACTAAACATAAATCATACCAGAAAATAGTTCCGGGTAGTGCTGCACCATATGCCGTTCCGTCTCCACGTAGCCTCATCGACACCCCGACGATCTCACTGAACTTTGACCATAGGTATAATTTTACTTCGTAGCCTGTGATCCTCACGATCCAGAATTCTAACCGGTCGTTCAATATAGGATATATCTGAACTCAACTGAACCTCTGAAGGCTGCAATACATGAGACGGATCGGGCTCATACTTCCTCAACATAGAAACGTGAAAGACATCATGAATACCGGATAAGGACGGTGGTAGAGCCAAGCGGTATGCCAAAGTACCGACGCGCTGCAATATCTCATATGGCCCAACATACCTCGGAGATAACTTTCCCCGCATACCAAACCGAACGACACCCCCGAAGGGTGAGATCTTCAAGAAGACCTTATCTCCTACTTGGAATTCTAGCGGCCGTCGCCGTTTATTGGCATAGGCTGCTTGCCTATCTTGGGCCGCTTTCATCTTTAAACGTATCATCTTAATCTTTTCTTCCATGTCTTTAATCATATCCGGTCCTCCGACTGCTTTACTGTGATGACCAGAAATTATGGATGTTAATCCCGGAGTGTTAATAACCCGTAAAGTTGTTTTACGTGGCAATTGGAGTTTAATCGAAGTGTTGAGCCTTCTGGGCTCGTCTATTTGAGTAGTTGGGATCGTGGGATCCCGAGGTTGAGATCGTATTCTCATTTCGGTGAAAACCTGTGAGTTGGGTTTTTAGTGTGACTCAGAATCTCGGGTGCTTGGTGTGGGCACCGGTAGGGGGTTTTTGAGTTAGAGATAGAATTTTTGAAAACAGATGATTTTTAATGAATCATGATGTATTTGTGGGGCTATTAGTATTTTGGGGTATTTTTGCTATAAATACCATTTGAACCCGAGATTTTAATGGGAAAAATCATTTCAGCCCCTTTCCTCCTCTCTTTCCCGTAGCCGCGCTGCTTCCCGTTTTTTCCCCAGACCCACGCCGCTTCAGGCGCTTCGCCCGCCGCCGTCCGGCCGCCGTTCGGCGCGTGCGACCCGCCGCCGGCTTCGTCTCGTCGAGGCGCAGCTATCCCCTCCATCAATTCGAAGTTTCGTCGCGTGTTGAAGTCGAATTTCGCTGGAATGCGCCGATCCCCAATTTCTAGGGTTCTTCGATTTTGGTCCGATTTCTTCCGATTTTCGATTGGGTAACCTCCCTTGCCCCTTTTTTGTCGTTGTTGTGTTATTCCCTGCCATTTTTGTGTTCGATTTGTTCGAATTATTGCTGTTGGTGGGATTGGTTCGAATTTTTGGATGTATGGGTGAAGTGGGTTCGAAAATTGTGATTTTTGGCAAGGTTGTGGCGATTCTTGTTATGGGTCGTTTATTACATGCCTTAGTTGTATAAGGATGCTTATTGTGTTCGAATTTTAGGGGTTTGGATTTCGAATTTTGGGGGTTTGGCATGTGGGGCGATTATTCATGTTGTTGATTGGTTAATTCATATTTTAGATGAATTATGGTGTTTATTTGGGCTCGAATTGTGGAGTGAGGGTTCGAAAAATTATTGGGGAGCTCTTGAGCAATTTTCGTTGATGTCTCATTCGATTTTCCCTCCCTGCATGTACTCTACCCCGGGTCCTTGAAATGGTTAATTGCCGTGTGTTGACAATATTTTTGAGGGTTATGGGTGTGCTTGAGCATGGGTTGCATGTTCGTAAATAATTGTGAATTATTTATCGTGTTAGCACATCGTTCCTCGGAGCATGGAACTCGAGCAAGGTTTGGCTCGGACTTCGGAGATTTAAGGTACGTGCGACGTACGAGCATTACTTTGTATGAGAGCATTTGTGAAATGCATAATGTATATTGACTTCATCGATGGTTGTGCGCATGGCTATATTTATGTGTTGATATATATGGGGTACTGGGCCTATATGACTATTGTACGGCATTTGAGATGCCTGAGAATGATCGTGGGATCATGTACTCATTATAAGACATGTGAGATGTCTAGGTATAATGGAAAATTGGTAAAATAAATGCTAGGCATTTGAGCTATTATGATTGATAGCGAAATTGAGAAATCAGTACTAGATATTGAGATATCTATATTTGTATGTATAATGAACTTGGAATCATTGATTATTGATACTTGAGAATCAGGCATGCTATGAGTTAAATCAATGTGTTGATTTACTGGTTTATGAGATTTGATGAGTTTGATGATTGTGAGAACAGGGACAGTACACGGAATCCCGGATGAGGATGTTGCCATCCAGGGAGTATCATTTAAAATTCATTAATATTTACTTGTGTTGTAAATTATGAATTTCATTATTGTGATTATGAGATTTCGTGTATTGGTATGCTCACCCCGTTGGGGCTGTCTCTGTTGGGGCAGGTGAACAGGTGCATCGATGGCTATGGAGCTGGGCTCGAGCTGTTGATTGGATGCACTCACAGGATCGTGGTACCAGGGCTTGATGGATCACGGTATCGTATAGAGTACTTATATACACCCGAGGTTTATATACACATTTATGATGCTCGCTTGTGAGCATGGATATTCATGTATATGAGTTGTATATAAAGGCATGAGCCTTTCTGTCTTTCATTATATGTTGCATGCAATTGTGGTAGAATTGCTAATGATATGAGAGTCGTTAGTGTATTATGTGGGTGTTGAAACCCACTTTTGTTGTCTTATGTGTGGTGTCTTCCCTGGCTGGGAATTTACTTTGTGTTCAGTATTCTGTTGGGTATTGTGTATTCCCTGGCCGGGAATTATATTATGTGATGTGCTTTTGTTTTGGGATAGCTCAATTTACGGGGAGACTCTGCCCAAATTTTTATAAAAGTCCATAATGTGAAAAGTGGCAAAATGGGGATGGTAATGGGCAACTCTATGAGTCTATATGTTAGTAGAGATGATCTTATAACGTTGTATATTAAAGGAATTTTGTAAGCATCATTTGAGCTTCCCGATTGACTTTTTATTGAAAGCATGTGCCACACATAATGGTTAATACACTAATTAAGGGTTTAGGGCTTGGGGTCCTTACATTAGTGGTATCAGAGCAGTGGTTAGCTCTTTGGGGTTGTTGAGGGCCTAAAACATGCTGATAGGGATGGGTAGCACATATTTATGCATGATAGTAGCTAGTGTTGTGTGACACAACTATTTTGCTTATGTGCATTTGTGATATGTGATCATAGTGAAACGATTGTATGTCATGACATCTATAGAATCATAATATAACCTGTTGATTATGATTGTGAGTTGTGACACAGGGACAACCAGGTGGAGCATATCGAAATGCATTGGGATACAGGAAGTACTTTGTACTCATAGTTTATGCATTTACTCATTATAATCATATTGTGGGAATATGGATTATTGTATGCTCATGGGTTGTGATTGTTCCTGTAGGAACACTATGATGCGAAAGGCTAAGGCCATGGTTGAAAGACACGAAACGGTAACCTGCATTTTATATACATCATGGATTTATACATTGTGGATGTATGTGTACATGTAGTGATGATTTTAATGCTTTGCCGCCAAATGTCGAAGCGAGGGGTGGGAGCGCCGCATGTCGCATTTGAGCGAGGTGCATTAAAATACACTCATGATGATGTATGTTGGTATATGGATTATGCTTTGTGATGCAGGTATGGATGAAATACTTGGTGAATATCCCATGAGTCATTGTTATGGATGTGTGATGATTTTAAATGCTTGCCGCTATTTATTATTTTGTGCCGCTAAAATGTGAAGCGAGGGGTGGGAGCGCCGCATGTCACATTGAAGCATGGTTAGCATATGAGGCGAGGAAAGAATATTTGCCGCTAAAATGTGAGGCGAGGGGTGGGAGTACCGCATGTCCATTTAAGCGAGGTTATTCTATGCCGCCTATATGTGAAGCGAGGGGTGGGAGTACCGCATGTTTTATTTGAGCGAGGGGCATTAAAATACACTACCGTGACAATGACTAGGGATCGGCTATATTGACTGGCGATGGTTCTTGCCGCCATGTATATTGATAGCGATGGTTCATGCCGCTATATTGACTGGCGATGGTTCTTGCCGCCATGTATATTGATAGCGATGGTTCATGCCGCTATATTGACTGGCGATGGTTCTTGCCGCCATGTATATTGATAGCGATGGTTCATGCCGCTATATTGACTGGCGATGGTTCTTGCCGCCATGTATATTGATAGCGATGGTTCATGCCGCTATATTGACTGGCGATGGTTCTTGCCGCCATGTATATTGATAGCGATGGTTCATGCCGCTATATTGACTCGCGATGGTTCTTGCCGCCATGGATATGGATAGCGATGGTTCATTCCGCTATATTGACTGGCGATGGTTCTTGCCGCCATGTATATGGATAGCGATGGTTCATTCCGCTATATTGACTGGCGATGGTTCTTGCCGCCATGTATATGGATAGCGATGCCTCTTTCCGCTATTATGTGGACGATGATTCATGCTCAGGTGTATAGCGAGGTTTCATGCCACTTATTATATGACGAGGTGTCAATGTCGTCGATTCTATAGCGATGGATTGTGCCGCTATGTGTTCAGCACAGGATTTTGCCGCCTTCGAGCGATGGGTGCTGACTACGTACTATTATCGAGCGACGGAGACAGGTATGCCGCTATATTGATAGCGATGAGGTATGGCATATTACTTGTGTTAGCATTATTGTGGATACTATGTGTTGCTATATATATGCCATGTGTTTGACGATGAGATTATGGATGTCGTGTATTGCCATGTACCGTCGTATGTTTGACGATGTTAGTCGGATGTCATATGTTGACATATGCCGTCACGGGATGACGATGACATAGTTGATGTTCTATGTAGACGTGTGGCGTCGTTTTGATGATTAATACATTTATGTTATGTATTTGGTTATATGGTTTGAGTGCCTTGGTGGGCACATGGTAGTGTCTGAGTCACTAGTTGACGAGACCATTATGTCGAGCAAGTTGCTCGAGGAACTATTGGGTGCGCCGTATAGGAATTATACCGCAGCACATATTCGAAGTATAATTGTCGAGCAATGATACCCTTGGGTATGCTCGTTGGTTTGGCTAGGGCCAAGTGATTGGTGGTAAGAGTAGTCATTGAGGAAACTACTCGCTTGTGTTGTGATGTAGGGTAGACATGGTTGCACCCACCCTGAGGGTGTGGGATAAGTCTTAACGGACTATGATTGCATCATAAGTGAGCAAGGACACCGGGTTGTCCATTGTGCTTGGTATTTTAGAGATATGCTGGGCGATGACCCACAACTCTAATAATTCGTACGTTATGGTATACCGGATTGGGACGTGTGTCACGTCGATAAGCTGGTACGAGCCTATGGAGACAGTGCTTTGCTAGCCAGATATCGTGGTACTGATATAGTGTGATTGTTGGAGCCATGATACTGCACGATGGAACCGAGTTTGGTGAATCGTATGATGATACGATGAAAGCTTTTGGCAGGCTTTTGATTGTCCCTTTGTAGCATGATGTTGAGGCATGTGACACCCCATGAGAACGTTTTTACGTCTATTGTTTTGAGGGATTTGTCTGGGGCAGCTCATAATGTTGGAGTACTAACAAGAGAGTCATCAGGTCGTTATTGACTCGATCTGAGGGAACCCGTGCATTTGGGATGCAATGGGTGTTATTGTATCCAGTTTTCCGAACAGTGGTTCGAGACTTGTGGATCTCGAGTTCGATGGCACTCCCCTTGTGGGGAAGAAGGTAGTATTATACCCATTTGGAAATCTTTGAAAGATTCGGTAAGTTGGTACGTGTAGTGTTGATTTTGGGAATCACACCGTGTTGTTGATCGTCAATTATCATCCTCCTCTGGATGGGGAATAACTCAGAATTGACAGTTGTGTTTGGGACTTAAAGGTATGTTGTAGATACCCGAGCCAAGTGCATTGAGTATGCATGTGATGTCAGTGCTTAGGCAGGTATACCGGTGAGTGTACGGACGCCAGTTATTGATTTCCTTTTTGTCAAGCATAGAGTTATGCTATTTTTGGATGGTTAAATCTCTGATGAGAGATATGGAACACCTTGAGATTGGGAATCTCCATGGCACGATGATTATGAGGGATAATCGTGAAGTTAGTTGACTTCCCTTGAGGAGGGATTATCTTGTGTGGGTTGAGATGTTCCCTGGTTGGTGTTTCCCTTCGAGTTATACGATAGCCTTCCCAGGTTTGGATTGTTAAATCCTAGGATTATCAAGGGATGGCAGGAATTCGGATTTATTGGGTGTCGCTGTCGACACAAGCGTTGAGGATGCAATGTGTTTATTGCATGTCCTTCCAAGATTTGAACTCTGTGGAGTCTCGATGGTTTACTTATGATCAGGATGTGATCCTTGGAATATCCGGAGGTGGACATCTTGTGAGATGTCTTTTGTGTGAATCTGTGGCCGTGAGTTGCCCAAATTGAGTTGCAATGATGCGACTGCTCATTTGATGGAGGAGGTTTGGAAGTGGAAACCAGGCTTGGTATGTGTACACCGTGGTATGCTAATGTTTCCCTCGTAATGATGTGTATTAGACATCGTGAGTCATAATAAAGATGTCATTGGATGATATCTACGATAGAATCGGGAGCGATTCGAATCCTTGCAGTTTCAGTTGACTAACTGCTTTTGGATTATTAGCGTTGAGTGGTGCTGACGCTCTTTGACGTTATGATGGATTTGGAAGTCTATTCCACTCCAGAGATTGACACGAGGTCAATGTTCTCACGGTTGAGGTGTCATTCATGATGCGTTCTTACTAAGTGGTATTAGAACGAAGGATGACTGTCCGATCTACGGTCGTAAATATTGGTTGTTTTGCAGTCATGAGGGACTGACTTTTGGGATGAACCGCATCGAGGTATGTTTTGCCTCTTGGGTGATATGTTGGTTTTGGTAAGTCGCTCTGTTTCAGAGTTTGAAGAGAGGTAAGTTTCCTCGTGGTTTTTAAGACGATTCTGATATGTTCAGGAATCGAGGTTATGACTTCATGTTGTTGTGTAGCCCGGGTGTTACGTGATACACCGGTGCTAATTTCGAGGACGAAATTCTTTTAGTGGGGGATATTGTGGTGACCAGAAATTATGGATGTTAATCCCGGAGTGTTAATAACCCGTAAAGTTGTTTTACGTGGCAATTGGAGTTTAATCGAAGTGTTGAGCCTTCTGGGCTCGTCTATTTGAGTAGTTGGGATCGTGGGATCCCGAGGTTGAGATCGTATTCTCATTTCGGTGAAAACCTGTGAGTTGGGTTTTTAGTGTGACTCAGAATCTCGGGTGCTTGGTGTGGGCACCGGTAGGGGGTTTTTGAGTTAGAGAGAGAATTTTTGAAAACAGATGATTTTTAATGAATCATGATGTATTTGTGGGGCTATTAGTATTTTGGGGTATTTTTGCTATAAATACCATTTGAACCCGAGATTTTAATGGGAAAAATCATTTCAGCCCCTTTCCTCCTCTCTCTCCCGTAGCCGCGCTGCTTCCCGTTTTTTCCCCAGACCCACGCCGCTTCAGGCGCTTCGCCCGCCGCCGTCCGGCCGCCGTTCGGCGCGTACGACCCGCCGCCGGCTTCGTCTCGTCGAGGCGCAGCTATCCCCTCCATCAATTCGAAGTTTCGTCGCGTGTTGAAGTCGGATTTCGCTGGAATGCGCCGATCCCCAATTTCTAGGGTTCTTCGATTTTGGTCCGATTTCTTCCGATTTTCGATTGGGTAACCTCCCTTGCCCCTTTTTCGTCGTTGTTGTGTTATTCCCTGCCATTTTTGTGTTCGATTTGTTCGAATTATTGCTGTTGGTGGGATTGGTTCGAATTTTTGGATGTATGGGTGAAGTGGGTTCGAAAATTGTGATTTTTGGCAAGGGTGTGGCGATTCTTGTTATGGGTCGTTTATTACATGCCTTAGTTGTATAAGGATGCTTATTGTGTTCGAATTTTAGGGGTTTGGATTTCGAATTTTGGGGGTTTGGCATGTGGGGCGATTATTCATGTTGTTGATTGGTTAATTCATATTTTAGATGAATTATGGTGTTTATTTGGGCTCGAATTGTGGAGTGAGGGTTCGAAAAATTATTGGGGAGCTCTTGAGCAATTTTCGTTGATGTCTCATTCGATTTTCCCTCCCTGCATGTACTCTACCCCGGGTCCTTGAAATGGTTAATTGCCGTGTGTTGACAATATTTTTGAGGGTTATGGGTGTGCTTGAGCATGGGTTGCATGTTCGTAAATAATTGTGAATTATTTATCGTGTTAGCACATCGTTCCTCGGAGCATGGAACTCGAGCAAGGTTGGCTCGGACTTCGGAGATTTAAGGTACGTCCGACGTACGAGCATTACTTTGTATGAGAGCATTTGTGAAATGCATAATGTATATTGACTTCATCGATGGTTGTGCGCATGGCTATATTTATGTGTTGATATATATGGGGTACTGGGCCTATATGACTATTGTACGGCATTTGAGATGCCTGAGAATGATCGTGGGATCACGTACTCATTATAAGACATGTGAGATGTCTAGGTATAATGGAAAATTGGTAAATAAATGCTAGGCATTTGAGCTATTATGATTGATAGCGAAATTGAGAAATCAGTACTAGATATTGAGATATCTATATTTGTATGTATAATGAACTTGGAATCATTGATTATTGATACTTGAGAATCAGGCATGCTATGAGTTAAATCAATGTGTTGATTTACTGATTTATGAGATTTGATGAGTTTGATGATTGTGAGAACAGGGACAGTACACGGAATCCCGGATGAGGATGTTGCCATCCAGGGAGTATCATTTAAAATTCATTAATATTTACTTGTGTTGTAAATTATGAATTTCATTATTGTGATTATGAGATTTCGTGTATTGGTATGCTCACCCCGTTGGGGCTGTCTCTGTTGGGGCAGGTGAACAGGTGCATCGATGGCTATGGAGCTGGGCTCGAGCTGTTGATTGGATGCACTCACAGGATCGTGGTACCAAGGCTTGATGGATCACGGTATCGTATAGAGTACTTATATACACCCGAGGTTTATATACACATTTATGATGCTCGCTTGTGAGCATGGATATTCATGTATATGGGTTGTATATAAAGGCATGAGCCTTTCTGTCTTTCATTATATGTTGCATGCAATTGTGGTAGAATTGCTAATGATATGAGAGTCGTTAGTGTATTATGTGGGTGTTGAAACCCACTTTTGTTGTCTTATGTGTGGTGTCTTCCCTGGCTGGGAATTTACTTTGTGTTCAGTATTCTGTTGGGTATTGTGTATTCCCTGGCCGGGGAATTATATTATGTGATGTGCTTTTGTTTTGGGATAGCTCAATTTACGGGGAGACTCTGCCCAAATTTTTATAAAAGTCCATAATGTGAAAAGTGGCAAAATGGGGATGGTAATGGGCAACTCTATGAGTCTATATGTTAGTAGAGATGATCTTATAACGTTGTATATTAAAGGAATTTTGTAAGCATCATTTGAGCTTCCCGATTGACTTTTTATTGAAAGCATGTGCCACACATAATGGTTAATACACTAATTAAGGGTTAAGGGTTTGGGGTCCTTACATTAGTGGTATCAGAGCAGTGGTTAGCTCTTTGGGGTTGTTGAGGGCCTAAAACATGCTGATAGGGATGGGTAGCACATATTTATGCATGATAGTAGCTAGTGTTGTGTGACACAACTATTTTGCTTATGTGCATTTGTGATATGTGATCATAGTGAAACGATTGTATGTCATGACATCTATAGAATCATAATATAACCTGTTGATTATGATTGTGAGTTGTGACACAGGGACAACCAGGTGGAGCATATCGAAATGCATTGGAATACAGGAAGTACTTTGTACTCATAGTTTATGCATTTACTCATTATAATCATATTGTGGGAATATGGATTATTGTATGCTCATGGGTTGTGATTGTTCCTGTAGGAACACTATGATGCGAAAGGCTAAGGCCATGGTTGAAAGACACGAAACGGTAACCTGCATTTTATATACATCATGGATTTATACATTGTGGATGTATGTGTACATGTAGTGATGATTTTAATGCTTGCCGCCAAATGTCGAAGCGAGGGGTGGGAGCGCCGCATGTCGCATTTGAGCGAGGTGCATTAAAATACACTCATGATTGTAAGTAACCCCATGAGCATACAACGCAGCGGAATAAAATTTTGGGATTACAAACCAGCGATCGAGTCCTGCTATGAGTGTCGAACGCTAGCACGTAAGCTCTCAAACATATATCTCGAGCGTCTGTATCGTACGCTCAGTTTTGTCCGTCCGGCTGAGGTGATAGGCTGTGCTCACCTCAACTCTGTACCTAGAGCCTTTCTGTATAAAGACCCACCCAGAAGTGAGATTGACCAGCGGATCTCGATCGGGACACTAGCGAAACAGGATCCAGTGTAGGTCCACCACATCTCTGACATATAATGCCATCCTCATGCGTATAAGTCATACAGTAGGGAATGAAGGGAGCCAATTTATCATCTGTCCCGACTACCCAGACATGTCATCAAAACCCGAAATAGTCCTCGTAAGATGGGTCACGAAATCCATAACACTGCTGCCACTATCCACCGAGTACTCTCCAAACTCCTTGCTCTCCTCCAGGCCTCTGCCTCTCTCCTGTTCCTGTTGACAAATCAACAGACTTGAAGAACGAAGTAATACATCCCGTTTCATTTGTCTCCACCAGAACTGGCTGTATAAATCCTTATACATCTTCTTGCCGCCTGGGTGGATACTCATCCTGCTGCAATGAGCTCGCTGTAATAAACCCTGGCGTAACTCGGGTGCATCTGGAACCACCCATCTGTCGCCAAGTCTCAGAGAACCGTCCTCAGCCACTCTGAATCTCGATGGCTGATCTGAATGAACCACTGACATCCATCTCTGAACCTCTGCATCGGTCCCCTGAGCCTTCCTGATGTGATCATAAATAACAGGCTCAGCTAGCAAGGTCAATACCTGTACCGGTGAAGCAGACACATCAAATCCCAAATGGCAGTAGGAGCCCAACATAGCTGATAGACACATGGCATCTTCTGCTGTGCTCCTCACCTTCCGACTCAAAGCGTCGGCTGTCAGATTTGGTTTCCCGGGATGGTATAGGATTTCACAATCATAATCCTTCAGCAGGTCCATCCATCTCCTCTGCCTCATGTTCAGCTCAGCCTGTGTAAACAAGTACTTCAGACTCTTGTGATCAGTGAAGATGGTAAATGAGGTACCGTATAAGTAGTGTCGCCATGTCTTCAAGGCGAACACTATAGCTGCCAACTCCAGATCATGGACTGGATACCTCGTCTCGTGTGGCTTCAACTGTCTCGAAGCGTAAGCCACTACATGTCTGTCCTGCATCAGTACGCACCCTAAGCCCTGTAGCGATGCGTCGGTATAAAGAACAAATCCTTTGTTCTCCTTGGGAATCACTAGAACTGGTGCAGTAGTCAGTCTGTGCTTCAATTCCCTGAAACTCTGCTCACAAGCCTCTGACCAACAAAATGAGACTCCCTTCTGAGTCAGCTGAGTAAGTGACTTGGCGATCTTTGAGAAGCCCTCGAAGAAACGTCGATAATTGCCAGCCAGACCAAGAAAACTTCGAATCTCACTGACTGAAGTAGAAGCAGACCAATCCATAACTGCCTCTATCTTCCTCGGGTCTACTGATATCCCCTTTCGTGATATGATATGGCCCAAGAATGTAACACTAGCCAAAACTCACACTTGCTGAGTTTGGCGTACAACTGATGATCTCTGAGGATCTGGAGCACTATCCTCAGATGATCGGCATGATCCTCCTTACTCCTTGAATAGACCAGGATGTCATCAATGAACACGATCACAAACTGATCGAGGTACTCCTGAAATACTTTGTTCATCAGACTCATAAACACAGCTGGGGCATTCGTCACCCCGAATGGCATCACTAAGAACTCGTAGTGTCCATACCGAGTTCTAAAAGCCGTCTTTTGGACATCACCAGCTCTAACCCGTACCTGGTGATAGCCTGACCTCAAGTCTATCTTGGAGTACACCTCTGTACCCTGAAGCTGGTCGAACAGGTCATCAATCCTCGGAAGTGGATACCTGTTCTTCACTGTGGCCTTGTTCAATTGCCTGTAGTCAATGCACAGACGCATTGATCCATCCTTCTTTTTCACGAACAAGACTGGTGCACCCCAAGGCGATACACTAGGACGAATGTATCCCTTGTCAAGGAGTTCCTGTAACTGTACCTTCAGCTCTCTCAGCTCTGCTGGTGCCATCCTATAAGGAGCACGGGAAATAGCAGGAGTCCCCGGCAGTAGCTCAATGGCAAACTCAACGTCTCTAACAGGCGGAAACCCTGGAATCTCATCTGGGAACACATCGATGAACTCTGCCACAACCGGTATGTCCTCGGCTTTAACTTCCTTTTCCTCAGATACATCCACGGCATAAATGATGTAACCTGTGTGTCCGTGCTCCAATAATCGTGCCATCTTAACCGCTGATATTACCGGAATCTTTGGATGAGAGTCGTCCCCATAGAAGGTCCACTGGAACCCCTGATCAGACAGAAAACGCACTATCCTCTGTCGGCAGTCTACCACAGCTCGGTATCTGCTCAACACATCAATGCCGATAATACAGTCAAAGTCTGCCATCTCTAACTGAATCAGATCGGCCCTCAGATCATTGCTCTCAAAATAAATGAGGCAATCAGATAACAGTCGGTCTGCAATCACATGCTTTCCCGTGGGTGTCGAGACCATGAGAGGCGTGGGTAACAGAGACGAGCACAAGCGGTGCCTCTCCACAAAAGCGGTAGATACAAAGGAATGGGAAGCACCTGTATCTATCAATATAAGTGCAAGATACGTAAATAAATGGCACGTACCAGCAATGACCTCCTCTGGGGCTGCCTCAGCCTGCTCCCTAGTCAGTGCATACACTTGACCCTGCGGCGGTCCTGCCGTCTGACCTCCCTGTGGTCGTGGTGCAAACTGCTGTCTCTGTGGTGCCCTCCCAGCATCAAACCTTGGCCTATTCGGCCCAGAGTCTGCCTGACCTGCCCGATTGGGGCAACCTCGAGCCAAGTGGCCCATCTTGCCATGGACAAAGCAACCCTGACAGTCACGTAACAAGTGCCATCCTCCACAGTTGGTGCACCTGCTTCCCCCTGTCTTGCTCCCCTGAGTGGGTCCCCGATTGTTCTGCTTCTGACCCTGAGACTTCTTCCCACCAAATTTGGAAGATGATGAGGCCCCACGAGCCTTGAACTGATCCCCTCGTGGCCTCAAACTATCAGCAACAGGCCTCGGTGGTGGTACTGAAGGGGGTACATCATCCTTATACGCGCCCACCGCAATCTCCGCCAACTCTGCCCGTGTCAGGGCGTCATCAAATGAGCTGGGGTTATTGGAGATAACCCGATCAAATAGCTCTGGCCTCGAACCCTTCAGAAAATTCCTCATCTTTGCATGGCTGCTCACACCGATATGAGGTACATACCTCAACAGTGAAGAATACTGCATAGCGTAGTCTGACACTGACATGCTTCCCTGCTTCAAAGCATTGAACTCGTCTTCCTTTAATTGTCTGGCAGCTGCAGAGAAATACCGGTTAAGGAACCGGGTCCGGAATACAGTCCAGTCAACTGCCATACCTGTAGGGTCCTCCTACCTTAACATCATAAGCAAGGAATAATTAGGGCTAAACATGCATTACATACAGCTTAGGGCTCCGGTTATTACGTGAGTTATTAGGATTACAGGCCAAAATAAAACTTCAAACAAATTAATTACATTCTCAAATGAAGGGATGGTTTAATAACAAGTTGCTAGACTTGTTATTAATCCTATACACGAAACAAACTCGATTCACAATCGAAACAACCACCAAACCACCAAGAACCCCTCGACTTTGAAGGAGGTCGAGAGCTCTTGTGATGATGCGGCCGTTTTTGTCTTGCTTGTGTAGGGTTTTGAGTGTTATGAATTGTCTTACAATTAATCACCTTGCAATCATATTAAATATAATTAATTAAAGGCTTTCTTAAAGCTTCATGGGCTTAAGCCCATGATTTAATTAATCCTTATGATTATTAATTAAGACTCCTCTTAATTATTTAATTCATCCCATGAATTTAATTTCCCTTCTCGATTTAATCTTTTGTGCGACCCAATAGGATCTCGTAATGTTGGCAGTGACATAAAATCTCATTTTATGTCGCAAGCATCGAGCGGTATCTAGCAACACATCAATGCTACCCAAATTACGAGAATGTCAATGACTCGACATAACCTTTAGAACTTGTGACAATATTAATCATGTAACTTAATCCCTTTGTCCTCTGTGTTTAGATTGAACACGAGTCATGGAATAGTCATACTCGTATATTCAATCTCTATTTCTTGATCCCCAAGTAGAACTAGAATAAATGAATAAGCTCGATATCTCATATCGACTCATTCGAGCATGGCCATGCATTTTAGTTCTCACTTGATCAAGGGCCAAACACATCTCCTGTTATATAGGAGGGACAAATCCTATCTCGATTAGTCAACATCCCTCTACATAATTCGTAGTGTATCCAATAGTCGCCTTTATAGTATACCCTGTTACGGGTAACGTTTGACGATATCAAGATACATAACTCCTTATGTTGGGATCTCTGATGATCACAAGTCGTAAGGATTACATACATTATTATCACTATGAGAATTGCATATGACGATCATATAACTATCCATGTTGCATTCTCATGGTGGGTCTGTTCAGTACATCGTTCTCTAACATGTACCCATATGTTGATTTGATATCTCATATCAATGAACAATTCATCGATCAACATATACTAGTCTCTACGTATTATCATTATCCCTTTCATGATAATACTTGACTAGGAACATCTTTAAGAATAATACAATATTATTCTAAGGACATTAACATATATATTAATTCACAATGCACAGTTAAAAGAATAATATACAATAATGAATTGCCATTCATAAATCCATAAACATTGTATGTCTTAAACAATCATCTAATGACTTGTCTTAGGGCATATCCCAACAAATCTCCCACTTGCACTAAGACCACTCAGACATATACCTAATGCCTAGAGATCTAGTATAACGATCATGCTTCTGCTGTGACAGCGGCTTCGTCAATGGGTCAGATACATTATCATCTGTTGGTACTTTGCATATTTTAACATCTCCCCTTTCAACGATTTCTCGAATGAAATGGAAACGCCTAAGTATGTGCTTGGATCTTTGGTGAGATCTTGGTTCCTTAGCCAATGCGATCCCTCCATTGTTGTCACAATAGAGTTCTATCGGATCTTTAATGCTAGGCACCACTCCAAGTTCAGAAATGAACTTCCTCATCCAAACAGCTTCCTTTGCTGCATCCGAGGCAGCAATATACTCAGCTTCCGTTGTAGAATCGGCTACTGTTTCTTGCTTTGAACTCTTCCAGCTCACAGCACCTCCATTTAGGCAATACACATATCCAGATTGCGATCGAAAATCATCTTTGTCGGTTTGGAAGCTTGCATCAGTGTAACCCATTACATTGAGCTCTTCCTCACCTCCATAAATCAAGAATGTATCCTTAGTCCTTCTCAAGTACTTTAGGATATTCTTGACAGCAATCCAGTGACCTTCACCTGGATCAACTTGATATCTGCTCGTCATGCTCAAAGCATACGATACATCGGGACGAGTACATATCATGGCATACATGATAGATCCAATAGCTGATGCGTATGGAATCTTACTCATGCGTTGTCTCTCATCTGGTGTTGAAGGACACTGTTCCTTCGAGAGATAAATACCATGTGTCATAGGCACGAATCCTTTCTTGGATTGTTGCATGCTAAACCTTTTAAGCACCTTGTCTATGTATGTACTTTGACTTAGACCAAGAAGCCTTCTCGATCTATCTCTATAGATCTTGATTCCTAACACATAGGTAGCTTCTCCTAAGTCTTTCATCGAAAAGCAGTTCCCTAGCCAAATCTTTACAGATTGCAAGGCAGGGATATCATTTCCAATAAGAAGTATGTCATCTACATACAACACTAGGAAAATGATTACGCTCCCACTGACCTTCTTGTAGACACAAGGTTCATCTTCATTTTTGATAAAACCAAACTCTTTGATTGCATCATCAAAACGAAGATTCCAACTCCGAGAAGCTTGCTTCAATCCATAAATGGATCGTTGTAGCTTGCATATCTTTCCAGCATCCTTTGGATCGACAAAACCCTCGGGCTGTGTCATGTACACATCCTCGAGCAGATTTCCATTAAGGAAAGCTGTTTTGACATCCATCTGCCAGATTTCATAATCATGAAATGCAGCTATTGCAAGTAAGATCCTTATGGATTTAACCATGGCCACTGGTGAAAAGGTTTCATCATAGTCAATACCATGAATTTGTTTGAATCCTTTTGCAACCAGCCGACCTTTATAGGTTTGTACATTACCATCCATATCGGTCTTTTTCTTGAAAATCCATTTGCACCCTATGGGTCGTACCCCTTCAGGTGGATCAACCAAAGTCCATACTTGGTTTGCATACATGGATTCCATCTCAGATTTCATGGCTTCTTGCCATTTCTCAGAATCATTGCCCATTATAGCTTGTTGATAAGATGACGGCTCATCCTCATCAATAAGTAGTAAGTCACCTTGTTGAGTCACAAGAAATCCATATCTCTCTGGCTCCCGGTGTACTCTTACAGACCTACGCTGGGCTTGTGTCTCTTGAGCAGGTGCTTCTTCCACAACAGTTTGTGGTGCCTGCTCTGTTTCCATCTCAATTTCTGGTTCAGTGTTTTCTTGTGGTTGAACTTCACTAAGTTCTATTTTTCTCCCACTGGTTTTTCTAGAAATAAATTCTCTTTCAAGAAATACACCAGTCCGAGCAACAACTATTTTGTTCTCGGTGGGATAATAGAAATAGTATCCTTTCGTTTCCTTAGGATACCCCACAAATAAACACTTATCAGATTTGGGTCCAAGTTTGTTAGTGGCGTGACGTCTAACGAAAGCCTCACAACCCCAAATCTTCATAAAAGACATACTAGGACGCTTCCCAGTCCATATCTCATATGGTGTCTTTTCCACTGATTTAGATGGAACACGGTTCAGTAAGAAAATCGCTGTTTCTAGAGCGTGTCCCCAAAATGATATCGGAAGATCTGCATGACTCATCATTGATCTAACCATGTCTAACAAGGTTCGATTTCTCCTCTCGGATACACCATTCCATTGTGGAGTATACGGAGGAGTGAGTTGTGGGACTATCCCACACTCCTTTAGATAGTCATGAAACTCTTGGCTTAAGTATTCTCCTCCTCGATCTGATCGAAGGATTTTGATACTTTTGCCAAGTTGGTTTTGTACTTCATTCTTGAAATCTTTGAACTTTTCAAAGGTTTCATGCTTATGTTTCATTAGGTACACATACCCATATCTACTGAGGTCATCAGTAAATGTAACGAAGTATTGAAAACCACCTCTAGCTTGTGTACTTATTGGTCCACATACATCAATATGTATTAGTCCCAATAAAACATTTGCCCTTTCAACATGTCCCTTGAAAGGGGCTTTAGTCATCTTGCCCATTAAACAAGATTCGCATGTTTCATATGATTCAAAATCAAATGAATCTAATACTCCATCCTTATGAAGTTTAGATATGCGGTTCTCGTTTATGTGGCCCAAGCGACAGTGCCAGAGATAAGTCGGATTACAATCATTATTTTTAATCCTTTTAGTATTTATGTTATAGATAGGCATATCAAGATTTAATACATAAAGACCATTCACCATTTGTGCATTAGCATAAAACATATCATTTAAATAAATAGAACAACAATTGTCCTTTATTATAAATGAAAAACCATACTTGTCCAAACAAGAAATAGATATAATGTTTTTAGTAATTGAAGGCACAAAATAACAGTCTTTTAAAATCAACGATAAACCAGAAGGTAAAGCTAAATGATAACTCCTATAGCTAATGCAGCAACTCTTGCTCCATTTCCAACTCGGAGATCAACTTCACCTTTTGCCAATGCCCTACTCCTTTTGAGATCCTGCACATTTACACAAATGTGAGATCCACATCCAGTATCTAATACCCAAGATGAAGAAGTAGATAAATTGACTTCTATAACAAAAATACCTGAAGCGGAAGTCACACTTCCTTTCTTTAGATCCTCCAGATATACTTTGCAGTTTCTTTTCCAATGGCCGGTCTCACCGCAATGGAAACAGTTCCCTTCCTTTGCTATCCCTCCCTT
Organism: Haberlea rhodopensis; assembly: GCA_907163345.1. Taxonomy (NCBI): domain Eukaryota; kingdom Viridiplantae; phylum Streptophyta; class Magnoliopsida; order Lamiales; family Gesneriaceae; genus Haberlea; species Haberlea rhodopensis. The sequence goes on along the minus strand of CAJQUN010000202.1, from coordinate 817,082 downwards.
TGGCTTTAGTGCAGAAGACTTTGGCTTAGATTTAGCAAAGACCTTCTTTGCTTTCTTGTTGCCTTTAGTTTTGGCCCTTCCTTTGCCCTTATTCACAATAAGGACATTTGTGGCCTTAGTCTTCTTAGTGTTTGCTTCATATGTTCTCAACATACCAAGCAACTGGGGCAGAGTCTTTTCCATATCAGTCATATTGTAATTTACTACAAATTGACTGAAGCTCTCCGGCAACGATTGCAAGATTACATCGGTGGCCAACTCTTGGTCCAATGGAAAACCTAGCTTGTCCAGATTCTCAATGTACCCAATCATCTTGAGCACATGAGTTCCAACTAAGCTTCCTTCTACCATCCTGCACTGGAATAACGCTTTAGAGACGTCATACCTCTCTTGTCTAGCTTGCTGTTGGTACAACTGCTTTAAGTGTTCGATCATATCGAACGCCTCCATTTCCTCATGTTGCTTCTGAAGCTCAGAGTTCATAGTGGCAAGCATGAGGCACCCAACATCAAGTGCGTCACTCTGATGCTTCTTGTAAGCATCTTTTTCAGCTCTTGTAGCTGTTAGGGGAGGTTCCTCAGCGAGCAAGGGTTCCTCTAGAACATATTGTTTCTTTTCTTGTTTGAGGACTATCCTCAAGTTCCTATGCCAGTCTAGGAAATTTGTCCCATTTAATTTGTCCTTCTCAAGGACTGATCGCAGTGATAAAGTGCTAGTAACGTTTGTAGTTGCCATGGATATCTACAATATAAATATGCAAAATAAGTTTATGATTTAAATCATTTAACATGGTCTTATATTAAATGATACTCCCACTATTTTGTTTGAAAAATATCAACCCTCGAAACTTTTAGTGGGCCAAGATCCATATTTCACTTAATCTTGAGTTAGCTTTGGCTAATCGCCCAAGACTCGGTTATTTAGGTAGACAACACTTTGTCAATTACATCACATATAATTCTTGGATAGTTGGACGAACAACACTTTGTTCAATTCATCAAATGAATTATAATCCAACCCATGCCTCTAGGTTCCCAATCCTATTGAGATAACCTAGTTAAGTCATACCCAATTAAAGTATGACGGATATCACTTTTATCCTTTCGCGCCTTACTAAGATTGCCACGGTGCTTTGCTTTGGCAAACCCACACATGTACAATCGAAGTTATTGACGAGTACTTTTATTTGGAAGGCATCTAAAACTTAATATTTTAGAGGGATTTATTGATCTCATGATTAATTTGATAATTTAAAATATGTCCACTACATATAGTTGTATACATATCTACATATATGTGTAATACTATTATCAAACTAAAACATAAGATAAATCATGCATCAACATACATAATTAAAACGTGACATGGTTATAGCCCCTACTAATGAGTTTCTCAAGCCAATGAGAAACTCCTATGAGTCAACCTAAGGTAACTTCATAAGCACCTTCCTTTGGCTCCAATTTGTGAATGGCCTCCTCATCCCGGCACGATGTTCCATCTTCATTGATCACCATCAATAAAATAAACTACACTATTTTACAAGATATAGAATTCCTCGATTCACATTCGAGGGGAACATAGGGGAGGGATAACATTTAGAATGAAATAGAGAAAGGCACGACACGCAGGTCGTATTATAAATTACAATCATTCACAAATCCTATCTAATAGGTCAAAGGGCTATAACCACGCACCATGCTCAAACAACACATAAAGCATGCATTAACATTTAATTAATTAAATTCTAAACAATTTAAATTTAATTCTAATTAAAACTGTAAAATAATTTTTGAAAAATTATCGTACGCTCGGGACATCACATGCCACGAACTAAAGCGACTAAAACACGAACCACCATGATTCGAACCAAGACCCACGGCTGGACCAATAGTGGGCCTAGGGTTCGAAACCCTAGCCCATGGCCGAGCCATGGTCCATGCGGCGGCTTGGGTGCGGCGCTGCTAGGGTTCAAAACCCTAGCCGCCTTGCACCATCTTGATTCTATCGAGCCAACTTGCACCTTCTCAATACTTTATCGAGCCAAAAGAGTTCAAAACCCTAGATAGTGCGACGGCTTGACCCATGCTCGAGCCAGGGTCCGAACCCTAGCTCTTAGGCGGCGGCCGAGAGGCCAATTTGACTAGGGTTCAAAACCCTAGCCACTTTGTAGCGGCGGCCGAGCCATGGTGACTAGGGTTCGAAACCCTAGCACCTAGGTTGCCTCGGCCGTGAGCCTACACGAGCCATGTTCCGGTTTTTGATCACGAATTATCATATATTTCGATCCGTCAATTATATCATATATATTATCATACGATGATCTTCACAAAATCGATTTTTCCATATCATATATGAAAATACAGTTTTAAATAGCATGCAATATTAATTCTAACATGATTAAACTATTTAACCACATAAAATCCGATATGAGCCTTGTACACGGCTCTGATACCACTGTAAGTAACCCCATGAGCATACAACGCAGCGGAATAAAAATTTGGGATTACAAACCAGCGATCTATACATAGGGATTCATATCGGATTAGAGAATTACAAGTGTCTTACCCTTGTAGCGTGTTTGAGGCCGAATCCACGGAGCTGCACCACGTCCTACGCCTTCTCCGAGTCAATAGCAAAACACGAATGGTTTTGCCTCAACGGTATCCACACGATCGAATCGAATGAAGGGATGGTTTAATAACAAGTTGCTAGACTTGTTATTAATCCTATACACTGAAACAAACTCGATTCACAATCGAAACAACCACCAAACCACCAAGAACCCCTCGACTTTGAAGGAGGCCGAGAGCTCTTGTGATGATGCGGCCGTTTTTGTCTTGCTTGTGTAGGGTTTTGAGTGTTATGAATTGTCTTACAATTAATCACCTTGCAATCATATTAAATATAATTAATTAAAGGCTTTCTTAAAGCTTCATGGGCTTAAGCCCATGATTTAATTAATCCTTATGATTATTAATTAAGACTCCTCTTAATTATTTAATTCATCCCATGAATTTAATTTCCCTTCTCGATTTAATCTTTTGTGCGACCCAATAGGATCTCGTAATGTTGGCAGTGACATAAAATCTCATTTTATGTCGCAAGCATCGAGCGGTATCTAGCAACACATCGATGCTACCCAAATTACGAGAATGTCAATGACTCGACATAACCTTTAGAACTTGTGACAATATTAATCATGTAACTTAATCCCTTTGTCCTTTGTGTTTAGATTGAACACGAGTCATGGAATAGTCATACTCGTATATTCAATCTCTATTTCTTGATCCCCAAGTAGAACTAGAATAAACGAATAAGCTCGATATCTCATATCGACTCATTCGAGCATGGCCATGCATTTTAGTTCTCACTTGATCAAGGGCCAAACACATCTCCTGTTATATAGGAGGGACAAATCCTATCTCGATCAGTCAACATCCCTCTACATAATTCGTAGTGTATCCAATAGTCGCCTTTATAGTATACCCTGTTACGGGTAACGTTTGACGATATCAAGATACATAACTCCTTATGTTGGGATCTCTGATGATCACAAGTCGTAAGGATTACATACATTATTATCACTATGAGAATTGCATATGACGATCATATAACTATCCATGTTGCATTCTCATGGTGGGTCTGTTCAGTACATCGTTCTCTAACATGTACCCATATGTTGATTTGATATCTCATATCAATGAACAATTCATCGATCAACATATACTAGTCTCTACGTATTATCATTATCCCTTTCATGATAATACTTGACTAGGAACATCTTTAAGAATAATACAATATTATTCTAAGGACATTAACATATATATTAATTCACAATGCACAGTTAAAAGAATAATATACAATAATGAATTGCCATTCATAAATCCATAAACATTGTATGTCTTAAACAATCATCTAATGACTTGTCTTAGGGCATATCCCAACAATGATGATGTATGTTGGTATATGGATTATGCTTTGTGATGCAGGTATGGATGAAATACTTGGTGAATATCCCATGAGTCATTGTTATGGATGAGTGATGATTTTAAATGCTTGCCGCTATTTATTATTTTGTGCCGCTAAAATGTGAAGCGAGGGGTGGGAGCGCCGCATGTCACATTGAAGCATGGTTAGCATATGAGGCGAGGAAAGAATATTTGCCGCTAAAATGTGAGGCGAGGGGTGGGAGTACCGCATGTCCATTTAAGCGAGGTTATTCTATGCCGCCTATATGTGAATGCTCGCCTGATAACTGTTATTATAGGAGAACTCCACCAGTGGCACCGAATCCTGCCACGGAGTATCAAATTCCAAAACACATGCCCTCAGCATATCCTCGAGCGTCTGAATAGTGCGCTCTGTCTGACCGTCTGTCTGGGGGTGATAGGCTGTACTCAGTCTTACCTCCGTGCCCAAAGCTGTCTGGAGACCCTCCCAGAAATGTGAAGTGAACCTCGGGTCCCTGTCAGACACTATCGAGACTGGAATGCCATGCAATCTCACCACATCCCGCACATATAGTTGGGCCATCTTTAAATATGTGAAAGTCATACTGTAAGGGATGAAATGAGCTACCTTTGTCAGCCTATCCACGATCACCCAGATCGCATCAAATCCAGAGGTCGACCTTGGCAAGTGGGTCACGAAGTCCATAGATATATGCTCCCACTTCCATTTAGGTGCCTCTAAGCTCTTCAGTTCACCACCAGGCCTCTGTCTTTCTGCCTTCACTTGCTGGCAGATCAGACATCTCTTAACAAAAGCAATCACTTCACGTTTCATGCGTCTCCACCAAAATTGACCACATAGGTCCTTGTACATCTTCCTCCCTCCTGGGTGGATACTGAACCGGCTACTGTGGGCACGGTGCAAGATTCCTTGGCGTAATTCTGGTGTCCTTGGCACCACCCAATGGTTGCCAAGTCTCAAGGAACCATCCTCAGCAACTCGGAACTTTGATGGTTGCCCTTGGAGTACTATCGATGACCATCTCTGAATTTCATCATCCGAACTCTGAGCTTTCCTAATAGCCTCAAATATATCTGGCTCAGCCAATATGGTCGACACTCGCACCGGCAACGTGTGCACATCAAAATCATAGCCCAGATGGCAATAAGAAGTCATCATAGCTGATAAACACATGGCGTCCTCAGCAGTACTCTTCACCTTCCGATTTAAGGCGTCTGCTATCGAATTTGCTTTACCAGGATGGTACTCAATCTCACAATCATAATCCTTGAGCAAGTCCATCCATCTTCTTTGACGCATGTTAAGTTCAGCCTGAGTGAATAGGAACTTCAGGCTCTTATGATCCGTATAGATGGTGAACGTCGTACCATAAAGATAATGACGCCAAATCTTCAAGGCGAAAATGATGGCCGCCAGTTCCAGGTCATGGACTGGGTATCTGGTCTCATGAGGCTTCAACTGCCTCGAAGCATAAGCCACCACGTGCTTATCTTGCATCAACACACAACCCAAACCTTGCAATGATGCATCCGTGTACAAGGAAAACTTCTTATTCTCAGAAGGAATTACCAACACTGGCGCTGTCGTCAAGCGACGCTTCAACTCTTGGAAGCTCTCCTCACAAGCTTCGGACCAATGGAATGGGACTCCTTTCTAAGTCAACTGTGTCAACGGCTTAGCGATTTTAGAGAATCCCTTGACGAAACGTCGGTAATAACCCGCTAAACCAAGGAAGCTCCGTATTTCGGGCACAGAAGTGGGTGCAGACCACTCCATAACAGCTTCAATCTTTCTGGGATCCACAGATATCCCACTGCTAGATATAACATGGCCCAAGAATACCACACTGTCCAACCAAAACTCGCACTTGCTAAGCTTTGCATATAATTGATGATCTCTAAGGATCTGAAGTACTGTCCTCAAGTGCTCAACATGTTCTTCTTCAGTCCGGGAGTAAATAAGTATATCATCAATGAAGATTATGACAAACTGGTCCAAATATGGCTGGAATACCCTGTTCATTAAACTCATGAAAACAGCTGGGGCATTCGTCACCCCAAAGGGCATGACTAAGAATTCATAGTGCCCATATCTGGTCCTGAAAGCTGTCTTCTGTACATCATCCTCCCTTACCCGAATATGATGGTACCCCGACCTCAGATCGATCTTACTGTAGAGTCTCGTACCCTGCAACTGATCAAATAAATCATCGATCCTCGGAAGCGGATACTTGTTCTTTACAGTGGCTTTGTTCAGTTGTCTGTAATCGATGCACAGACGCATCGAGCCATCTTTCTTTTTGACAAACAAAACTGGTGCACCCCAGGGCGATACGCTAGGGCGTATGTAGCCCCTGTCAAGGAGTTCTTGCAACTGAACTTTTAATTCCTTTAGCTCCGTTGGTGCCATCCTATACGGGGCACGAGAAATGGCTGACGTCCCCGGTAGTAATTCGATTCCAAACTCGACCTCTCTCGCCGGTGGGAATCCGGGAATCTCTTCAGGAAATACATCAGGAAACTCCGCCACTACGGGCACATCTTCAACCTTTAGTTCTTCCTTCTTTCCAGAAATATCAACAGCATAAATAAGATATCATGTATGGCCTCGTTCCAATAATTGTGTCATCTTGACCGCGGATATCAACGGAATTTTTGAATGAGAACCAACTCCATAGAACGTCCACTGAACTCCCTTATCAGATCTGAATTGTACTACGCCTCTGAAAGGCGAGATCTTCAGAAAAACCCTGTCGCCTAACTGACACTCCAACGGTCTACGCCGCAGATTGGCATATGCTGCCTGTCTGTCCTGAGCTGCCTTCATCTTTCTTCTGATAACCTTAACTTTCTCTTCCATTTCCTGAACCAACTCTGGTCCTCCAACCGACTTACGGTCCATGTCATCCCAACACAAGGGTGACCTACAACGCCTACCATAGAGGGCCTCAAAAAGAGCCATCTGTATACTTGCCTGGTAGCTGTTGTTGTAAGAGAACTCCACCAAGGCTATCGAGTCCTGCTATGAAGTGTCGAACTCTAGCACGTAAGCTCTCAACATATCTTCGAGCGTCTGTATCGTACGCTCAGTTTGTCCGTCCGTCTGAGGGTGATAGGCTGTGCTCAGCCTCAACTCTGTACCTAGAGCTGTCTGTAGACCCTCCCAGAAGTGAGATGTGAACCGCGGATCTCGATCGGACACTATCGAAACAGGGATCCCGTGTAGTCTCACCACATCTCTGACATATATTGCCATCCTCAAGTGCGTATATGTCATACAGTAGGGAATGAAGTGAGCCACTTTAGTCAATCTGTCCACGACTACCCAGATGGCATCAAAACCCGAAATAGTCCTCGGTAAGTGGGTCACGAAATCCATAGACACGTGCTGCCACTTCCACTCGGGTATCTCCAAACTCCTTAGCTCACCTCCAGGCCTCTGCCTCTCGGCCTTTACCTGTTGACAAATCAAACAGTGCTTGAAGAACGAAGTAACATCCCGTTTCATTTGTCTCCACCAGAACTGGCTGTATAAATCCTTATACATCTTCTTGCCGCCTGGGTGGATACTCATCCTGCTGCAATGAGCTCGCTGTAATAAACCCTGGCGTAACTCGGGTGCATCTGGAACCACCCATCTGTCGCCAAGTCTCAGAGAACCGTCCTCAGCCACTCTGAATCTCGATGGCTGATCTGAATGAACCACTGACATCCATCTCTGAACCTCTGCATCGGTCCCCTGAGCCTTCCTGATGTGATCATAAATAACAGGCTCAGCTAGCAAGGTCAATACCTGTACCGGTGAAGCAGACACATCAAATCCCAAATGGCAGTAGGAGCCCAACATAGCTGATAGACACATGGCATCTTCTGCTGTGCTCCTCACCTTCCGACTCAAAGCGTCGGCTGTCAGATTTGGTTTCCCGGGATGGTATAGGATTTCACAATCATAATCCTTCAGCAGGTCCATCCATCTCCTCTGCCTCATGTTCAGCTCAGCCTGTGTAAACAAGTACTTCAGACTCTTGTGATCAGTGAAGATGGTAAATGAGGTACCGTATAAGTAGTGTCGCCATGTCTTCAAGGCGAACACTATAGCTGCCAACTCCAGATCATGGACTGGATACCTCGTCTCGTGTGGCTTCAACTGTCTCGAAGCGTAAGCCACTACATGTCTGTCCTGCATCAGTACGCACCCTAAGCCCTGTAGCGATGCGTCGGTATAAAGAACAAATCCTTTGTTCTCCTTGGGAATCACTAGAACTGGTGCAGTAGTCAGTCTGTGCTTCAATTCCCTGAAACTCTGCTCACAAGCCTCTGACCAACAAAATGAGACTCCCTTCTGAGTCAGCTGAGTAAGTGACTTGGCGATCTTTGAGAAGCCCTCGAAGAAACGTCGATAATTGCCAGCCAGACCAAGAAAACTTCGAATCTCACTGACTGAAGTAGAAGCAGACCAATCCATAACTGCCTCTATCTTCCTCGGGTCTACTGATATCCCCTTTCGTGATATGATATGGCCCAAGAATGTAACACTAGCCAAAACTCACACTTGCTGAGTTTGGCGTACAACTGATGATCTCTGAGGATCTGGAGCACTATCCTCAGATGATCGGCATGATCCTCCTTACTCCTTGAATAGACCAGGATGTCATCAATGAACACGATCACAAACTGATCGAGGTACTCCTGAAATACTTTGTTCATCAGACTCATAAACACAGCTGGGGCATTCGTCACCCCGAATGGCATCACTAAGAACTCGTAGTGTCCATACCGAGTTCTAAAAGCCGTCTTTTGGACATCACCAGCTCTAACCCGTACCTGGTGATAGCCTGACCTCAAGTCTATCTTGGAGTACACCTCTGTACCCTGAAGCTGGTCGAACAGGTCATCAATCCTCGGAAGTGGATACCTGTTCTTCACTGTGGCCTTGTTCAATTGCCTGTAGTCAATGCACAGACGCATTGATCCATCCTTCTTTTTCACGAACAAGACTGGTGCACCCCAAGGCGATACACTAGGACGAATGTATCCCTTGTCAAGGAGTTCCTGTAACTGTACCTTCAGCTCTCTCAGCTCTGCTGGTGCCATCCTATAAGGAGCACGGGAAATAGCAGGAGTCCCCGGCAGTAGCTCAATGGCAAACTCAACGTCTCTAACAGGCGGAAACCCTGGAATCTCATCTGGGAACACATCGATGAACTCTGCCACAACCGGTATGTCCTCGGCTTTAACTTCCTTTTCCTCAGATACATCCACGGCATAAATGATGTAACCTGTGTGTCCGTGCTCCAATAATCGTGCCATCTTAACCGCTGATATTACCGGAATCTTTGGATGAGAGTCGTCCCCATAGAAGGTCCACTGGAACCCCTGATCAGACAGAAAACGCACTATCCTCTGTCGGCAGTCTACCACAGCTCGGTATCTGCTCAACACATCAATGCCGATAATACAGTCAAAGTCTGCCATCTCTAACTGAATCAGATCGGCCCTCAGATCATTGCTCTCAAAATAAATGAGGCAATCAGATAACAGTTGGTCTGCAATCACATGCTTTCCCGTGGGTGTCGAGACCATGAGAGGCGTGGGTAACAGAGACGAGCACAAGCGGTGCCTCTCCACAAAAGCGGTAGATACAAAGGAATGGGAAGCACCTGTATCTATCAATATAAGTGCAAGGTACGTAAATAAATGGCACGTACCAGCAATGACCTCCTCTGGGGCTGCCTCAGCCTGCTCCCTAGTCAGTGCATACACTTGACCCTGCGGCGGTCCTGCCGTCTGACCTCCCTGTGGTCGTGGTGCAAACTGCTGTCTCTGTGGTGCCCTCCCAGCATCAAACCTTGGCCTATTCGGCCCAGAGTCTGCCTGACCTGCCCGATTGGGGCAACCTCGAGCCAAGTGGCCCATCTTGCCATAGACAAAGCAACCCTGACAGTCACGTAACAAGTGCCATCCTCCACAGTTGGTGCACCTGCTTCCCCCTGTCTTGCTCCCCTGAGTGGGTCCCCGATTGTTCTGCTTCTGACCCTGAGACTTCTTCCCACCAAATTTGGAAGATGATGAGGCCCCACGAGCCTTGAACTGATCCCCTCGTGGCCTCAAACTATCAGCAACAGGCCTCGGTGGTGGTACTGAAGGGGGTACATCATCCTTATACGCGCCCACCGCAATCTCCGCCAACTCTGCCCGTGTCAGGGCGTCATCAAATGAGCTGGGGTTATTGGAGATAACCCGATCAAATAGCTCTGGCCTCGAACCCTTCAGAAAATTCCTCATCTTTGCATGGCTGCTCACACCGATATGAGGTACATACCTCAACAGTGAAGAATACTGCATAGCGTAGTCTGACACTGACATGCTTCCCTGCTTCAAAGCATTGAACTCGTCTTCCTTTAATTGTCTGGCAGCTGCAGAGAAATACCGGTTAAGGAACCGGGTCCGGAATACAGTCCAGTCAACTGCCATACCTGTAGGGTCCTCCTACCTTAACATCATAAGCAAGGAATAATTAGGGCTAAACATGCATTACATACAGCTTAGGGCTCCGGTTATTACGTGAGTTATTAGGATTACAGGCCAAAATAAAACTTCAAACAAATTAATTACATTCTCAAATGGATGGCGCTATAGAATTATACTACTCCTGGAGTAGAGACTATACCAAATCCTGAATCCTAATTCATAAGGCATCTCGAAGCTCACTTCTTCAACCCTGCCCATAGCCCTTCAAATCCAAATGAGTACCTACAGGAACAACCCATCGTGAGCATATTCGTCATTACTCAACATCATAGGATAATGGCATATAAATAAATGCATGAAGTAAATGGGTAACGTATACTTCCTGGTTAATCACATTAACCCTCTTTGGTTGTCCCTGTTTCATGGTCATGCATATAATCGTTAGTTGTCGACATAAATGATTAAAATCATACTTCACATATATGCTCAAAACAAACTATGTTAATTAGAAATGGGACTGTCCGGGTTCCATTATGACAGCGGTATTATTGGCCCCCTCGCTCGACATAACACATCACATGATACCCATCGCTACGCCTTGCTAGCGGATGTATCTCTTTGTTCAGCGGATGATACCCCTCGCTACGCCTTGATAGCGGATGTACCCCCTCGCTTAGCGGATGATACCCATCGCTACACCTTGATAGCGGATGTACCCCATCGCTCAGCGGATGATACCCATCGCTACACCTTGATAGCGGATGTACCCCATCGCTCATTTATGTGAGCGGCAAGACCTTCCTCGCTTGCCCATAATAACCACCGGACATTCAACCATTCTTAAGAACATAGTTTCATATTCATCATAAACATCATAACATCTTATACACATCATCTTGTAAACATCATTATCATGTAAGCATTATCATCTTATAGACATCATCGTCTCATCATAATCGTTATAGTAACGTCATATCATCATCATTTATCGTAACATCATCGTAAGCATCTCTTCATCTTAATTCATCATAAACATTATCATCATTTATCATAACATCATTGTAAGCGTCATCGTAACTTATCATAAGCATCATCATCATTTATCATGACATCATCGTAAGCATCAACGTAACTTATCATAAGCATCATCATCATTTATCATAACATCATCGTAAGCGTCATCATAACTTATCATAAGCATCATCATCATTTATCATAACATCATCGTAAGCGTCATCATAACTTATCATAAGCATCATCATCATAAAATCATCTCTACTTATCAAGTATCTTATCATCTTTATTCATCATAAAATCATCTTTACTTATCAAGTATCTTATCATCTTTATTCATCATAAAATCATCTTTACTTATCAAGTATCTTATCATCTTTATTCATCATAAAATCATCTTTACTTATCAAGTATCTTATCATCTTTATTCATCATACACATCATCATACCATCGTAAATTCTTATACAATCATAGTATGATCATAATATAGGAGTATGGTTTACCGTCCGATGCCCGTACGTCTCTTACGTACCTTAATTCCAAAAATGGAGAAGTTGTAGAACTTTATCGCCTTGAAGTTGTGGATACCTGGGATGGTTCTACATAATCATACAAATCGATATTAGAAGCTAATTATAGTCCAATATCCAAAAATCCCACAAAAACATCAAAAAACCACATTTTTACATCTCGCGATCGATCGCTGCCCAGGCGCGATCGATCGCGAGATCGCACTGGACGAGGGGCAAAAATTTCCTTCTTGGCGATCGATCGCCACTTTTGGCGCGATCGATCGCCAGCCTCGCCGATCGATCGCCCAAAAGTGGCGATCGATCGCCAAACGTTACTGGCGTGCACTGGAGGCTCGCGATCGATCGCCAAGAACGGGCGATCGATCGCCGAGTGCTGAGTCCCGAAAATTCGCCATTAATGTACATTTTTCAAGCTTCTCTTCATGCCTTACAAATCCACTTCCTTACAACATCAATAACCTCATAACCCACTAAAACCAACATAAAAACACTTCAAATATCATTCCCCAACCATAAACAACACATACCCATATAGACCCATTTCAAACCCTCCAAAATCAACGCAAACTCAAATAAAACTTGACAAAAGCTTCAAGGAGTGACATACACACATCATAGGGCTTAAATCTTACCAAGAATCACAAGAGGGAAGCTTTTGCAAGGATTTCCTTCCCACCTTTGTGCCAAACTCGAAAATGAGGGGAAAGGGTTTGGGAAAAAGATTTTGGGGATTTTGGTGTAAAAGGGGAAAGTGAGTTAAAAAGGTGGGGTAGTGGGAGGTTATGTGGGTTTAATTAAATTGTACCCAAACACTTACCACGATGTATAAGATACGCTAACATGATATTTCAAAAGCATTTACAAAATGCACCCGACTTCATTAAATCGATACCTTCCTCATAATTAAAATCAACATCTTTAAATCATGTTAATACATCATTTCCACACATAACTTGATCATCGTAATAATTCATCATATAAACATAATTAATGTCCAGATTACCATTAATTAATTTCGGGGCATCACTTTACTCCCCTACTTACAAGATTTCGTCTTCGAAATCGCATGCACTTACCCAAACAGAAACTAAACGTAAATCATACCAGAAAATAGTTCCGGGTAATGCTGCATCATATGCCGTTCCGTCTCCCACGTAGCCTCCTCGACACCCCGACGATCCCACTGAACTTTGACCATCGGTAAAACTTTACTTCGTAGTCTGCGATCCTCACGATCCATAATTCTGACCGGTCGTTCAACGTAGGATACATCTGAATCCAACTGCACTTCAGTAGGCTGTAAAACATGAGACGGGTCTGTCTCATACTTTCTCAACATAGAAACATGGAAGACATCATGAATTCCCGATAAAGACGGCGGTAGAGCCAGACGGTAAGCCAATGTACCAATACGCTGCAATACCTCATACGGTCCGACATATCTCGGAGATAACTTTCCCCGCATACCAAAATGGACCACGCCCCTGAAGGGTGAGATTTTCAAGAGAACCTTGTCTCCTACTTGAAATTCTAGCGGCCGTCGCCGCTTATTGGCGTAGGCTGCTTGCCTATCTTGGGCCGCTTTCATCTTTAAGCGTATCATCTTAATCTTTTCCTCCATGTCCTTAATCATATCCGGTCCTCCGACCGCTTTACTCTTCAAGTCCTCCCAATACAGCGGTGACCTACATCGTCGTCCATAAAGAGCTTCAAAAGGACCATTTGAATGCTCTCCTGATAGCTGTTATTAAAGGAGAACTCTACCAGTGGTATAGAATCTTGTCACGGAGTATCAAACTCCAATACACATGTCCTCATCATATCCTCGAGTGCGAAGTAAACCTTGGGTCTCTGTCAGACACCATCGTGACTGGAACACCATGTAATCTCACCACATCCCGCACATATAGTTGGGTCATCTTTAGGTACGCAAAAGTCATACAGTAGGGGATGAAGTGAGCTACCTTCGTCAGCCTATCTACGATCACCTAGATCGCATCAAATCCTGAGGCCGTCCTTGGCAAGTGGGTCACAAAGTCTATAATGATATGCCTCCACTTCCACTTAGGTGCCTCCAAGCTCTTCAGCTCGCCACCAGGCCTCTGCCTTTCTGCCTTTACCTGTTGGCAGATCAAACATCCTTTTAACGAAAGCGATCACATCGTGCTTCATGCGTCTCCACCAGAACTGACCACTTAGGTCCTTATACATTTTCCTTACTCCTAGGTGGATACTGAATCGACTACTATGAGTCCGTTCTGACATTCTTTTAAGCAACTCCGGCGTATCTGGAACTACCCATCGGTTGTCCAATCTCAAGAAATCGTCCTCAGCCACTCTAACTTGATGGCTGACCCCGAAGTACCAATAATGACCACCTCGGAACCTCATTCTCTGACCTCTGGGCTTTCCTGGTAATCTTGAATATGTCTGGCTCAGTCAACAAGTTTGACACTCGCACTGGCGACACGTCCACATCAAAATCATAGCCCAGATGGCAACAAGAGATCATCATCGCTGATAACACATCGCGTCCTCAGCAATACACTTCACTTCCAACTTAAGGCGTCTGCTGTCAAATTTGCTTTACATGAATAGTCCATCTATCTTCTTTGTTGCCTATTCAACTCAGCCTGTGTGAACAAAACTTCAGGCTCTTATAGTCCGTGTAGATGGCAAACAACGTACCATGCAAGTAATGCCTCTAGATCTTCAAGGCAAATATAATGGCTGCCAGCTCCAAATCATGGACTGGGTACCTAGCCTCACGTGGTTCAACTGCCTCGATGCATAAGCACCACATGCTTATCTTGCATCAACACACGGTCCAAACCCTGCAGTGATGCAGTCGTGTACATAGCAAACTTCTTATCCTCAGAAGGAATTACCAATATAGGCGTCGTAGTCAAACGACGCTTCAATTCTTGGAAGCTTTCCTCACAAGCTTCGGACCAATAGAACGACACTCTTTTCTGAGTCAGCGGTGTCAGGGCCTGTCAATCCCTAAGGATCTGGAGTACTGTTCTCAAGTGCTTCACGTGTTCCTCTTCAGTTCGAGAGTAGATGATCATATCGTCAATGAAAACTATGACGAACTGATCCAAATATGGTTGGGGTACCCTGTTCATCAGGCTCATAAAATAGCTGGGGCATTCGTCACCCCAAAGGGCATGACTAAGAATCCGTAGCGCCCATATCTAGTCCGGAAAGCTGCCTTCTGTACATCATCCTCTCGAACTCGAATCTGGTGATACCCCAATCTCAGATCGATCTTACTGTAGAGCCCCGTACTCTGCAGTTGATCAAACAAATCATTAATCCTTAGAAACGGACACTTATTCTTCACTATGGCTTTGTTCAGTTGTCTGTAATCGACGCGCAGCCGCATCGAACCATCTTTCCTCTTATCAACAAAACTGGTGCACCCCAGGGCGATACGCTAGGGCGTATATAACCCTTATCAAGGAGCTCTTGTAACTGAACCTTTAACTCCCTTAGCTCCGCTGGTGCCATCCTATACGGGTACGAGAAATGGTAGACGTCCCTGGTAGTAACCTAATCCCAAACTCGACCTCTCTCGTCGGTGGAAATCCGGGAATCTCCTCCGGAAAGACATCAGGGAACTCCGCCACTACGGGCACATCCTCAACTTTTACTTCTTCTTTCTTTTTCGTAACATCAACGGCATATATGAGGTAGCCTGTATGGCCCCGTTCCAACAACTGTGCCATCTTGACAGCAGATATCAACGGGATCTTAGAGCGAGAACCATCCCCATAGAACGTCCATGGAACTCCCTTATCAGATTTGAATCGTACAGTTCTCTGCCTGCAGTTCACAACTGCCTGATACCTGTTCAGAACATCAATGCCCAGAATGCAGTCAAAATCTGACATCCCCAGAACAATCAAATCTGACCTTAGTTCTTTATCCTCAAAATAAATGAGGCCATCGTAGACGATCCGATCAATAATCATACTCCTTCCGGCGGGGGTCGAGACTACAAGAGGCGAGGGCGACGGAGAAGTGCATATAATGTGATGACCAGAGATTAGGGATGTTAATCCCGGAGTGTTAATAACCCGTAAAGTTGTTTTACGTGGCAAATTGGAGTTTAATCGAGGTGTTGGGCCCTCCGAGCTCGTCTATTTGAGTAGTTGGGATCGTTGGATCCTGAGGTTGAGATCGTATTCTCATTTCGGTGAAAACCTGTGAGTTGGGTTTTTAGTGTGACTCATAATCTCGGGTGCTTGGTGTGGGCACCGGTAGGGGGTTTTTGAGTTAGAGAGAGAGTTTTTGAAAACAGATGATTTTTAATGAATCATGATGTATTTGTGGGAATATTAGTATTTCGGGGTATTTTTGCTATAAATACCAGTTGAACCCGAGATTTTAATTATCGGAGCCATTTTCTTCACCTCCTCTCTCTCTCCTCGCGCACGCTGATTTCCCGATCTGTTTGACCCCCGCGCGTAAAAGTCGTCGGTCCGCCGCCGTCCGGCCGCCGTTCGGCGCGTGCCACCCGCCGTTGGAATCGTCTCTTCCAGGCGCTTCTATACATACCAACAATTCGAAGTTTCGTCGAGAATCGAGCTCGGATTTCTGCAGAAAGCGCTAGGGTTCGTCACTGGTTTCTGTCCGATTTTGTGGCCCGATTTTGGTACGAGTTTTGGGGCTTTTCTTCCTGTGTTTTTGGGGCATTTTTGTGATGTTGTTGGTTCAAAAATTTTAGACTTTAATGGTTCGAAAAATTGTTGCTTAATGGTTCGATTTGAGCGCTGGTGGCGTGAGGTTAGGGCTCGATTTTAGGGGCTTATGTTCGAAAATTGGGGGTTTTTGGTGAGGATGATGATTCTTGTTGTTGATTGATTAATTCATGTTTTAGATGAATTATGGTGTTTATATTGGGTTCGATTTGTGTTGTGAAGTTTCGAGAATTTGTGGGGTGTTTTTGAGCAACTTTTTGATAATGGTTCATTGTCTTGTGTTGACAATATTTTTGAGAGTTATGGGTGTGCTTGAGCATGGGTTGCATGTTCGTAATTAATTGTGAATTAATTTATCGTGTTAGCACATCGTTCCTCGGAGCATGGAACTCGAGCAAGGTTTGGCTCGGACTTCGGAAATTTAAGGTACGTGCGACGTACGAGCATTACTTTACGTGATAGCAATTGTGAAATGCATAATGTGTTGTAATTGCATTAGATGGTTGTGGGTATGGCTATATGCATATATGTGTTGATATATATGGGGTACTGAGTCTATATGACTATTGTACGGCATTTGAGATGCCTGAGAATGATCGTGGGATCATGTACTCATTATAAGACATGTGAGATGTCTAGGTATAATGGAAAATTGGTAAAATAAATGCTAGGCATTTGAACTATCTATGATTGATAGCGAAATTGAGAAATCAGTACTAGATATTGAGATATCTATATTTGTATGTATATTGAACTTGGAATCATTGATTTTTGATACTTGAGAATCAGGCATGCTATGAGTTAAATCAATGTGTTGATTTACTGATTTATGAGATTTGATGAGTTTGATGATTGTGAGAACAGGGACAGTACACGGAATCCCGGATGAGGATGTTGCCATCCAGGGAGTATCATTTAAAATTCATTAATATTTACTTGTGTTGTAAATTATGAATTTCATTATTGTGATTATGAGATTTTGTGTATTGGTATGCTCACCCCGTTGGGGGCTGTCTCTGTTGGGGCAGGTGAACAGGTGCATCGATGGCTGTGGAGCTGAGCTCGAGCTGTTGATTGGATGTACTCCCAGGATCGTGGTACCAGGGCTTGATGGAGCACGGTATCGTATAGAGTACATATATACACCCGAGGGTTTTATACATATTTATGATGCTCGCATGTGAGCACGGTTATGTTTGTATATGGGTTGTATATAAAGGCATGAGCCTTTCTCTCTTTCATTATATGTTGCATGCAATTGTGGTAGAATTGCTAATGATATGAGAGTCGTTAGTGTATTATGTGGGTGTGGAAACCCACTCTTGTTGTCTTATGTGTGGTGTCTTCCCTGGCTGGGAATTTACTTTGTGTTCAGTATTCTGTTGGGTATTGTGTATTCCCTGGCCGGGAATTATATTATATGATGTGCTTTTGTTTTGGGATAGCTCAATTTACGGGGAGACTCTGCCCAAATTTTTATAAAAGTCCACAATGTGAAAAGTGGCAAAATGGGGATGGTAATGGGCAACTCTATGAGTCTATATGTTAGTAGAGATGATCTTATAACGTTGAATATTAAAGGAATTTTGTAAGCATCATTTGAGCTTCCCGATTGACTTTTTATTGAAAGCATGTGCCACACATAATGGTTAATACACTAATTAAGGGTTAAGGGCTTGGGGTCCTTACATTAGTGGTATCAGAGCAGTGGTTAGCTCTTTGGGGCTGTTGAGGGCCTGTAACATGCTGATAGGGATGAGTAGCACATATTTATGCATGATAGTAGCTAGTGTTGTGTGACACAACTATTTTGCTTATGTGCATTTGTGATATGTGATCATAGTGAAACGATTGTATGTCATGACATCTATAGAATCATAATATAACCTGTTGATTATGATTGTGAGTTGTGACACAGGGACAACCAGGTGGAGCATATCGAAATGCATTTGGATACAGGAAGTACTTTGTACTCATAGTTTATGCATTTACTCATTATAATCATATTGTGGGAATATGGATTATTGTATGCTCATGGGTTGTGATTGTTCCTGTAGGAACACTATGATGCGAAAGGCTAAGGCCATGGTTGAAAGACACGAAACGGTAACCTGCATTTTATATACATCATGGATTTATACATTGTGGATGTATGTGTACATGTAGTGATGATTTTAATGCTTTGCCGCCAAATGTCGAAGCGAGGGGTGGGAGCGCCGCATGTCGCATTTGAGCGAGGTGCATTAAAATACACTCATGATGATGTATGTTGGTATATGGATTATGCTTTGTGATGCAGGTATGGATGAAATACTTGGTGAATATCCCACGAGTCATTGTTATGGATGAGTGATGATTTTAAATGCTTGCCGCTATTTATTATTTTGTGCCGCTAAAATGTGAAGCGAGGGGTGGGAGCGCCGCATGTCACATTGAAGCGTGGTTAGCATATGAGGCGAGGAAAGAATATTTGCCGCTAAATGTGAGGCGAGGGGTGGGAGTACCGCATGTCCATTTAAGCGAGGTTATTCTATGCCGCCTATATGTGAAGCGAGGGGTGGGAGTACCGCATGTTTTATTTGAGCGAGGGGCATTAAAATACACTACCGTGACAATGACTAGGGATCGGTTATATTGACTGGCGATGGTTCTTGCCGCCATGTATATTGATAGCGATGGTTTATTCCGCTATATTGACTGGCGATGGTTCTTGCCGCCATGGATATTGATAGCGATGGTTTATTCCGCTATATTGACTGGCGATGGTTCTTGCCGCCATGTATATTGATAGCGATGGTTCATGCCGCTATATTGACTGGCGATGGTTCTTGCCGCCATGTATATTGATAGCGATGGTTCATGCCGCTATATTGACTGGCGATGGTTCTTGCCGCCATGGATATTGATAGCGATGGTTTATTCCGCTATATTGACTGGCGATGGTTCTTGCCGCCATGTATATGGATAGCGATGGTTCATTCCGCTATATTGATTGGCGATGGTTCTTGCCGCCGGATATATTGCTAGCGATGCCTCTTTCCGCTATTATGTGGACGATGATTCATGCTCAGGTGTATAGCGAGGTTTCATGCCACTTATTATATGACGAGGTGTCATGCCGTCGATTCTATAGCGATGGATTGTGCCGCTATGTGTTCAGCACAGGATTTTGCCGCCTTCGAGCGATGGGTGCTGACTACGTACTATTATCGAGCGACGGAGACAGGTATGCCGCTATATTGATAGCGATGAGGTATGGCATATTACTTGTGTTAGCGTTATTGTGGATACTATGTGTTGCTATATATATGCCATGTGTTTGACGATGAGATTATGGATGTCGTGTATTGCCATGTACCGTCGTATGTTTGACGATGTTAGTCGGATGTCATATGTTGACATATGCCGTCACGGGATGACGATGACATAGTTGATGTTCTATGTAGACGTGTGGCGTCGTTTTGATGATTAATACATTTATGTTATGTATTTGGTTATATGGTTTGAGTGCCTTGGTGGGCACATGGTATTGTCTGAGTCACTAGTTGACGAGACCATTATGCCGAGCAAATTGCTCGAGGAACTAATGGGTGCGCTGTATAGGAATTATACCGCAGCACATATTCGAAGTATATATTTGTCGAGCAATGATACCCTTGGGTATGCTCGTTGGTTTGGCTAGGGCCAAGTGATTGGTGGTAAGAGTAGTCATTGAGGAAACTACTCGCTTGTGTTTTGATGTAGGGTAGACATGGTTACACCCACCCTGAGGGTGTGGGATAAGTCTTAACGGATTACGACTGCATCATAAGTGAGCAAGGACACCGGATTGTCCATTGTGCTTGGTATTTTAGAGATATGCTGGGCGATGACCCACAACTCTAATAGTTTGTACGGTATGGTATACCGGATTGGGACGTGTGTCACGTCGATAATCTGGTATGAGCCTATGGAGACAGTGCTTTGCTAGCCAGATATCGTGGTAATGATATAGTGTGATTGTTGGAGCCATGATACTGCACGATGGCACCGAGTTTGGTGAATCGTATGATGATACGATGAAGGCTTTGGGCAGGCTTTTGTTTGTTCCTTTGTAGCATGATGTTGAGGCATGTGACACCCCATGAGAACGTTTATACGTCTATTGTTTTGAGGGATTTGTCTGGGGCAGCTCATAATGTTGGAGTACTAACAAGAGAGTCATCAGGTCGTTATTGACTCGATCTGAGGGAACCCGTGCATTTGGGATGCAATGGGTGTTATTGTATCCAGTTTTCCGAACAGTGGTTCGAGACTTGTGGATCTCGAGTTCGATGGCACTCCCCTTGTGGGGAAGGAGGTAGTATTATACCTAATTGGGAATCTTTGAAGGATTCGGTAAGTTGGTACGTGTGGTGTTGATTTTGGGAATCATGCCGTGTTGTTGATCGTCTATTATCATCCTCCTCTGGATGGGAATAACTCAGAATTGACAGTTGTGTTTGGGGCTTATGGGTATGTTGTAGCTACCCGAGCCAAGTGCATTGAGTATGCATGTGACGTCAGTGCTTAGGCAGGTATACGGGCGAGTATACGGATGCCAGTTATTGATTTCCTTCTTGTCAAGCATAGAGTTATGCTACTTGTGGATGGTTAAATCTTTGATGACAGATATGGAACACCTTGAGATTGGGAATCTCCATGGCACGATGATTATGAGGGATAATCGTGAAGTTAGTTGACTTCCCTTGAGGAGGGATTATCTTGTGTGGGTTAAGGTATTTCCTTATTGGTGTTTTCCTCCGAGTTATGCGATAGCCTTCCCAAGTTTGGATTGTTAAATCCTAGTATTGCCAAGGGATGGCAGGAATTTGTATTTTTTGGGTGTCGCTGTCGACACAAGCGTTGAGGATGCAATGAGTTTATTGCATGTCCTTTCAGAATTTGAACTCTGTGGAGTCTCGATGGTTTATTTATGATCAGGATGTGATCCTTGGAATATCCGGAGGTGGACATCTTGTGAGATGTCTTTTATGTGAATCTGTGGCCGTGAGTTGCCCAAATTGAGTTGCAATGATGCGACTGCTCATTTGATGGAGGAGGTTTGGAAGTGGAAACCAGGCTTGGTATGTGTACATCGTGGTATGCTAGTGTTTTTCCTCGCAATGATGTGTGTTAGACATCGTGAGTCATGATAGAGATGTCTTTGAATGATATCTACGATAGAATCAGGAGTGATTCGAATCCTTGCAGTTTCAGTTGCCTAACTGCTTTTGGATTATTAGCGTTGAGTGGTGCTGACGCTCTTTGACGTTATGATGGATTTGGAAGTCTATTCCACACCAGAGATTGACACGAGGTCAACGCTCTCACGGTTGAGGTGTCATTCAGGGTGCGTTCTTACTAGTGGTATTAGAACGAAGGATGACTGTCCGATCTACAGTCGTAAGTATTGGTTGTTTTGTAGTCATGAGGGACTGACTTTTGGGATGAACCGCATCGAGGCACGTTTTGCCTCTTGGGTGATATGTTGGTTTTGGTATGTCGCTCTGTTTCAGAGTTTGATGTGAGGTAAGTATCCTCGCGTTTATTAAGATGATTCTGATATGGTCAAGAATCGAGGTTATGGCTTCATGTTGTTGTGTAGCCCGGGTGTTACGTGATACACCGGTGCTAATTTCGAGGACGAAATTCTTTTAGTGTGGGATATTGTGATGACCAGAGATTAGGGATGTTAATCCCGGAGTGTTAATAACCCGTAAAGTTGTTTTACGTGGCAAATTGGAGTTTAATCGAGGTGTTGGGCCCTCCGAGCTCGTCTATTTGAGTAGTTGGGATCGTTGGATCCCGAGGTTGAGATCGTATTCTCATTTCGGTGAAAACCTGTGAGGTGGGTTTTTAGTGTGACTCATAATCTCGGGTGCTTGGTGTGGACACCGGTAGGGGGTTTTTGAGTTAGAGAGAGAGTTTTTGAAAACAGATGATTTTTAATGAATCATGATGTATTTGTGGGAATATTAGTATTTCGGGGTATTTTTGCTATAAATACCAGTTGAACCCGAGATTTTAATTATCGGAGCCATTTTCTTCACCTCCTCTCTCTCTCCTCGCGCACGCTGATTTCCCGATCTGTTTGACCCCCGCGCGTAAAAGTCGTCGGTCCGCCGCCGTCCGGCCGCCGTTCGGCGCGTGCCACCCGCCGTTGGAATCGTCTCTTCCAGGCGCTTCTATACATACCAACAATTCGAAGTTTCGTCGAGAATCGAGCTCGGATTTCTGCAGAAAGCGCTAGGCTTCGTCACTGGTTTCTGTCCGATTTTGTGGCCCGATTTTGGTACGATTTTTGGGGCTTTTCTTCCTGTGTTTTTGGGACGTTTTTGTGATGTTGTTGGGTCGAAAATTTTAGACTTTAATGGTTCGAAAAATTGTTGCTTAATGGTTCGATTTGAGCGCTGGTGCGTGAGGTTAGGGCTCGATTTTAGCGGCTTATGTTCGAAAATTGGGGGTTTTTGGTGAGGGATGATTATTCTTGTTGTTGATTGATTAATTCATGTTTTAGATGAATTATGGTGTTTATATTGGGTTCGATTTGTGTTGTGAAGTTTCGAGAATTTGTGGGGTGTTTTTGAGCAATTTTCGATAATGGTTCATTGTCTTGTGTTGACAATATTTTTGAGAGTTATGGGTGTGCTTGAGCATGGGTTGCATGTTCGTAATTAATTGTGAATTAATTTATCGTGTTAGCACATCGTTCCTCGGAGCATGGAACTCGAGCAAGGTTTGGCTCGGACTTCAGAAATTTAAGGTACGTGCGACGTACGAGCATTACTTTACGTGATAGCAATTGTGAAATGCATAATGTGTTGTAATTGCATTAGATGGTTGTGGGTATGGCTATATGCATATATGTGTTGATATATATGGGGTACTGAGTCTATATGACTATTGTACGGCATTTGAGATGCCTGAGAATGATCGTGGGATCATGTACTCATTATAAGACATGTGAGATGTCTAGGTATAATGGAAAATTGGTAAAATAAATGCTAGGCATTTGAACTATCTATGATTGATAGCGAAATTGAGAAATCAGTACTAGATATTGAGATATCTATATTTGTATGTATATTGAACTTGGAATCATTGATTTTTGATACTTGAGAATCAGGCATGCTATGAGTTAAATCAATGTGTTGATTTACTGATTTATGAGATTTGATGAGTTTGATGATTGTGAGAACAGGGACAGTACACGGAATCCCGGATGAGGATGTTGCCATCCAGGGAGTATCATTTAAAATTCATTAATATTTACTTGTGTTGTAAATTATGAATTTCATTATTGTGATTATGAGATTTTGTGTATTGGTATGCTCACCCCGTTGGGGGCTGTCTCTGTTGGGGCAGGTGAACAGGTGCATCGATGGCTGTGGAGCTGAGCTCGAGCTGTTGATTGGATGTACTCCCAGGATCGTGGTACCAGGGCTTGATGGAGCACGGTATCGTATAGAGTACATATATACACCCGAGGGTTTTATACATATTTATGATGCTCGCATGTGAGCACGGTTATGTTTGTATATGAGTTGTATATAAAGGCATGAGCCTTTCTCTCTTTCATTATATGTTGCATGCAATTGTGGTAGAATTGCTAATGATATGAGAGTCGTTAGTGTATTATGTGGGTGTGGAAACCCACTCTTGTTGTCTTATGTGTGGTGTCTTCCCTGGCTGGGAATTTACTTTGTGTTCAGTATTCTGTTGGGTATTGTGTATTCCCTGGCCGGGAATTATATTATATGATGTGCTTTTGTTTTGGGATAGCTCAATTTACGGGGAGACTCTGCCCAAATTTTTATAAAAGTCCACAATGTGAAAAGTGGCAAAATGGGGATGGTAATGGGCAACTCTATGAGTCTATATGTTAGTAGAGATGATCTTATAACGTTGAATATTAAAGGAATTTTGTAAGCATCATTTGAGCTTCCCGATTGACTTTTTATTGAAAGCATGTGCCACACATAATGGTTAATACACTAATTAAGGGTTAAGGGCTTGGGGTCCTTACATATAACATCGTATCACTTACTTCTGCATTTGCTGCTATGCTGCAACACAAGGGTTAACAACGATACCCAAAAGCAGTTCGTATAATACATCGTTAGAGAAACAAAGCATGTTAGTACAACATCATATCCTTCATATGCAACATATGCATAAAACATGTTAAAAGTAAGCACCTAGCTAACTTATTGCTAAGGCTACCCTTCACTCATTCCCGGGTTATCTAACCACTGCTCTGATACCACTAATGTAGGGTCCTCCTACCTTAACATCATAAGCAAGGAATAATTAGGGCTAAACATGCATTACATACAGCTTAGGGCTCCGGTTATTACGTGAGTTATTAGGATTACAGGCCAAAATAAAACTTCAAACAAATTAATTACATTCTCAAATGGATGGCGCTATAGAATTATACTACTCCTGGAGTAGAGACTATACCAAATCCTGAATCCTAATTCATAAGGCATCTCGAAGCTCACTTCTTCAACCCTGCCCATAGCCCTTCAAATCCAAATGAGTACCTACAGGAACAACCCATCGTGAGCATATTCGTCATTACTCAACATCATAGGATAATGGCATATAAATAAATGCATGAAGTAAATGGGTAACGTATACTTCCTGGTTAATCACATTAACCCTCTTTGGTTGTCCCTGTTTCATGGTCATGCATATAATCGTTAGTTGTCGACATAAATGATTAAAATCATACTTCACATATATGCTCAAACAAACTATGTTAATTAGAAATGGGACTGTCCGGGTTCCATTATGACAGCGGTATAATTGGCCCCCTCGCTCGACATAACACATCACATGATACCCATCGCTACGCCTTGCTAGCGGATGTATCTCTTTGTTCAGCGGATGATACCCCTCGCTACGCCTTGATAGCGGATGTACCCCCTCGCTTAGCGGATGATACACATCGCTACACCTTGATAGCGGATGTACCCCATCGCTCAGCGGATGATACCCATCGCTACACCTTGATAGCGGATGTACCCCATCGCTCATTTATGTGAGCGGCAAGACCTTCCTCGCTTGCCCATAATAACCACCGGACATTCAACCATTCTTAAGAACATAGTTTCATATTCATCATAAACATCATAACATCTTATAAACATCATCTTGTAAACATCATTATCATGTAAGCATTATCATCTTATAGACATCATCGTCTCATCATAATCGTTATAGTAACGTCATATCATCATCATTTATCGTAACATCATCGTAAGCATCTCTTCATCTTAATTCATCATAAACATTATCATCATTTATCATAACATCATTGTAAGCGTCATCGTAACTTATCATAAGCATCATCATCATTTATCATGACATCATCGTAAGCGTCAACGTAACTTATCATAAGCATCATCATCATTTATCATAACATCATCGTAAGCGTCATCATAACTTATCATAAGCATCATCATCATCATTTATCATAACATCATCGTAAGCGTCATCATAACTTATCATAAGCATCATCATCATAAAATCATCTCTACTTATCAAGTATCTTATCATCTTTATTCATCATAAAATCATCTTTACTTATCAAGTATCTTATCATCTTTATTCATCATAAAATCATCTTTACTTATCAAGTATCTTATCATCTTTATTCATCATACACATCATCATAGCATCGTAAATTCTTATACAATCATAGTATGATCATAATATAGGAGTATGGTTTACCGTCCGATGCCCGTACGTCTCTTACGTACCTTAATTCCAAAAATGGAGAAGTTGTAGAACTTTATCACCTTGAAGTTGTGGGTACCTGGGATGGTTCTACATAATCATACAAATCGATATTAGAAGCTAATTATAGTCCAATATCCAAAAATCCCACAAAAACATCAAAAAACCACATTTTTACATCTCGCGATCGATCGCTGCCCAGGCGCGATCGATCGCGAGATCGCACTGGACGAGGGGCAAAAATTTCCTTCTTAGCGATCGATCGCCACTTTTGGCGCGATCGATCGCCAGCCTCACCGATCGATCGCCCAAAAGTGGCGATCGATCGCCAAACGTTACTGGCGTGCATTGGAGGCTCGCGATCGATCGCCAAGAACGGGCGATCGATCGCCGAGTGCTGAGTCCCGAAAATTCGCCATTAATGTACATTTTTCAAGCTTCTCTTCATGCCTTACAAATCAATACTTCCTTACAACATCAATAACCTCATAACCCACTAAAACCAACATAAAAACACTTCAAATATCATTCCCCAACCATAAACAACACATACCCATATAGACCCATTTCAAACCCTCCAAAATCAACGCAAACTCAAATAAAACTTGACAAAAGCTTCAAGGAGTGACATACACACATCATAGGGCTTAAATCTTACCAAGAATCACAAGAGGGAAGCTTTTGCAAGGATTTCCTTCCCACCTTTGTGCCAAACTCGAAAATGAGGGGAAAGGGTTTGGGAAAAAGATTTTGGGGATTTTGGTGTAAAAGGGGAAAGTGAGTTAAAAAGGTGGGGTAGTGGGAGGTTATGTGGGTTTAATTAAATTGTACCCCAACACTTACCATGATGTATAAGATACGCTAACATGATATTTCAAAAGCATTTACAAAATGCACCCGACTTCATTAAATCGATACCTTCCTCATAATTAAAATCAACATCTTTAAATCATGTTAATACATCATTTCCACACATAACTTGATCATCGTAATAATTCATCATATAAACATAATTAATGTCCAGGTTACCATTAATTAATTTCGGGGTATCACAATACCTAGAGCTCTCAGCTCCATCACGGTGGTCTTCCACCACATAGCAGGCTTCTTAGCCATCTGAAACTCGGCTAACCTCAGGCATGCCGTGCGTGCACATGGTGCAGTCACAAGTATTTGCTCTATACGCTCCAACCACTCCTCGGCTACTTCACCAGACTCAATCCCCTCAAACATGGGCGGATGGAAACTCAGAAACTGCTTCAAACTGAGCTCCCCTGGCAGTAACATTTGTACACTGGGTTCCATGCCCACAGCAGGTGGTGGTAAAGGATTCAGCTGAGCGATACTGGCATTCCTACTGTCCATATCCCCTACCTCCTCATTGGGGTGCTCCGGGTTAATCTCAGCCATGCTGTAACACAAGAGTTAACAACAATACAAAAAGCAGTTCATAATATAAGCCGTTAGATAACAAGAGTATCATATTCAAAGCATGTTAGTATAACATTTATACAACCATATGCATCACATGCATAAGCATGCCCAAATGAATACCTAACCAACTTGTTTCTAAAGGCTATCCTTCACTCTTCCCTGGTTATCTAACCACTGCTCTGATACCACTAAATGTGAGACCCCGTGATCTCAATCATAATCTTATCAGGTACAAAGGTGCAATTTAGAGAACTAAACATTCATGTGAAAATATCAGAGTAACGTGCCGTGTTGATTTACCTGAGCTTTAGAGATTACAGTACCAAAATGTTTCAAATGGAATAACACGAATTCCTACAAGGTACTACATTATAGTCTTACTCTACTCAGTAGAAGCTATACAAAAATTTTTCTCTAACATGCTAATCCTGTAGCACTCCTTACAGCTCAGCATATCAACCCCGACCCTGGTTCTTGTCAACAAAAGCACCTACAAAGACAACCCCCAACACATGAGCATATCATAATTCATATTTAACATAATATGAATGTAAAGCGTAAATGCACAAATCATAAATACAAAGAACTTCCTGTAATTCCAAGCATTTACAACGCCCATTGTTGTCCCTGTACCATAATTCATAATAACACATTATATGAACATATGGTTTCATAAATAAATGTCATGACATATCCTTCCTTCTCAAATCCTTATTTCAATCCTGAGTCACTTATCAATAGTGCATTTCAATGCTTCTTACTTTTCCACGTAAGCGGAATTCTTCCTCGCTTCTAATGGAAATCCACGTAAGCGGAATTCTTCCTCGCTTCTTATGGACGTTAGCGTAAGCATTAAAATCCTCACTAGGATAACCTTGACTCGTGAAATACACCTCTTATATTTCACAACATACATATGCAAAAACGAAGCATATCAACATGTATCATATCATCATGCACTATCTTATGCATATCTTACTTTGCCTTGTGTTAAATAAACAAACACATAATACATGTTACCGTTGGGATGCCCGTACGTCGCTTACGTACCTTTCCAAAATGTAGTGTGTTGTGGGACTCTATCCCCTGCGCTGTGTAGCTGTCTGTGAAGGCTCTACACCAGTGTACAACACAATATTTGTGAGACCCCGATATCTCAATATACTAATAGGTGCGATTAAGAGAACTAAACATTCATATGAATAAATCAGAGTAATGAGTCATGTTGATTATCCTGAGCTTAATGAATACAGTAGTAAAAGTTTCAAAGGAATTTCACAAATTCCTACAAAAGATGTTACACTATAGTCTTATTCTACCACAAGTAGAAGCTATATAAAAACTTTCTCAAATCATGTAGCTAATCCTGTAGCTCTCCTTACAGCTCAGCTTCTCAACCCCGACCCTGGTTCTCAACATCAAAAGCACCTACAAAGACAACCCCCAACACATGAGCATAACACAATTCATATTCAACATAATATGAAAATAAGGCGTAAATGCACAATCATAAAATACAATTCACTTCCTGTATTTCCATCGCATTTACAATGCCCATTGGTTGTCCCTGTACCATAATTCATAATATAACACATTATATGAATGTATGGTTTCACAAATGAATGTCATGACATTTCCTCTTTTTCTTGAGTCAGTCATCATCAGTTATTTTAATACTTCTTCGCTTTCATAATCTCAAAACAAGCGGTATCTCATCCTCGCTTCTTCATACTAGCAGTATCTCATCCTCGCTCAGTATGGTATAAACCCGCCTCCATGTGCAAGCGAGCCTCCCCCCCTCCCGCTCCACATTTTTAGCGGTAAAGCGTAAGCATTAACACCTTAACCGTGATCGCCCTGACTCGTGGAATACATCTCTTTATCCCACATCACAATATGCAACAACAATGCATAATAACATGTATCAACTCATAATGCATCACCTTGCATTCATCATGTGTCACACAGACAAACATAAATACATGTTACCGTTGGGATGCCCGTACGTTGCTTACGTACCTTTCCAAAATGTAGTGTGTGGTGGGATTCTATCCCCTGCGTTGTGTAGCCGTCTGTGAAGGCTCCCCTTTTGGCTCCGATTTTTGCAAGCTTCAAGGCAGTAAAATTGGTTGAGCTCCTTCCTATCTTGCTCAGCAAGTGTTGGACGAGTTTGGTGAGGAAGAAAGAAGTGATTTCAGACTTGTGAGGTGAAGTGGGAGATGGGGGAAAAGGGTATGGGCAGCAGCTGGCAGCAGGGTATGGGTCAAGGGGGTGGTTGAGTGGTGGGTGGTATGATGTGTTATGTTTTGGTCCCGGTATTTAGCACGATGTATTAAATATCCTCACACGATATCTATAGTATTTTCTCACTAAAATACTTCCCTTTTTAAAACATGCTTTACCAAAACGATTAACACACACCCCAATTAATCATGCCACAACCCCAAAATCCCAACATATAACACATGTACCCTCACATGCATCTCCCAATATTATTAATTCAAAGCAAGGAATTAATACCATAATTTTCACAACAATGATTAATGTTTAAATAACACATAATCATTTCGGGGATATCACAATATTAGATGTCTCATTACAATCCAATATCAAATTTAAAACAAATTCTACATTTTAAAAAAAAGAACTACCGATCGATCGGACCTCATCACCGATCGATCGGTGAACTGTTTGAATTAAGGAAAAAAAGCTACGGCTTTTGCCGATCGATCGGTGTTCTTCACCGATCGATCGGTCGATCAAATTCAACCCAGATTTTCCAGAATTCCCTAACACCGATATTCATTCCCTTCAATCTAACATGTAAGGCATACAACATGCCAAGACCAACATGCTAGCAGTTATAACACACTACCCTGAGTGTATTCATATCAAATTTACACCCAAAAATAAGCCCACATGCATAAACGTCGACCATTTACACAAGTACTCGATCAACGTTTCTGGAAACAGGGCAACATTTTCATTTCCAGATTTCTTGAGTACCTCATTTCATGCTATAAAAATTACAACATATTTCATAAAACATGCTCAAACATGAAACGTCCTGGGCTTTACAAACTATCATGCATGTACTCAAATCGGAGGTTCACCCTAAAACCCATCTAACATGCATAATATTACTTCCTCAAAATCACTCCCAGTCCATATTTTCCAGAAAAAACAGGGCATACTCCTACCCAGATTTCCGAACACCCTACTTAACATGCTTATTTCCTCAACATAAAACATGTAATATACATAAGGAAAAACACTGAGAGTTACATAATAATACCATGTAAGCATTTAAATCGAAGGTTTCAAGAAACCTAAGCTAACATGCCATTTTCACGCCACCTAAAAACATGTACTTAAACAAGTTTAAAACAAAAACAGAGCATGGTTTCTCACCCTACTTTGCTCCGATTTTTGAAGGACTTCCAGGCGATGGAAAAGGAAAAGCTCTTCAGAATTTTGCTTAGCAAGTGCTGGTGAAGAAATTGGAGAGAAGGGCCGAGATTTGGGATGGCTGAGAGTGGTGAAATGATTGAGCCAAGTGGGGTGTAAAGTCAGCCTGTGAACAGTTTGATTGGCATGGGTTGGGGGGTGGTTGGGTGTTGGGTGGTTTGATGTGTTATGTTTTGGTCCCGGTATTTAGCACGATGTATTAAAATATCCTCACATGATATTTATAGTATTTTCTCAAATAAAATACTTCAATTCCTATTAACATGCTTTACCAAAACAAACAACACACACCCCAAATAAACATGCCACGATCCCAAAATCCCAACATATATCACATGCACCCTAAAATCAATCTCCCCAATAATTATTAATTCAATCCCATGAATTAACACCCAAATCATCATAAATAAATTAAATGATTAAAATCACATAATCATTTCGGGGATATCACAAGTTCAGTTGTTACAAGGTTATAAAAACCTAACCAACTATACATCACATGTACAAGTAACAACCTAATCCAAGATAACTCCTAGGCAGTGGTTCAGCTCACAGCGGAAAATGACTCACATCCCGTCTTCCCACGTCTATGAGTCCCTACAGAAACATTCACACAATGAGTATAGAGAACAACTATCTCAGTGCAATATCAAAACACAATATCAATATCAATGATAAAGCACAATAAATATCTAACGTGAATGTTCTGTATCATGCATCCACAAATGCACTATGTCATGACATGTCCAATAAGCACCCTATTATCACGAGCCCCATATGATATGCCTATTCAGCTCAATATGTCAGTGGAACCACATCACATCTTCATATTAGCAGCACATATCATAGTACCATGCTCATCTGTGACAATAGCCAGAGCATATACCCACACCAGGCGTGTATCTCTCTGGCCAAAGCATATGTCGTATATCTATCGTGGCAACGATCCCAGTCAAAGCATATACCACACCAGGCATATCTATCGAGGCAATGATCTCACCAAAGCATATACACATATCTATCAAGGCCTCCATCCCAATCATATGAAATCCATGTATGAACATGCATATGAAACTACCAATCATATGACACAAGATAACATAAATCATATGATATCAAAACCATAACATCATCATCAAATCATATCTATACTCCGTACGTCAACACGTACCTGTATTGCGACACAAACGAGATAAATCAGTCGTCCCTGGTTAATTGCCTAGTTGTCCTGTCCCCTGTGATGGTGCTACAACAATGCCAATAATATATCATGTTATCATAGGCATTAAAATCAAATTCTACAAAAATATACATTTTAAGTCTACCGATCGATCGGTCACCCTAGCGATCGATCGGTCCAAACAAGTAACCCTAGCGATCGGTCGGTCAAAAGCCAGCGATTGATCGCTTAAATAGTTGAATTTCTCAAAAATGCTACGGCATTTCACCGATCAATCGGTCGCTTTCAGCGATCGATTGGTACATGCACCGCCTTAACTTTGCCCTGTTTTACCGATCAATCGGTCCGATCCTAGCGATTGATCGGTCGATGACAAAATTTTGAAACCATGGCGATTTTGAGCTTATCTTCCTAGCTCTTCTCCTACAACTCGAAATTCAACATTAAAACATTTTTTATGCAAGCTCTAGCACCATATAAACATGTTTCTCTCCTCATACAACTCAAAATCTTTGCATGAGAACAAGTATCAATTCAAAGCATACACCATAAAAATCACATGTTTCCATTTTCCTTTAACTAAGTCCATATAC
Organism: Haberlea rhodopensis; assembly: GCA_907163345.1. NCBI lineage: Eukaryota > Viridiplantae > Streptophyta > Magnoliopsida > Lamiales > Gesneriaceae > Haberlea > Haberlea rhodopensis. Next base: position 783,946 of record CAJQUN010000202.1, on the reverse strand, counting down.
TTCATATGCTATATAATTCTTACCAAGAAAGGATGAAGTCACTTCATTTAGCTTCCTAGCTTGATTATCACATGAAATCCAAGCACAAGATGTAAAGAGGAAGCAAAAGTTGGAAGAGGGTTTTGTAGAGATTTGTAGGTGAAATTTGGTGTATTATGTGTAGAAAATCAGCTTATCCCTTCTTATTAATTCCTTCACCCCTAACTCAAATTCACATGACATGTTAATGCACTTGCAACTCAAATACACATGCTAATGCACTTGCACATGTATACAAATGTGCACCAAGGTCAAGTTCCACTACACAATTCATATCTCTTCCTTCTCTTGCCTATCAAATCATCCATATGTCAAGACTATACATATCTTTGTTCACAACTCACATATCTCCTATGTTTCTTGTTTATGTTACTTCATCGTAATTCATTCGTTTAGTATCTCGATCATCACTCGGTTCCACCCGAACTCGAGTCCACATCATACCGTAATTATTCTAAATTATGTCATAATCACGTGACACGTATATAAAGTAAATCGAGGCATTACAATTCTCCCCTACTCAATAAATTTCGTCCTCGAAATTGCATATACAAACCTCATAATACATGCGTCATATAAGAACATATACAAGATATGGAATATAAGAAACATGTATAAATCACATATCAACATACCAGAAAATAAATCTGGATACCGTTGCATCATATGCTGCTCTGTCTCCCACGTTGCCTCTTCGACACCCCTTCTGTCCCACTGTACCTTAATCATATGAATCACTTTATTACGCAACCTGCGTTCAGCTCGATCCAAAATCATAACCGGTCGTTCCTCATACGACACATCTGTATCCAACTGTACATCAGGTACCTGTAATACATGACTCGGATCTGGTTCATACTTCCTCAACAGTGAAACATGAAAGACATCATGAATCTTACTCAATGCCGGCGGTAGTGCCAAGCGATATGCCAACGTACCAATATGTTGCAATACCTCATACGGACCAACATACCGTGGAGACAATTTTCCACGCTTACCAAACCGTACTACACCTTTAAAAGGTGAGATTTTCAAGAACACACGGTCACCAACTTGAAATTCAAGTGGTCTACGTCGCTTATTGGCATACGCAGCCTGTCTATCCTGAGCAGCTTTAAGTTTCAATCTAATTACTTTCACTTTTTCTTCCATATCATGAATCATATCCGGTCCAGTTAAGGAAGACTGATCCACATCATCCCAATACAATGGCGATCTACATCATCGCCCATACAAAGCCTCAAATGGTGCCATCTGTATACTAGACTGATAACTGTTGTTATATGAAAATTCCACTAATGGCAACGACTCTTGCCAAGAGGTATCAAACTCTAATACACAGGCACGCAACATATCCTCAAGCGTCTGTATCGTACGCTCTGTTTGTCCATCTGTCTGAGGATGATATGCTGTACTCAACCGCACTTCAGTTCCCAACGCTGTCTGTAACCCTTCCCAGAAATGAGAAATAAATCCGATACAATGGAAACTGGAATACCATGTAATCTCACTACCTGTTGAATGTACAACTGTGCCATTCTCAGATATGTAAACGTCATACAATATGGCACAAAATGAGATACTTTGGTGAGTCAGTCAACAATCACCCAAATAGCATCGCAACCAGAAGACGTCCGTGGCAAATGAGTCACAAAATCCATCGTGATATGTTCCCATTTCCACTGAGGAATTTCCAAACTATGTAATTCACCTCCTGGTCTCTGTCTTTCCGCTTTCACTTGTTGACAGATCAAACATCGTTTCACAAAGCTCAATACATCCTGTTTCATACGTTTCCACCAAAATTGTGTACGTAAATCATGATACATTTTCTTCCCTCCAGGATGTATACTGTATCTACTACAATGAGCACATTGTAGTAGTTCTTGGCGTAGTCCCAATGAAGCAGGTACTACCCAACAGTTTCTGTTCATTTACATCAAGGGCATAAATCAAATAACCCACATGTCCACGTTCTAACAAACGCGACATTCGGATTGCTGATATCAGAGGAATCCTTGCCCTCGGTCCCTGACCATAGAAATACCATTGATTTCCAGTATCAGATTGAAATCTCACAATCTTCTGACTACAATCCACAACAGACTGATATTTACTCAATACATCAATTCCAAGGATGCAATCAAAATCTGTCATGTCTAACACAATCAAATCAGCCTGTAGCCCATACTCAGTCTCAAACTGAATAGTACAATCAGACACACTCTGACAAGTCATCACAGTAGTTCCCATGGGTGTCGAGACATAAAGAGGCATCAACAGTGGAGACGAGCATATATGATACTGATCAATAAAAGCTTGTGCAATAAAAGAATGTGATGCACCAGTATCAATCAACAGAAAGCAGGATAAGTAAACAAAGTACACTTACCCGCTATCACAGTATCAGGAGCTGCCTCTGCTTCCTCCCTGTTCAGTGCATACACCTGAGCCTGAGGTGTTCCTGTCCTCTGTCCTCCACCAGACTGTGGTACACCCTGTGGCCTCTGCTGCACTGTATTATCTGACATTGGTCCTCTCCTCTGTTGTCCACCCACTTGAGGACAATCACGGATCACATGTCCTGGCTTCCCATAACGGAAACAAACCACCGTATCAAACTGTGGACAATTTCTTTGATAATGTGGCCCTCGACATTTAAAACATTTGTAGGGTCTTCCTACCTTAACTTCATATAGTACACATAAATTGGATAGAACATGCATTTATAACCTCTTAAGGGTTCCGGTTGTAGTTTGAGCTAGGGAGATTACAGGCCAAAAATAAAGTTTTCAAAGCTATTTAATTACATTCCCAACAAAGAATGTTAAAGCTATAGATTTACACTACTCCTAGAGTAGAGACTATCAAAAATCCTGTATCCTACGTTCATCATGCTCCCTTTAGCTCACTTCCTCAACCCGACCCTAGGCCCTTGGTCCAAAAGTGTACCTACAGGGATAACACATCATGAGCATTCATAAATTTACTTAACATTATATAAAAGCATACAATAATGCGTAACATCTTAGTTAAGTAAAAGTTATTGGTCGTCCTCCGACCTCCTTGGTTATCCCTGACTCTTATTCATATATTGGGGCGTCTTACCCCATTGTATGGTATCTTACCATATCATAATCATTGCGTGGCATCTTACCACGTGGGCGTCTTACCCAATCATATGGCGTCTTACCATATCATAAACATTGCGTGGCATCTTACCATGTGGGCGTCTTACCCAATCATATGGCGTCTTACCATATCATAAACATTGCGTGGCATCTTACCACGAATAACATCGCATGGCCTCTTACCATGTGGGGCATCTTACCCCGTGGCATCTTACCACAAATAATATCGCATGGCCTCTTACCATGTGGGGCGTCTTACCCCGTGGCATCTTACCACAAATAACATCGCATAAGCATCATCATCATAACATCATCATAAGCATCATCATTATAATTATCATCATAGATATCATCATCATAACATCATCTTAAACGTCATCATCGTAAACATCATCTTAAATATCATCATAATATGTAAGGGCATGGTTTACCGTCCGATGCTCGTACGTCTCTTACGTACCTTAATTCCCAAAAGTGGAGAATTTGGAGAGCTTTATCTCCTGGATGTTGTGGGCACCTGGGATGGTTCTACACAACCATACAAATTGATATTAGAAGCTAAACATAGTCCAATATCCAACAATCCCACAAAAAAATCAAAAATCCACTTTTCTTCAGCTCGCGATCGATCGCCACCCAGGCGCGATCGATCGCGAGATCGCACTGGACGAGGGGCCAAAATCTTCTTCTTGGCGATCGATCGCCACTTTTGGCGCGATCGATCGCCAGGCCCGCCGATCGATCGCCCAAAAGTGGCGATCGATCGCCAAATGCTTCTGGCTGGTACTGGACGCTCGCGATCGATCGCCAAGAACGGGCGATCGATCGCCGAGTGCTGTACATCGAATTTTCGCCATTAATGCTCATTTTTCAAGCTCCTTCACATACCACCCCAAAACCAAACTTCCATAAAACATCAATAACATCATAACCCACCAAAACCAACATAAAACACTTCAAAAATCATACCCCAACCATACACAACACATACCCAAACAAACCCACATAAAACATCAAAAACTTAACCCATTTCAACACCAAACATCATAAAACTTATAGGAATGGTTCCATACCTCTTGTAGGCTCCAAATCCTAGCAAAGATCACACAAATAAGGATTTTGTGGGACTTTCCTCCTCCTCTTTTGGTGAGTTTCGAAAATGGGGGGTAGGGTTTGGGGTTGGGAAGTGATTTGGGGATTTTTAAAAGGTGAGAGTAAAGTGGGGGGTTTAAAGTGATGGGTATGGGATTAAAAAGGGGTTGTAATGACTTAATAAAAAGTGTACCCCAAACTTAACATGATGTATAAAATACCCAACTTGGTATTTTAAAGGCACTTTACAACAATGCTCTAAACTTCATTTAAAATCATATCTTCCTCATAATTGATAATTTAACACAATTAATCATGTTAACATCTTAATACCCAACACATAAATCTATCAATACATGATACATCATATAAACATAATTAATGTCCAAGTTACCATTAATTAATTTCGGGGCATCACATTACTCCCCTACTTACAAGATTTCGTCCTCGAAATCGCACGCACTTACCCAAAAGAAACTAAACATAAATCATACCAGAAAATAGTTCGGGGTAATGCTGCATCATATGCCGCTCCGTCTCCCACGTAGCCTCCTCGACACCCCGACGATCCCACTGAACTTTGACCATCGGTATGACTTGACTTCGTAGTCTGCGATCCTCACGATCCAGAATTCTGACCGGTCGTTCAACGTAGGATACATCTGAGTCTAACTGCACTTCAGTAGGCTGTAAAACATGAGACGGATCTGGCTCATACTTTCTCAACATAGAAACATGGAAGACATCATGAATTCCAGATAAGGACGGCGGTAAAGCCAATCGGTAAGCCAAAGTGCCGATACGCTGTAATACCTCATACGGTCCAACATACCTCGGGGATAACTTCCCCCGCATACCAAATCGAACAACACCCCTGAAGGGTGAGATTTTCAAGAAGACCTTGTCTCCCACTTGAAATTCTAGCGGTCGTCGCCGCTTATTGGCATAGGCTGCTTGCCTATCTTGGGCCGCTTTCATCTTTAAGCGTATCATCTTAATCTTTTCCTCCATGTCCTTAATCATATCCGGTCCTCCGACCGCTTTACTCGTCAAGTCCTCCCAATACAGTGGTGACCTACATCGTCGTCCGTACAGAGCTTCAAAAGGGGCCATTTGAATGCTCGCCTGATAGCTGTTATTGTAGGAGAACTCCACCAGAGGTATAGACTCTTGCCACGGAGTATCAAACTCCAAAACACATGCCCTCAACATATCTTCGAGCGTTTGTATAGTACGCTCCGTTTGGCCATCAGTCTGAGGGTGATAAGCTGTACTTAGTCTCACCTCGGTGCCCAAAGCTGTCTGGAGACCCTCCCAGAAATGAGAAGTAAACCTTGGGTCTCTGTCAGACACGATCGAGACTGGAATCCCATGCAATCTCACTACATCCCGTACATATAATTGGGCCATCTTTAGATACGTGAAAGTCATACTGTAAGGGATGAAATGAGCTACCTTCGTCAGCCTGTCTACGATCACCCAGATCGCATCAAATCCAGAGGCCGACCTTGGCAAGTGGGTCACGAAGTCCATAGATATATGCTCCCACTTCCACTTAGGTACCTCCAAGCTCTTCAGCTCGCCACCAGGCCTCTGCCTTTCTGCCTTTACTTGTTGGCAGATCAAACATCTCTTAACGAAGCTGATCACATCACGCTTCATGCGTCTCCACCAGAATTGACCACTTAGGTCCTTATACATCTTTCTTCCACCGGGGTGGATACTGAACCGGCTATTATGAGCCCGTTCTAAAATTCCTTTACGCAATCCTGGCGCATCTGGGACCACCCATCGGTTGCCCAATCTTAAAGAGTCATCTTCAGCCACACTAAACTTTGTTGGCTGGCCTCGAAGTGCTATTGATGACCATCTCTGCACTTCATCATCCGACCTCTGGGCTTTCCTGATTGCCTCAAATACGTCTGGTTCGGCTAATAAGGTCGACACTCGCACCGGCGACGTGTCTACATCGAAATCATAGCCCAGATGGCAATAAGAAATCATCAAAGCTGATAAACACATAACATCCTCAGCGGTGCTCTTCACCTTCCGACTTAAGGCGTCTGCTATCAAATTTGCCTTACCAGGATGGTACTCAATTTCACAGTCGTAATCCTTGAGTAAGTCCATCCACCTCCTTTGCCTCATATTCAACTCTGCCTGAGTGAACAAGAACTTCAGGCTCTTATGGTCCGTAAAAATGGTAAACGTAGTACCATAAAGGTAATGACGCCAAATCTTCAAGGCGAAAATGATAGCTGCCAGTTCCAGATCATGGACTGGGTACCTGGTCTCATGAGGCTTCAACTGTCTCGAAGCATAGGCTACCACTTGTCTGTCTTGCATCAGTACACAGCCCAAACCTTGCAATGATGCATCCGTGTACAAAGCAAACCTCTTGTCCTCAGACGGAATCACCAACACTGGCGCTGTCGTCAAACGACGCTTCAATTCTTGGAAGCTTTCCTCACAAGCTTCGGACCAAAAGAATGGGACTCCTTTCTGAGTCAGCTGTGTCAATGGCTTAGCGATCTTAGAAAATCCTTCGACAAAATGTCGGTAATAACCTGCTAAGCCCAGAAAACTCCGTATCTCGGGTACAGAAGTGGGTGCTGCCCACTCCATCACAGCTTCAATCTTCCTCGGATCCACAGATATCCCTTGGCTAGATATGACATGGCCTAGGAACACCACGCTGTCCAACCAGAATTCGCACTTGCTAAGCTTAGCATACAACTGATGATCCCTAAGGATCTGAAGTACTGTCCTCAAGTGCCGTACATGATCTTCTTCAGTCCTAGAGTAGATGAGTATGTCGTCAATGAAAACTATGACGAATTGATCCAAATACGGCTGGAACACCTTGTTCATCAAACTCATGAAAACAGCCGGGGCATTTGTCACCCCAAAAGGCATGACTAGGAATTCATAATGCCCATACCTAGTCCTGAAGGCTGTCTTTTGGACATCCTCTTCTCTTACTCGAATCTGATGGTACCCCGACCTCAGATCGATCTTACTGTAGAGCCTCGTACCCTGCAACTGATCAAACAAATCATCGATCCTCGGGAGTGGGTACTTATTCTTCACCGTAGCTTTGTTCAGTTGTCTGTAATCGATGCACAAACGCATCGAACCATCTTTCTTCTTCACAAATAAAACTGGTGCTCCCCAGGGCGATACGCTAGGGCGTATATAGCCCTTATCAAGGAGCTCTTGCAACTGAATCTTTAATTCCCTTAGCTCCGCTGGTGCCATCCTATAAGGGGCACGAGAAATGGCCGACGTCCCTGGTAATAACTCAATCCCAAACTCGACCTCTCTCGTCGGTGGGAATCCGGGAATCTCCTCCGGAAAGACATCAGGGAACTCCGCCACTACGGGCACATCCTCAACTTTCACTTCTCCTTTCTTTTCCGTAACATCGACGGCATAAATGAGATATCCTGAATGACCTCGTTCCAACAACTGCGCCATCTTGACAGCAGATATCAACGGAATCTTAGAGCGAGAACCATCCCCATAGAACGTCCATGGGACTCCCATATCGGATTTAAACCGTACAGTTCTCTGCCTGCAGTTCACAACTGCCTGATACCTGTTCAGAACATCAATGCCCAGAATGCAATCAAAATCTGACATTCCCAGAACAATCAAGTCTGACCTTAGTTCCTTATCCTCAAAATAAATGAGGCCATTGTAGACGATCCGATCAGTAATCATACTTCTTCCAGCGGGGGTCGAGACTATAAGAGGCGTGGGCGACGGAGAAGTGCATAAGTGGTGCCTTTCCACAAAACTTGTCGACACAAAAGAGTGTGACGCACCTGTGTCGATCAATATAAAAGCAGGGTGCGTAAATAAAAGACACGTACCCGCTATAACCTCCTCCGGAGCCGCTGAAGCCTGCTCCCTTGTCAGTGCATAGACCTGTCCTTGAGGTGGCCCCATGGGCTGACCTCCATGCTGTCTCGGTACAAAGGGTGGTCTGTGTTGTGCTGTTCTATCTGCAGGCCTCCCCGCAGAACCCTGTTGGCTCCCCCTGTTGGGACACTGCCTAGCAAAGTGGCCCTTGTCGCCACAAACATAGCACCCTATACAGTCTTTTGCCAAATGTGGTTGCCCACAAAGAGTGCATTGGATCCTCCCGGATCTGTCTCCCTGAGACTGCCCCCTTCCAGATGGGGCATCACCTCTTCGGTTTCCTTTCCACCTGTTGTCGGACTTCTTACCACTAAACCTTGACGCTGAGGAGTTCCCCCTTGACTTGAACTGATCATTCCTCGGCTTCAAATTATCCGGAGTGGATTTCTGAGAGGGTGTCGACGGTGGTACAACATCAGGGTATGCACCCACTCCTAGTTCGGCTAGCTCAGCCCTTGAGAGTGCATCATCAAAACAAGTAGGGCCATAAGTGATCACCCTATCGTATAGCTCCGGCCTCAATCCTTTCATGAAATTCCTCATCTTTGCTTGTGTGCTCGTAGCAATGTGAGGCACATATCTGAGCAAGGAGCAGAACTGAAGAGCATAATCCGATACCGACATATTACCTTGCTTGAGGTGAGTGAATTCATCTTCCTTAGCCTGTCGTGCTGCAGCCGAGAAATAACGGTTCAGGAAGCGAGTTCGAAACATTTTCCAGTTCACTTCATGACCTTGAGCCTCTTGCTCTACCACAGTGGTCTTCCACCACATTAACGCCTTCTTGGCCAATTGGAACTCTGCCAACCGTATCCACGCTGTCTTCGCACATGGGGCTGCCACAAAGATCTGCTCTATTCTTTCCAACCATTCCTCAGCTCGTTCCCCAGTTTCAGTTCCTTCAAAGGTTGGGGGTCGGTAAGCAAGAAACTGAGTTAGGCTTAGTTCCCCTGGCAACAGCTGTTGTTCGGCAGGTTCATCATCAAAAGCTGGCGGGGGTAGGGGATTCGTACGCCCCGCGCTTGCATTGACGCTCACTGCGTCACCTACCTCCACATTTTGCTGCCATACTGCAACACAAGGATTAACAACAAGATCCAAAAGCAGTTCGTATAATACTTCGTTAGATAAACAAAACATGTTAGCATAACATCATATACTTCATATGCAACTTATGCACAAAACATGTTCAACAGTAAGCACCTAGCTAACTTATTGCTAAGGCTACCCTTCACTCATCCCGGGTTATCTAACCACTGCTCTGATACCACTAATGTAGGGTCTTCCTACCTTAACTTCATATAGTACACATAAATTGGATAGAACATGCATTTATAACCTCTTAAGGGTTCCGGTTGTAGTTTGAGCTAGGGAGATTACAGGCCAAAAATAAAGTTTTCAAAGCTATTTAATTACATTCCCAACAAAGAATGTTAAAGCTATAGATTTACACTACTCCTAGAGTAGAGACTATCAAAAATCCTGTATCCTACGTTCATCATGCTCCCTTTAGCTCACTTCCTCAACCCGACCCTAGGCCCTTGGTCCAAAAGTGTACCTACAGGGATAACACATCATGAGCATTCATAAATTTACTTAACATTATATAAAAGCATACAATAATGCGTAACATCTTAGTTAAGTAAAAGTTATTGGTCGTCCTCCGACCTCCTTGGTTATCCCTGACTCTTATTCATATATTGGGGCGTCTTACCCCATTGTATGGTATCTTACCATATCATAATCATTGCGTGGCATCTTACCACGTGGGCGTCTTACCCAATCATATGGCGTCTTACCATATCATAAACATTGCGTGGCATCTTACCATGTGGGCGTCTTACCCAATCATATGGCGTCTTACCATATCATAAACATTGCGTGGCATCTTACCACGAATAACATCGCATGGCCTCTTACCATGTGGGGCATCTTACCCCGTGGCATCTTACCACAAATAATATCGCATGGCCTCTTACCATGTGGGGCGTCTTACCCCGTGGCATCTTACCACAAATAACATCGCATAAGCATCATCATCATAACATCATCATAAGCATCATCATTATAATTATCATCATAGATATCATCATCATAACATCATCTTAAACGTCATCATCGTAAACATCATCTTAAATATCATCATAATATGTAAGGGCATGGTTTACCGTCCGATGCTCGTACGTCTCTTACGTACCTTAATTCCCAAAAGTGGAGAATTTGGAGAGCTTTATCTCCTGGATGTTGTGGGCACCTGGGATGGTTCTACACAACCATACAAATTGATATTAGAAGCTAAACATAGTCCAATATCCAACAATCCCACAAAAAAATCAAAAATCCACTTTTCTTCAGCTCGCGATCGATCGCCACCCAGGCGCGATCGATCGCGAGATCGCACTGGACGAGGGGCCAAAATCTTCTTCTTGGCGATCGATCGCCACTTTTGGCGCGATCGATCGCCAGGCCCGCCGATCGATCGCCCAAAAGTGGCGATCGATCGCCAAATGCTTCTGGCTGGTACTGGACGCTCGCGATCGATCGCCAAGAACGGGCGATCGATCGCCGAGTGCTGTACATCGAATTTTCGCCATTAATGCTCATTTTTCAAGCTCCTTCACATACCACCCCAAAACCAAACTTCCATAAAACATCAATAACATCATAACCCACCAAAACCAACATAAAACACTTCAAAAATCATACCCCAACCATACACAACACATACCCAAACAAACCCACATAAAACATCAAAAACTTAACCCATTTCAACACCAAACATCATAAAACTTATAGGAATGGTTCCATACCTCTTGTAGGCTCCAAATCCTAGCAAAGATCACACAAATAAGGATTTTGTGGGACTTTCCTCCTCCTCTTTTGGTGAGTTTCGAAAATGGGGGGTAGGGTTTGGGGTTGGGAAGTGATTTGGGGATTTTTAAAAGGTGAGAGTAAAGTGGGGGGTTTAAAGTGATGGGTATGGGATTAAAAAGGGGTTGTAATGACTTAATAAAAAGTGTACCCCAAACTTAACATGATGTATAAAATACCCAACTTGGTATTTTAAAGGCACTTTACAACAATGCTCTAAACTTCATTTAAAATCATATCTTCCTCATAATTGATAATTTAACACAATTAATCATGTTAACATCTTAATACCCAACACATAAATCTATCAATACATGATACATCATATAAACATAATTAATGTCCAAGTTACCATTAATTAATTTCGGGGCATCACAACATTGTAGTCCTCGTCCACTACTACTACTACTTCCTTGGGACTGTCCCTTAGATTTTCGGTCATCCCCTTTTCGTAGTCCAAAACGTTTCCCACTAAACCTAGATGAAGATGCACCACCTCGTGGTGATTTAAATGGTTCTCCTCTGGGTCTCATACTGTCAGATGTAGGTGGTTGGGCTTGTCCAACATCCTTGTATACCCCTACGACAATCTCAGCCATCTCAGCCCTAGTCAATGCTTCTTCATATGATGTAGGGTTATTGGACATTACCCTATCAAACAATTCATGCCTCAAACCTTTCACAAATTGTCTGATCTTGGCCTTTGTGTTTACAGCAATATGTGGCACATACCGGAGCAAAGAAGAATAGTGTACCGCATAATCAGATACTGTCATTGATCCCTGTCTCAAATTTGTAAATTCATCCTCTTTCCTCTGCCTTGCAGCAACAGAGAAATAATGCTCCAAGAACTTCGTTCTAAACACATCCCAGTTAACTATCTGTCCTTGAGCCCTCAACTCAAGCACTGTGGATTTCCACCACATCATAGCTTTCTTAGCTAACTGGAATTCAGCTAAGCGTAACCAAGCAGTCTTGGCACACGGTGCTGACACAAAGATCTGTTCCACACGTTCCAGCCACTCCTCTGCCAGTTCCCCTGATTCAGTCCCCTCAAACCTGGGTGGCTGATAACTCAGAAACTGTGTCAAAGTCAATTCTCCAGGCAATAATACCTGTTCCACTGGCCCTTGCTCAATCGGTGGTGGTGGCACAGGCGCCATCCTCACACTCGCATTGCCACTCATGGCATCCCCAACATCCTCATGATACCCTCTGTCTGTCATAGCTGTAGATCAAGGGTTAACAATAACATTCACAATTATATAACATGTTAGAATAATATCATATTCCAAATACTAACATGCTAGTACCATTCTCAAAGTTTTTAGGTAACTCCCTAAGACACTTCCTCTACCCATGTTCACCCCGTTCTCGAACCACTGCTCTGATACCACTAATGTGGGGTCCTCATTACTTAATCCATTTATGTAACAATTAAGCATACATACGTGAGTTAACATACATCCGTGAGTCTGAATTAAGTAAAAACATGCACTGATTAAGAGTTTCTAACTAGTTCAGTTGTTACAAGGTTATAAAAACCTAACCAACTATACATCACATGTACAAGTAACAACCTAATCCAAGACAGTGGTTCAGCTCGCAGCGGAAAATGACTCACATCCCGTCTTCCCACGTCTATGAGTCCCTACAGAAACATTCACACAATGAGTACAGAGAACAACTATCTCAGTGCAATATCAAAACACAATATCAATATCAATGATAAAGCACAATAAATCATCTAACGTGAATGTTCTGTATCATGCATCCACAAATGCACTATGTCATGACATGTCCAATAAGCACCCTATTATCACGAGCCCCATATGATATGCCTATTCAGCTCAATATGTCAGTGGAACCACATCACATCTTCATATTAGCAGCACATATCATAGTACCATGCTCATCTGTGACAATAGCCAGAGCATATACCCACACCAGGCGTATATCTCTCAGGCCAAAGCATATGTTGTATATCTATCGTGGCAACGATCCCAGCCAAAGCATATACCACACCAGGCATATCTATCGAGGCAATGATCTCACCAAAGCATATACACATATCTATCAAGGCCTCCATCCTAATCATATGAAATCCATGTATGAACATGCATATGAAACTACCAATCATATGACACAAGATAACATAAATCATATGATATCAAAACCATAACATCATCATCACATCATATCTATACTCCGTACGTCAACACGTACCTGTATTGCGACACAAACGAGATAAATCAGTCGTCCCTGGTTAATTGCCTCGTTGTCCTGTCCCCTGTGATGGTGCTACAACAATGCCAATAATATATCATGTTATCATAGGCATTAAAATCAAATTCTACAAAAATATACATTTTAAGTCTACCGATCGATCGGTCACCCTAGCGATCGATCGGTCCAAACAAGTAACCCTAGCGATCAGTCGGTCAAAAGCCAGCGATAGATCGCTTAAATAGTTGAATTTCTCAAAAATGCTACGGCATTTCAGCGATCGATCGGTCGCTTTCAGCGATCGATCGGTACATGCACCGCCTTAACTTTCCCCTGTTTTACCGATCGATCGGTCCGATCCTAGCGATTGATCGGTCGATGACAAAATTTTGAAACCATGGCGATTTTGAGCTTATCTTCCTAGCTCTTCTCCTACAACTCGAAATTCAACATTAAAACATGTTTTATGCAAGCTCTAGCACCATATAAACATGTTTCTCTCCTCATACATCTCAAAATCTTTGCATGAGAACAAGTATCAATTCAAAGCATACACCATAAAAATCACATGTTTCCATTTTCCTTTAACTAAGTCCATATACTTCATATGCTATATAATTCTTACCAAGAAAGGATGAAGTCACTTCATTTAGCTTCCTAGCTTGATTATCACATGAAATCCAAGCAATAGATGTAAAGAGGAAGCAAAAGTTGGAAGAGGGTTTTGTAGAGATTTGTAGGTGAAATTTGGTGTATTATGTGTAGAAAATCAGCTTATCCCTTCTTATTAATTCCTTCACCCCGAACTCAAATTCACATGACATGTTAATGCACTTGCAACTCAAATACACATGCTAATGCACTTGCACATGTATACAAATGTGCACCAATGTCAAGTTCCACTACACAATTCATATCTCTTCCTTCTCTTGCCTATTAAATCATCCATATGTCAAGACTATACATATCTTTGTTCACAACTCACATATCTCCTATGTTTCTTGTTTATGTTACCTCATCGTAATTCATTCGTTTAGTATCTCGATCATCACTCGGTTCCACCCGAACTCGAGTCCACATCATACCGTAATTATTCTAAATTACGTCATAATCATGTGACACGTATATAAAGTAAATCGAGGCATTACAATTACCAAAATAAAAGCCCCCGGGCTAAGCATGCATAATACCCAAAATATACCAACTTTATAAGTTAGCAAATAGCCAAAGACTCAACCGAGAATCCCATTTTAATAAAATTTGGCTCCAACCAGTCCATTTTAAAAGTATGTCATTCCCATTGGAATGTAGACATTGCCCCGGAAATGGGCAAAATCCCGACATTTCTTCCAAAATTTCCGAAAAAACAACTTCCTACGGGCGGCGATCGATCGCCACTTTTATCGCGATCGATCGCCCATGTCCAGTGGGCAACAACGCCCTATCGCGATCGATCGCCAGCCCTCGCGATCGATCGCCAACTCGCTCGCGATCGATCGCCGAGGCCACGCGATCGATCGCCCGCACTGTTCATCGTCACCAAAAATTGAGCTACTCGTCGCGATCGATCGCCACTCCTTGGCGATCGATCGCCACCTGCTATTTTCAAAAAAACTCGAGCTTCCATGGTGTTTTTCACACCCAAACTCAAAACCAACACCCCATATGTAGGGTCCTCCTACCTTAACGTCATATTATACACGTATTATGGACTAAACATGCATTCATAACCTCTTAAGGGTTCCGGTTGTAACTTTGAGCTAATAAGATTACGGACCAAAAATGAAATTTCAACCTTAATTAATTACATCCTCAATACGAATGTTAAAGCGATAGAATTATACTACTACTAGAGTAGAGACTATCCAGAAATCCTGAATCCTAACATCTTTCATGCTCCTCATAGCTCACTGCCTCAACCCGGCCCTTAGTCCTTTAGTCCAAAAGTGTACCTACAGGAACAACCCATCGTGAGCATGTACATCGTTACTTAACATCATAAGGAAATGGCATATAAATAAATGCATGAAGATAATTGGAAATATATACTTCCTGGTTAATCGCATTAACCTTCTTTGGTTGTCCCTGTCTCATAGCCATGCATATAATCATTAATTCTTGACATGAATGATTAAAATCATCGTCTTATAAATTTCATCATTGTATAACGTCATCATCATATAAGTATCATCAACTTATAGCATCATCATCTTATAGTATCATCATCTTGTAACATCATCATCTTACATCATCATCATCTTATAATTATCATCATCTTATAACATCATCATCATCTTATAAGATCATCATCATATAGCATCATCATCATATAAGCATCATCATCTTATAGCATCATCATCTTATAACATCATCATCATATAAGCATCATCATCTTATAACATCATCATCTTATAACATCATCATCTTATAGCATCATCATCATATAGCATCATCATCATACAGTATCATCATCTTATAACATCATCATCATATAAGCATCATCATCATACAGTATCATCATCTTATAACATCATCATCATATAAGCATCATCATCATATAGCATCATCATCACATAGCATCATCATCATATAGCATCATCATCATATAAGCATCGTCATCTTGTAGCATCATCATCTTATAAATGTAACAGTAAATGTACAAAATCATAGTTAAGTAAACATGCGGGTTATTCGTCAGTTCCTTTTTGTTGACCCTGATTCACATTCGTGCATATGGGCATCTTACCCCATCGCATGGCATCTTACCATATCATAACATCGTGTGGCATCTTACCACGTAATAACATCGTATGGCCTCTTACCATATGGGCATCTTACCCCGTGGCATCTTCCCACATAATAACATTGTATGGCATCTTACCATATGGGCATCTTACCCCGTGGCATCTTCCCACATAATAACATTGTATGGCATCTTACCATATGGGCATCTTACCCCGTGGCATCTTACCACGTAATAACATCGTATGACCTCTCACCATATGGGCATCTTACCCTTTTTATAAGCATCGTATAACATCATTATAAACTTACTTATCATATCATCTTCACAAACATCATCATCTTATACTTATTTATCACAATCACCATCATAAACATCATCATCATAAACTTACTTATCACAATCGTCATCATAATCATCATAAATACTTATGCAATCAATGCATAGTCAGAGTTAGGAGTGTGTTACCGTCCAATGCCCGTACGCTTCTTACGTACCTTAATTCCAAAAATGGAGAAGTTGTAGGACTTTATCTTCTTGAAGTTGTGGGTACCTGGGATGGTTCTACATAACCATACAAATCGATATTAGAAGCTAATTATAGTCCAATATCCAAAAATCCCACAAAAACATCAAAATTATACATTTTGGTGTCTCGCGATCGATCTCCATGAAGCCCCGATCGATCGCGAGATCACACTGCCTCGTCCAACAAAATTTTCCAATTCGCGATCGATCGCCGAGTTTGCGCCGATCGATCGCGACCTCGCCGATCGATCGCGCCAAACTCGCGATCGATCGCTGAAGGCTACTGCCTTCTCCTCTGTAGCTCGCGATCGATCGGTGGAAGGTGCCGATCGATCGCCGAGTCCTGTAGGTCCGATTTTCGGGCACTATTCATCCTTCTCCTTCCCAAACTCAAACAAACTCAAATATTCGAACACCAACCATACCAAATCACTACAAATCTTCAATAAACATCATCATATAACCATAAATCATACCCCAACCATAAACAACAATACCCAAAACAAACCCACATAAAGCATCAAAAACTAACCCATTTCAACACCAAACATCATAAAACTTTTAGGAATGGTTCCATACCTCTTGTAGGCTCCAAATCCTAACAAAGATCATACAAACAAAGTTTTTGTGAAGCTTTCCTCTTCCTTCCTTGGTGAATTTCGAAAATGGGAGATGGGTTAGGGTTGAGGAATGAATTGGGGATTTTAAAAGTGATTGGTAAAGTAAGTGGGTATAGAGGGAAAATGGGGTTATAAGGTTAATATTAAAATTATACCCCAAAGTTAACATGATGTATAAAACACCCCAACATGGTATTTTAAAAGCATTTACAAAAATGCATTAAACTTCCACTAAATCATGCTTTCCTCATAATTAACCATCAACATAGTTAAATCATGTTAACACCTTATTTTCTAACATGCATAACGAAGAGTATCGCATGGCATAGTCTGACACTGTCATGTTCCCCTGTTTCAAACTTGTAAACTCGTCCTCCTTCGTCTGTCTCGCCGCTGCGGAGAAGTACCGGTTCAGAAACCGGGTCCTGAAGAGTGTCCAATCAATCACAACACCCAGTGCTCTTAGCTCCATTACAGTGCTCCTCCACCACATTAGAGGTTTCTTTGCTAACTGGAACTCTGCCAGCCTCAGCCACGCTGTAACAGCACAAGGAGCCGATACAAATATCTGCTCAAGTCTCTTCAGCCACTCCTCAGCTTCCTCTCCTGATTCTGTTCCCTCAAACCGGGGCGGGTTGTAAGACAGAAACTGAGTCAAGCTAATCTCACCGGGTAGCAATAACTGAGCCACTGGCTCCATGCCTAATGCTGGTGGAGGTAGAGGGTTCACTTGTCCAACGCTAGCGTTAACACTGCCCACATCGCCAACCTCTTCGTTAAGGTTCCCCGCATTCATAGCAGCCATGCTGTAACACAAAGGTTAACAACAATTCCAAAACAAATATACATGTTATGCCGTTAGATAACAGGAATGATAATAAGCATGTTAGTATAACAAAATATACATCAATATGCACCACATGCATAAACATGCCTCAAATGTAAGCACCTAGCCAATCATGCTAAGGCTACCCTTCACTCGTTCCCGGGTTCTCTAACCACTGCTCTGATACCACTAATGTAAGAACCCTAATCCTTAGTGCGGATCAAAGGCATAATTAGAGCTAATATAAATAATCAGAGTAAATTAATCGTGTTGAGTCTATGAGCTTTAAGAATTACATGTCAAAAAATAAGGACTATCCCTGGATTAGTTACATTCCCAAAACAAATGAATGTTATCAGTCATAGCTTTACACTACTCCTAGAGTAGATACTATGCAAAATTAATCCTGTCCTTCCTGGGTCAAAAGAATTCTCCACAAGCTCACCACCTCAACCCGCTTAGCCCTTCTATCATGCCAAAAGTACCTACAAGGACAACCCCCAAACATGAGCAATGTTATCATTCATATACCACACAATATGAATATAAAGCATAAATGCATAATCATAATAAAACAGTTCCTGTTTTTCCCATGCATTTCAAAACGCTTCCAGTTTGGTTGTCCCTGTACCATAACTCATGAGTATAATCAATAGATTATTTTTAATGGTCTAAACATGTCATGACATAATACCATCTCATCAATATCAAATACCGGTCACCATTCCCTAGTCTGTCCATCACAATGTATTTTAATGCCCCTCGCTTACTTACATATAGGCGGCATAGAATAACCTCGCTTCAATGGACAAGCGGTACTCCCACCCCTCGCCTCACATTGAGCGGCAAATATCCTTTCCTCGCCCTATATGATAACCACGCTCAAATGTGACATGCGGCGCTCCCACCCCTCGCTTCACATTTAGCGGAACCAAAACAAATAGCGGCAAGCATTAAAATCATCAAGGGATGACCACGACTCATGGGATGTGCACCAATAGTCATATGCATCTACAATCATCATGCATAATTCAACATGTATTTGCATCCACAATGCATAATCACATATATACTCGCATCCACAATGCATAAACAGTGAGTATATTAGATACATGTACCGTTGGGTGCCCGTACGTCCTCTACGTACCTTTTCAAAAGTGGAATTGATATGGCTTCAGTTCCTTGGTTGCGTTGCTACCTGGGATGGTTCTACAAAATCACACAACCCCATATTAGAAGCCAAATAATAGTCAAAGACCAAAAATTCGACAAAAGAAAGCATTTCCCAAAATTCCACAGTTGGCGATCGATCGCTTGGCTGAGGCGATCGATCGCCTCAATTTTTTTCTTCGCGGCGATCGATCGCCTAAACCTTGGATTGGCCACTGCCTCTCGGCGACGGTCGCCTCATATCAGGCGATCGATCGCCTGTCCCGCAAATTTGGTACTGCCCATCGGCGATCGATCGCCCCATTTCAGGCGGTCGATCGCCTCGCACAGACTCGCGATTTTTCACCATTTTTGCATATCAAAACCTTCCAATCCATACCAATACTTAAACCAACCAACCAACAACATAATAACAACATAAACCTTCAAAATACACCTCAAAACAAACATAAATCCAACCCTCAACCAAAACCACAACAATCCAACACAAACCCATTTTAAAACCCTTCAAAACCAAACCAAACTTAAATAAAACCTTACAAAATCAACAATGAGGTATCCATACCTCTTGGGGACCTCAAATCTCCCAATAAACTCCACCAATCAACTTTTTGCAAGGATTCCCCTTCACCCTTAAGCACCAAAACGAAAATGGGAGAAAAGGAAGGGTTTGGGTGGTTTGGTAAGGTAAAATGAAAATGAGTTAAAGGTAGGGGTTGGGGTATAAGGGTTTGAGTTTAAATTAAAATGCATCCACAAACCCATGGTGTATAAACACCCCAACATGATATTTTCAAAAGCATTAATCCAAAATGCACCAAAATATCAATTAACTCATGTTTTCCAAATAATTGCTAACCAAGGCAAATAAATCATGCTAAAAGCAATTTTCCCCAACATGCACAACATGCACCCTGAAATGCACTTCCGGGTCATCCTTTCCATGTGACCATGCATTTCCACACATTAAATAAATCCAGCACAAAATCAATTAATTACCACCATGATTAACCATATAAACACAATTAATGCTCAAATTGCAATTAATCATTTCGGGGATATCACAAAATCTGAAAGATGATGAGGCCCCACGAGCCTTGAACAGATCCCCTCGTGGCCTCAAACTATCAGCAACAGGCCTCGGTGGTGGTACTGAAGGGGGTACATCATCCTTATACGCGCCCACCGCAATCTCCGCCAACTCTGCCCGTGTCAGGGCGTCATCAAATGAGCTGGGGTTGTTGGAGATAACCCGATCAAATAGCTCTGGCCTCAATCCCTTCAGAAAGTTCCTCATCTTTGCATGGCTGCTCACAGCGATATGAGGTACATACCTCAGCAGTGAGGAATACTGCATAGCGTAGTCTGACACTGACATGCTACCCTGCTTTAAAGCATTGAACTCGTCTTCCTTTAATTGTCTGGCAGCTGCAGAGAAATACCGGTTAAGGAACCAGGTCCGGAATACAGTCCAGTCAACTGCCATACCTAGAGCTCTCAGCTCCATCACGGTGGTCTTCCACCACATAGCAGGCTTCTTAGCCATCTGAAACTCGGCTAACCTCAGCCATGCCGTGCGTGCACAGGGTGCAGTCACAGGTATTTGCTCTATACGCTCCAACCTCTCCTCGGCTACTTCACCAGACTCAATCCCCTCAAACATGGGCGGACGGAAGCTCAGAAACTGCTTCAAACTGAGCTCCCCTGCAGTAACATCTGTACACTGGGCTCCACGCCCACAGCAGGTGGTGGTAAAGGATTCAGCTGAGCGATACTGGCATTCCTACTGTCCATATCCCCTACCTCCTCATTGGGGTTCTCCGGGTTAATCTCAGCCATGCTGTAACACAAGAGTTAACAACAATACCAAAAGCAGTTCATAATATAAGCCGTTAGATAACAAGAGTACCATATTCAAAGCATGTTAGTATAACACTTATACAACCATATGCATCACATGCATAAGCATGCCCAAATGAATACCTAGCCAACTTGTTTCTAAAGGCTACCCTTCACTCTTCCCTGGTTATCTAACCTTGCTCTGATACCACTAAAATGTGAGACCCCGTTATCTTATCAGATACTAAGGTGCAATTTAGAGAACTAAACATTCATGTGAATATATCAGAGTAACGTGCCGTGTTGATTAACCTGAGCTTTAGAGATTACAGTACCAAAATGTTTCAAAAGGAATAACACGAATTCCTACAAAAGTACTACATTATAGTCTTACTCTACTCAGTAGAAGCTATACAAAATTTTTCTCTAACATGCTAATCCTGTAGCACTCCTTACAGCTCAGCATATCAACCCCGACCCTGGTTCTCGTCAACAAAAGCACCTACAAAGACAACCCCAACACATGAGCATATCATAATTCATATTCAACATAATATGAATGTAAAGCGTAAATGCACAAATCATAAATACAAAGCACTTCCTGTATTTCCAAGCATTTACGACGCCCATTGGTTGTCCCTGTACCATAACTCATAATAACACATTATATGAACATATGGTTTCATAAATAAATGTCATGGCATATCTTTCCTTCTCAAATCCTTATTTCAATCCTGAGTCACTTATCATTAGTGCATTTCAATGCTTCTTACTTTTCCACGTAAGCGGAATTCTTCCTCGCTTCTTATGGAAATCCACGTAAGCGGAATTCTTCCTCGCTTCTTATGGATGTTAGCGTAAGCATTAACTAGGATAACCTTGACTCGTGAAATACACCTCTTATATTTCACGACATACATATGCAAAAACAATGCATGTCAACATGTATCATACTCTTAATGCATCACCTTGCATTCATCATGTGTCAAATAGACAAACATAAAGTACATGTTACCGTTGGGATGCCCGTACGTCGCTTACGTACCTTTCCAAAATGTAGTGTGTTGTGGGACTCTATCCCCTGCGCTGTGTAGCTGTCTGTGAAGGCTCTACACCAGTGTACAACACAATATTAGATGTCTCATTACAATCCAATATCAAAATTAAACAATTTCTACATTTTAAAAAAATAGGCATTACCGATCGATCGGTGAACTGTTTGAATTAAACAAAAAAGCTACGGCTTTTGCCGATCGATCGGTGTTCTTCACCGATCGATCGGTCGATCATATTCAACCCAGATTTTCCAGAATTCTCTAACACCGATTTTCATACCCTTCAATCTAACATGTAAGACATACAACATGCCAAGACCAACATGCTAGCAGTTACAATACACTACCCTGAGTGTATTCATATCAAATTTACACCCCAAACATAAACCCACATGCATAAACGTCGCCCATTTATACAAGCACTCGATCAACTTTTCCGGAAACAGGGCAACATATTTCATTTCCAGATTCTTGAGCACCTCATTTCATGCTATTAAAACTACAACATATAACATAAAGCATGCTTGAACAAAAACGTCCTGGGCTTTAAAACACTACCATGCATGTACTCAAATCGAAGGTTCACCAAAAAACCCATCTAACATGCATGATATCACCTCCTCAATATCACTCCCAATCCACATTTCCCAGAAAAACAGGGGAAATATCTACCCAGATTTTCGAACACCCCACTTTACATGCTAATTTCCTCTACATAAAACATGTAATATACATAAGGAAAAATACTGAGAGCTTCATAACAACACCATGTAAGCATTTAAATCGAAGGTTTTAAGAAACCTAATCTAACATGCCGTTTTCACGCCACCTAAAAACATGTACTTAAACAAGTTTAAAGCAAAAACAGAGCATGGTTTCTCACCCTACTTTGCTCCGATTTTTGAAGGACTTCCAGGCGATGAAAAAGGGAAAGCTCCTCAGAATTTTGCTTAGCAGGTGCTGGTGAAGAAATGGGAGAGAAGGCTCGAGAATTGGAATGGCTGAGAGTGGTGAAATGATTGAGCCAAGTGGTGACTAAAGTCAGCATGTGTACAGGCTGATTGGCATGGGTTGGGGGGGGGGGGTGGTTGGGTGTTGGGTGGTTTGATGTGTTATGTTTTGGTCCCGGTATTTAGCACGATGTATTAGAATATCCTCACACGATATTTATAGTATTTTCTCAATAAAATACTTCAATTCCCATTAACATGCTTTACCAAAACAAACAACACACACCCCAAATAAACATGCCACGATCCCAAAATCCCAACATATATCACATGCACCCTGAAATGAATCTCCCCAATAATTATTAATTCAATCCCATGAATTAACACCCAATCATCATAAATAAATTAAATGACTAAAATCACATAATCTGTAGGGTCCTCCTACCTTAACAGTGAAATCAAGACATAAATAGGGCTAAACATTCATTAAAGACATTCTTAGGGTTTTGGTTGTAGCTTTGAGCTAATTAGATTACATGCCAAGACTAAATTTTTCAAAAGTTAAATTAATTACATCCTCAAAAGAAGTGTATCAATAGAATTATACTACTCCTAGATTAGAAACTATCCCAAAGAAATCCTGTAACCTATCTTCTTTTATGCTCCTTTAGCTCACCGTCTCAACCCGACCCTTAGTCTTGGTCCAAAAGTGTACCTACAGGAACAACCCATCATGAGCATGTACATCGTTACTTAATATCATATGGCATATAAATAAATGTACAGAAATAATTGATAACATATACTTCCTGGTTAATCGTATTATCCTTCTTTGGTTGTCCCTGTTTCATAGTTATGCATATAATCATTAGTTTAAGACGTAAATGATTAACATCATACTTCGCATATATGCACACAACAATCCATGTTACTTAGTAGTGGGACTATCCGGGTTCTATTATGACAGCGGTACAATTGGCCCCCCTCGCTCGACATAACACATCGTATGATACCCATCGCTACGCCTTGATAGCGGATGTATCTCTTTGTTCAGCGGATGATACCCCTCGCTACTCCTTGATAGCGGATGTACCCCCTCGCTTAGCGGATGATACCCCTCGCTACGCCTTGATAGCGGATGTACCCCATCGCTTAGTTATGTGAGCGGCAAGTACCTTCCTCGCTTGCCCATAATAGCCACCGGACATTCAACCATTCTAAGTAGCATAGTTAAACATACATTATTATCTTATAAGCATCATCATCTCCAACCATCATCATCTTATCATAAATGTCATCGTAACATCATATCATCTTTGTTTATCACAACATCATTATCATAAACTTATTCATCATAATCATCATCATAAATACTTATGCAATCAATGCAAAGTCATAGTTTAGGAATATGTTACCGTTTGATGCCCGTACGTTTCTTACGTACCTTTTCAAAATATGGTGAAGTCTTAGAACTTTATCTTCTCGAAGTCGTGGGTCCTTGGGATGGTTCTACACAACCATACAATTCAATATTAGAAGCTAATCATAGTCCAATATTCAAAAACCCCACAAAAAATCAAAAATACCCAATTTTACATCTCGCGATCGATCGCTGCCCAGGCGCGATCGATCGCGAGATCACACTGGACGGGGGGTGAAAATTTCCTTCTTCGGCGATCGATCGCCATAGTTGGCGCGATCGATCGCCATCGTCACTGATCGATCGCCCAAAAGTGGCGATCGATCGCCAAAGGCTTCTGGAGCCTACTGTTGGCTCGCGATCGATCGCCAAAAACGGGCGATCGATCGCCAGCCTCTGCACTTCGAAAATCCACCATTTTTACACATTAAAACTTCACCAACCTCAACCAACATTTATTCCATTCAATTCAACAACATAAAAACACTTAAAACCTTCCTCAAACATCATTAAACCACCAAAAACAAACATCATTTCAAAAGTCATCCCAACCCCCAACAAACCCATTTCAAAACCCTTCAAAACCATTCCAAACTTAAATCAAACATTTCAAAAACATCAAGGAGTGATATACAAACATCTTAGGTCTTAAATCTTACCAAGAAGTGCAAGAACAAAGCTTTTACAAGGACTTCTTGTCCACTTTGGTGCCAAAATCGGGTTTGAGGGAAAAAGTGAGGGTTTGGGAAGAGATTTGGGGATTTGAGTGTAAAGAGTAGAGTGAGGTAAAAATGGTGGGTTAAGGGTTAAATCCTTACATTTAACTTGTACCCCAATAATTAACATGATGTATATAAAATGCATTAACATGGTAAGCATTTACAAAATGCAACCAACTTCATTAAATCCATACCATCCTCATAATTAAAATCAACATCCTTAAATCATGATAATTCTTCATTTCCACACATAACTTAATCATCGCAATAATTCATCATATAAACATAATTAATGTCCAAATTGCCATTAATTAATTTCGGGGCATCACATTACTCCCCTACTTATAAGATTTCGTCCTCGAAATCACATGCACTTACCCAAAATGAAACTAAACATAAATCATACCAGAAAATAGTTCCGGGTAGTGCTGCACCATATGCCGTTCCGTCTCCACGTAGCCTCATCGACACCCCGACGATCCCACTGAACTTTGACCATCGGTATAATTTTACTTCGTAGCCTGTGATCCTCACGATCCAGAATTCTAACCGGTCGTTCAATATAGGATATATCTGAACTCAACTGAACCTCTGAAGGCTGCAATACATGAGACGGATCCGGCTCATACTTCCTCAACATAGAAACGTGAAAGACATCATGAATACCGGATAAGGACGGTGGTAGAGCCAAGCGGTATGCCAAAGTACCGACGTGCTGCAATATCTCATATGGCCCAACATACCTCGGAGATAACTTTCCCCGCATACCAAACCGAACGACACCCCTGAAGGGTGAGATCTTCAAGAAGACCTTATCTCCTACTTGGAATTCTAGCGGCCGTCGCCGTTTATTGGCATAGGCTGCTTGCCTATCTTGGGCCGCTTTCATCTTTAAACGTATCATCTTAATCTTTTCTTCCATGTCTTTAATCATATCCGGTCCTCCGACTGCTTTACTCGTCAAGTCCTCCCAATACAGCGGTGACCTACATCGTCGTCCATATAGAGCTTCAAAAGGAGCCATTTGAATGCTCGCCTGATAACTGTTATTATAGGAGAACTCCACCAGTGGCACCGAATCCTGCCACGGAGTATCAAATTCCAAAACACATGCCCTCAGCATATCCTTGAGCGTCTGAATAGTGCGCTCTGTCTGACCGTCTGTCTGGGGGTGATAGGCTGTACTCAGTCTTACCTCCGTGCCCAAAGCTGTCTGGAGACCCTCCCAGAAATGTGAAGTAAACCTTGGGTCCCTGTCAGACACTATCGAGACTGGAATGCCATGCAATCTCACCACATCCCGCACATATAGTTGGGCCATCTTTAAATATGTGAAAGTCATACTGTAAGGGATGAAATGGGCTACCTTTGTCAGCCTATCCACGATCACCCAGATCGCATCAAATCCAGAGGCCGACCTTGGCAAGTGGGTCACGAAGTCCATAGATATATGCTCCCACTTCCATTTAGGTACCTCTAAGCTCTTCAGTTCACCACCAGGCCTCTGTCTTTCTGCCTTCACTTGCTGGCAGATCAGACATCTCTTAACAAAAGCAATCACTTCACGTTTCATGCGTCTCCACCAAAATTGACCACATAGGTCCTTGTACATCTTCCTCCCTCCTGGGTGGATACTGAACCGGCTACTGTGGGCACGGTGCAAGATTCCTTGGCGTAATTCTGGTGTCCTTGGCACCACCCAACGGTTGCCAAGTCTCAAGGAACCATCCTCAGCAACTCGGAACTTTGATGGTTGCCCTTGGAGTACTATCGATGACCATCTCTGAATTTCATCATCCGAACTCTGAGCTTTCCTAATAGCCTCAAATATATCTGGCTCAGCCAATAAGGTCGACACTCGCACCGGCGACGTGTCCACATCAAAATCATAGCCCAGATGGCAATAAGAAGTCATCATAGCTGATAAACACATGGCGTCCTCAGCAGTACTCTTCACCTTCCGACTTAAGGCGTCTGCTATCGAATTTGCTTTACCAGGATGGTACTCAATCTCACAATCATAATCCTTGAGCAAGTCCATCCATCTTCTTTGACGCATGTTAAGTTCAGCCTGAGTGAATAGGAACTTCAGGCTCTTATGATCCGTATAGATGGTGAACGTCGTACCATAAATATAATGACGCCAAATCTTCAAGGCGAAAATGATGGCCGCCAGTTCCAGGTCATGGACAGGGTATCTGGTCTCATGAGGCTTCAACTGCCTCGAAGCATAAGCCACCACGTGCTTATCTTGCATCAACACACAACCCAAACCTTGCAATGATGCATCCGTGTACAAGGCAAACTTCTTATTCTCAGAAGGAATTACCAACACTGGCGCTGTCGTCAAGCGACGCTTCAACTCTTGGAAGCTCTCATCACAAGCTTCGGACCAATGGAACGGGACTCCTTTCTGAGTCAACTGTGTCAACGGCTTAGCGATTTTAGAGAATCCCTCGACGAAACGTCGGTAATAACCCGTTAAACCAAGGAAGCTCCGTATTTCGGGCACAGAAGTGGGTGCAGACCACTCCATAACAGCTTCAATCTTTCTGGGATCCACAGATATCCCACTGCTAGATATAACATGGCCCAAGAATACCACACTGTCCAACCAAAACTCGCACTTGCTAAGCTTTGCATATAATTGATGATCTCTAAGGATCTGAAGTACTGTCCTCAAGTGCTCAACATGTTCTTCTTCAGTCCGGGAGTAAATAAGTATATCATCAATGAAGACTATGACAAACTGGTCCAAATATGGCTGGAATACCCTGTTCATTAAACTCATGAAAACAGCTGGGGCATTCGTCACCCCAAAGGGCATGACTAAGAATTCATAGTGCCCATATCTGGTCCTGAAAGCTGTCTTCTGTACATCATCCTCCCTTACCCGAATCTGATGGTACCCCGACCTCAGATCGATCTTACTGTAGAGTCTCGTACCCTGCAACTGATCAAATAAATCATCGATCCTCGGAAGCGGATACTTGTTCTTTACTGTGGCTTTGTTTAGTTGTCTGTAATCGATGCACAGACGCATCGAGCCATCTTTCTTTTTGACAAACAAAACTGGTGCACCCCAGGGCGATACGCTAGGGCGTATGTAGCCCCTGTCAAGGAGTTCTTGCAACTGAACTTTTAATTCCTTTAGCTCCGTTGGTGCCATCCTATACGGGGCACGAGAAATGGCTGACGTCCCCGGTAGTAATTCGATTCCAAACTCGACCTCTCTCGCCGGTGGGAATCTGGGAATCTCTTCAGGAAATACATCAGGAAACTCCGCCACTACGGGCACATCTTCAACCTTTAGTTCTTCCTTCTTTCCAGAAATATCAACAGCATAAATAAGATATCATGTATGGCCTCGTTCCAATAATTGTGTCATCTTGACCGCGGATATCAACGGAATTTTTGAATGAGAACCATCCCCATAGAACGTCCACTGAACTCCCTTATCAGATCTGAATCGTACTACGCCTCTGAAAGGCGAGATCTTCAGAAAAACCCTGTCGCCTAACTGAAACTCCAACGGTCTACGCCGCTGATTGGCATATGCTGCCTGTCTGTCCTGAGCTGCCTTCATCTTTCTTCTGATAACCTTAACTTTCTCTTCCATTTCCTGAACCAACTCTGGTCCTCCAACCGACTTACGGTCCATGTCATCCCAACACAAGGGTGACCTACAACGCCTACCATAGAGGGCCTCAAAAGGAGCCATCTGTATACTTGCCTGGTAGCTGTTGTTGAAAGAGAACTCCACCAAGGCTATCGAGTCCTGCCATGAAGTGTCGAACTCTAGCACGCAAGCTCTCAACATATCTTCGAGCGTCTGGATCGTACGCTCAGTTTGTCCATCCGTCTGAGGGTGATAGGCTGTGCTCAGCCTCAACTCTGTACCTAGAGCTGTCTGCAGACCCTCCCAGAAGTGAGATGTGAACCGCGGATCTCGATCGGACACTATCGAAACAGGGATCCCATGTAGTCTCACCACATCTCTGACATATAACTGTGCCATCCTCAAGTGCGTATATGTCATACAGTAGGGAATGAAGTGAGCCACTTTAGTCAATCTGTCCACGACTACCCAGATGGCATCAAAACCCGAAATAGTCCTCGGTAAGTGGGTCACGAAATCCATAGACACGTGCTGCCACTTCCACTCGGGTATCTCCAAACTCCTTAGCTCACCTCCAGGCCTCTGCCTCTCGGCCTTTACCTGTTGACAAATCAAACAGCGCTTGACGAACGAAGTAACATCCCGTTTCATTTGTCTCCACCAGAACTGGCTGTATAAATCCTTATACATCTTCTTGCCGCCTGGGTGGATACTCATCCTGCTGCAATGAGCTCGCTGTAATAAACCCTGGCGCAACTCGGGTGCATCTGGAACCACCCATCTGTCGCCAAGTCTCAGAGAACCGTCCTCAGCCACTCTGAATCTTGATGGCTGATCTGAATGAACCACTGACATCCATCTCTGAACCTCTGCATCGGTCCCCTGAGCCTTCCTGATGTGATCATAAATAACAGGCTCAGCTAGCAAGGTCAATACCTGTACCGGTGAAGCAGACACATCAAAATCAAATCCCAAATGGCAGTAGGAGCGCAACATAGCTGATAGACACATGGCATCTTCTGTTGTGCTCCTCACCTTCCGACTCAAAGCGTCGGCTGTCAGATTTGCATTCCCGGGATGGTATAGGATTTCACAATCATAATCCTTCAGCAGGTCCATCCATTTCCTCTGCCTCATGTTCAGCTCAGCCTGTGTAAACAAGAACTTCAGGCTCTTGTGATCAGTGAAGATGGTAAATGAGGTACCGTATAAGTAGTGTCGCCATGTCTTCAAGGCGAACACTATAGCTGCCAACTCCAGATCATGGACTGGATACCTCGTCTCGTGTGGCTTCAACTGTCTCGAAGCGTAAGCCACTACATGTCTGTCCTGCATCAGTACGCACCCTAAGCCCTGTAGCGATGCGTCGGTATAAAGAACAAATCCTTTGTTCTCCTTGGGAATCACTAGAACTGGTGCAGTAGTCAGTCTGTGCTTCAATTCCCTGAAACTCTGCTCACAAGCCTCTGACCAACAAAATGAGACTCCCTTCTGAGTCAGCTGAGTAAGTGGCTTGGCGATCTTTGAGAAGCCCTCGACGAAACGTCGATAATAGCCAGCCAGACCAAGAAAACTTTGAATCTCACTGACTGAAGTAGGGGCAGACCAATCCATAACTGCCTCTATCTTCCTCGGGTCTACTGATATCCCCTTTCGTGATATGATATGGCCCAAGAATGTAACACTGCTCAGCCAAAACTCACACTTGCGGAGTTTGGCGTACAACTGATGATCTCTGAGGATCTGGAGCACTATCCTCAGATGATCGGCATGATCCTCCTTACTCCTTGAATAGACCAGGATGTCATCAATGAACACGATCACAAACTGATCGAGGTACTCCTGAAATACTCTGTTCATCAGACTCATAAACACAGCTGGGGCATTCGTCACCCCGAATGGCATCACTAAGAACTCATAGTGTCCATACCGAGTTCTAAAAGCCGTCTTTTGGACATCACCAGCTCTAACCCGTACCTGGTGATAGCCTGACCTCAAGTCTATCTTGGAGTACACCTCTGTACCCTGAAGCTGGTCGAACAGGTCATCAATCCTCGGAAGTGGATACCTGTTCTTCACTGTGGCCTTGTTCAATTGCCTGTAGTCAATGCACAGACGCATTGATCCATCCTTCTTTTTCACGAACAAGACTGGTGCACCCCAAGGCGATACACTAGGACGAATGTATCCCTTTGTCAAGGAGCTCCTGTAACTGTACCTTCAGCTCTCTCAGCTCTGCTGGTGCCATCCTATAAGGAGCACGGGAAATAGCAGGAGTCCCCGGCAGTAGCTCAATGGAAAACTCAACGTCTCTAACAGGCGGAAACCCTGGAATCTCATCTGGGAACACATCGATGAACTCTGCCAC
This sequence comes from Haberlea rhodopensis, assembly GCA_907163345.1. NCBI lineage: Eukaryota > Viridiplantae > Streptophyta > Magnoliopsida > Lamiales > Gesneriaceae > Haberlea > Haberlea rhodopensis. The sequence continues at coordinate 752,806 of CAJQUN010000202.1, read as the reverse complement.
AACCGGTATGTCCTCGGCTTTAACTTCCTTTTCCTCAGATACATCCACGTCATAAATGATGTAACCTGTGTGTCCGCGCTCCAATAATCGCGCCATCTTAACCGCTGATATTACCGAAATCTTTGGATGAGAGTCGTCCCCATAGAAGGTCCACTGGAACCCCTGATCAGACAGAAAACGCACTATCCTCTGTCGGCAGTCTACCACAGCTCGGTATCTGCTCAACACATCAATGCCGATAATACAGTCAAAGTCTGCCATCTCTAACTGAATCAGATCGGCCCTCAGATCATTGCCCTCAAAATAAAAGAGGCAATCAGATAACAGTCGGTCTACAATCACATGCTTTCCCGTGGGTGTCGAGACCATGAGAGGCGTGGGTAACAGAGACGAGCACAAGCGGTGCCTCTCCACAAAAGCGGTAGATACAAAGGAATGGGAAGCACCTGTATCTATCAATATAAGTGCAGGGTACGTAAATAAATGGCACGTACCAGCAATGACCTCCTCTGGGGCTGCCTCAGCCTGCTCCCTAGTCAGTGCATACACTTGACCCTCCGGCGGTCCTGCCGTCTGACCTCCCTGTGGTCGTGGTGCAAACTGCTGTCTTTGTGGTGCCCTCCCAGCATCAAACCTTGGCCTATTCGGCCCATAGTCTGCCTGACCTGCCCGATTGGGGCAACCTCGAGCCAAGTGGCCCATCTTGCCACAGACAAAGCAACCCTGACAGTCACGTAACAAGTGCCATCCTCCACAGTTGGTGCACCTGCTTCCCCCTGTCTTGCTCCCCTGAGTGGGTCCCCGATTGTTCTGCTTCTGACCCTGAGACTTCTTCCCACCAAATTTGGAAGTTGATGAGGCCCCACGAGCCTTGAACTGATCCCCTCGTGGCCTCAAACTATCAGCAACAGGCCTCGGTGGTGGTACTGAAGGGGGTACATCATCCTTATACGCGCCCACCGCAATCTCCGCCAACTCTGCCCGTGTCAGGGCGTCATCAAATGAGCTGGGGTTATTGGAGATAACCCGATCAAATAGCTCTGGCCTCAAACCCTTCAGAAAATTCCTCATCTTTGCATGGCTGCTCACACCGATATGAGGTACATACCTCAGCAGTGAAGAATACTGCATAGCGTAGTCTGACACTGACATGCTTCCCTGCTTCAAAGCATTGAACTCGTCTTCCTTTAATTGTCTGGCAGCTGCAGAGAAATACCGGTTAAGGAACCGGGTCCGGAATACAGTCCAGTCAACTGCCATACCTAAAGCTCTCAGCTCCATCACAGTGGTCTTCCACCACATAGCAGGCTTCTTAGCCATCTGAAACTCGGCTAACCTCAGCCATGCCGTGCGTGCACAGGGTGCAGTCACAAGTATTTGCTCTATACGCTCCAACCACTCCTCGGCTACTTCACCAGACTCAATCCCCTCAAACATGGGCGGATGGAAACTCAGAAACTGCTTCAAACTGAGCTCCCCTGGCAGTAACATTTGTACACTGGGTTCCATGCCCACAGCAGGTGGTGGTAAAGGATTCAGCTGAGCGATACTGGCATTCCTACTGTCCATATCCCCTACCTCCTCATTGGGGTTCTCCGGGTTAATCTCAGCCATGCTGTAACACAAGAGTTAACAACAATACAAAAAGCAGTTCATAATATAAGCCGTTAGATAACAAGAGTATCATATTCAAAGCATGTTAGTATAACATTTATACAACCATATGCATCACATGCATAAGCATGCCAAATGAATACCTAACCAACTTGTTTCTAAAGGCTACCCTTCACTCTTCCCTGGTTATCTAACCACTGCTCTGATACCACGTGAGACCCCGTGATCTCAATCATAATCTTATCAGGTACAAAGGTGCAATTTAGAGAACTAAACATTCATGTGAAATATCAGAGTAACGTGCCGTGTTGATTTACCTGAGCTTTAGAGATTACAGTACCAAAATGTTTCAAAAGGAATAACACGAATTCCTACAAGGTACTACATTATAGTCTTACTCTACTCAGTAGAAGCTATACAAAAATTTTTCTCTAACATGCTAATCCTGTAGCACTCCTTACAGCTCAGCATATCAACCCCGACCCTGGTTCTTGTCAACAAAAGCACCTACAAAGACAACCCCCAACACATGAGCATATCATAATTCATATTCAACATAATATGAATGTAAAGCGTAAATGCACAAATCATAAATACAAAGCACTTCCTGTATTTCCAAGCATTTACAACTCCCATTGTTGTCCCTGTACCATAATTCATAATAACACATTATATGAACATATGGTTTCATAAATAAATGTCATGACATATCCTTCCTTCTCAAATCCTTATTTCAATCCTGAGTAACTTATCAATAGTGCATTTCAATGCTTCTTACTTTTCCACGTAAGCGGAATTCTTCCTCGCTTCTAATGGAAATCCACGTAAGCGGAATTCTTCCTCGCTTCTTATGGACGTTAGCGTAAGCATTAAAATCCTCACTAGGATAACCTTGACTCGTGAAATACACCTCTTATATTTCACAACATACATATGCAAAAACGAAGCATATCAACATGTATCATATCATCATGCACTATCTTATGCATATCTTACTTTGCCTTGTGTTAAATAAAGAAACACATAATACATGTTACCGTTGGGATGCACGTACGTCGCTTACGTACCTTTCCAAAATGTAGTGTGTTGTGGGACTCTATCCCCTGCGCTGTGTAGCTGTCTGTGAAGCCTCTACACCAGTGTACAACACAATATTAGATGTCTCATTACAATCCAATATCAAATTTAAAACAAATTCTACATTTTAAAAAAAAGAACTACCGATCGATCGGACCTCATCACCGATCGATCGGTGAACTGTTGAATTAAGGAAAAAAAGCTACGGCTTTTGCCGATCGATCGGTGTTCTTCACCGATCGATCGGTCGATCAAATTCAACCCAGATTTTCCAGAATTCCCTAACACCGATATTCATTCCCTTCAATCTAACATGTAAGGCATACAACATGCCAAGACCAACATGCTAGCAGTTATAACACACTACCCTGAGTGTATTCATATCAAATTTACACCCAAAAATAAGCCCACATGCATAAACGTCGACCATTTACACAAGTACTCGATCAACGTTTCTGGAAACAGGGCAACATTTTCATTTCCAGATTTCTTGAGTACCTCATTTCATGCTATAAAAATTACAACATATTTCATAAAACATGCTCAAACATGAAACGTCCTGGGCTTTACAAACTATCATGCATGTACTCAAATCGAGGTTCACCCTAAAACCCATCTAACATGTATAATATTACTTCCTCAAAATCACTCCCAGTCCACATTTTCCAGAAAACAGGGCATACTCCTACCCAGATTTCCGAACACCCTACTTAACATGCTTATTTCCTCAACATAAAACATGTAATATACATAAGGAAAAACACTGAGAGTTACATAATAATACCATGTAAGCATTTAAATCGAAGGTTTCAAGAAACCTAAGATAACATGCCATTTTCACGCCACCTAAAAACATGTACTTAAACAAGTTTAAAACAAAAACAGAGCATGGTTTCTCACCCTACTTTGCTCCGATTTTTGAAGGACTTCCAGGCGATGGAAAAGGAAAAGCTCCTCAGAATTTTGCTTAGCAAGTGCTGGTGAAGAAATGGGAGAGAAGGGCCGAGATTTGGGATGGCTGAGAGTGGTGAAATGATTGAGCCAAGTGGGGTGTAAAGTCAGCCTGTGAACAGTTTGATTGGCATGGGTTGGGGGGTGGTTGGGTGTTGGGTGGTTTGATGTGTTATGTTTTGGTCCCGGTATTTAGCACGATTTATTAAAATATCCTCACATGATATTTATAGTATTTTCTCAAATAAAATACTTCAATTCCTATTAACATGCTTTACCAAAACAAACAACACACACCCCAAATAAACATGCCACGATCCCAAAATCCCAACATATATCACATGCACCCTAAAATGAATCTCCCCAATAATTATTAATTCAATCCCATGAATTAACACCCAAATCATCATAAATAAATTAAATGATTAAAATCACATAATCATTTCGGGGATATCACAAGTTCAGTTGTTACAAGGTTATAAAAACCTAACCAACTATACATCACATGTACAAGTAACAACCTAATCCAAGATAACTCCTAGGCAGTGGTTCAGCTCGCAGCGGAAAATGACTCACATCCCGTCTTCCCACGTCTATGAGTCCCTACAGAAACATTCACACAATGAGTATAGAGAACAACTATCTCAGTGCAATATCAAAACACAATATCAATATCAATGATAAAGCACAATAAATCATCTAACGTGAATGTTCTGTATCATGCATCCACAAATGCACTATGTCATGACATGTCCAATAAGCACCCTATTATCACGAGCCCCATATGATATGCCTATTCAGCTCAATATGTCAGTGGAACCACATCACATCTTCATATTAGCAGCACATATCATAGTACCATGCTCATCTGTGACAATAGCCAGAGCATATACCCACACCAGGCGTATATCTCTCAGGCCAAAGCATATGTCGTATATCTATCGTGGCAATGATCCCATCCAAAGCATATACCACACCAGGCATATCTATCGAGGAAATGATCTCACCAAAGCATATACACATATCTATCAAGGCCTCCATCCCAATCATATAAAATCCATGTATGAACATGCATATGAAACTACCAATCATATGACACAAGATAACATAAATCATATGATATCAAAACCATAACATCATCATCACATCATATCTATACTCCGTACGTCAACACGTACCTGTATTGCGACACAAACGAGATAAATCAGTCGTCCCTGGTTAATTGCCTAGTTGTCCTGTCCCCTGTGATGGTGCTACAACAATGCCAATAATATATCATGTTATCATAGGCATTAAAATCAAATTCTACAAAAATATACATTTTAAGTCTACCGATCGATCGGTCACCCTAGCGATCGATCGGTCCAAACAAGTAACCCTAGCGATCGGTCGGTCAAAAGCCAACGATCGATCGCTTAAATAGTTGAATTTCTCAAAAATGCTACGGCATTTCACCGATCAATCGGTCGCTTTCAGCGATCGATTGGTACATGCACCGCCTTAACTTTGCCCTGTTTTACCGATCGATCGGTCCGATCCAAGCGATTGATCGGTCGATGACAAAATTTTGAAACCATGGCGATTTTGAGCTTATCTTCCTAGCTCTTCTCCTACAACTCGAAATTCAACATTAAAACATGTTTTATGCAAGCTCTAGCACCATATAAACATGTTTCTCTCCTCATACAACTCAAAATCTTTGCATGAGAATAAGTATCAATTCAAAGCATACACCATAAAAATCACATGTTTCCATTTTCCTTTAACTAAGTCCATATACTTCATATGCTATATAATTCTTACCAAGAAAGGATGAAGTCACTTCATTTAGCTTCCTAGCTTGATTATCACATGAAATCCAAGCACAAGATGTAAAGAGGAAGCAAAAGTTGGAAGAGGGTTTTGTAGAGATTTGTAGGTGAAATTTGGTGTATTATGTGTAGAAAATCAGGTTATCCCTTCTTATTAATTCCTTCACCCCTAACTCAAATTCACATGACATGTTAATGCACTTGCAACTCAAATACACATGCTAATGCACTTGCACATGTATACAAATGTGCACCAAGGTCAAGTTCCACTACACAATTCATATCTCTTCCTTCTCTTGCCTATCAAATCATCCATATGTCAAGACTATACATATCTTTGTTCACAACTCACATGTCTCCTATGTTTCTTGTTTATGTTACCTCATCGTAATTCATTCGTTTAGTATCTCGATCATCACTCGGTTCCACCCGAACTCGAGTCCACATCATACCGTAATTATTCTAAATTACGTCATAATCATGTGACACGTATATAAAGTAAATCGAGGCATTACAATTCTCCCCTACTCAATAAATTTCGTCCTCGAAATTGCATATACAAACCTCATAATACATGCGTCATATAAGAACATATACAAGATATGGAATATAAGAAACATGTATAAATCACATATCAACATACCAGAAAATAAATCTGGATACCGTTGCATCATATGCTGCTCTGTCTCCCACGTTGCCTCTTCGACACCCCTTCTGTCCCTGTAGGACCCTAAACCTTAACAGTGAAATCAAGATATAAATGGGGCTAAATATGTATTAAAGACATCTTAGGGTTCTGGTTTGATGTGAGCTCAATTAGGTTACAGGCCAAAATAAAACTTCAACAACAATTATTCAGTTACATTCCCAATCATGAATGTTTGAGTGATAGCATTAGACTACTTCTGGAGTAGAGACTATCCAAAATTTCATGTACTCTATCTTCACTTATGCTTTCAACAGCTCACAGTTCAACCGACCCTCAGCCCCCTTGGTTCAAAAGCGTACCTACAGGAACAACTCACCATGAGCATATAGATATATATTATCACTTAACACAATTCAACTTAATACAATAATTAAGCGCATGCGACAAATAATAGATATGCTCCTCAATTACCACATTAGCACATTTCACTGTCGTTCCTGTTTCACAAACTTATGCACAAAATCATTAGTTCACGATATAATGATCGATAACGCGTTTCCAATTATAACCACAATATTTCACTTTAACCACTAGAATTGTGACTGTTCCGGTCCCAATACAACAGCGGAATTTTAGGACCCCTCGCTTCGACATATAGCGGCATCATATGATATCCCTCGCTTCGACAATGACAGCGGCATGTTACCTCGCTTAGACATGACAGCGGCAAATATCATATTACCATCACTTCATATGACAACGGCAAGTACCTCCCTCGCTCGGAGATAAAGGCTACCGGAACATTCATCAATTCCATCACATTAATCAAACACAATAGTTGATTCCATTATCACAGTAAATCACAGTCATTTCACATATACCATCACGTATAAGGATTCACTATCCACAATATACAAAATCAAAGGTATGGCACGTTTTACCGTCCGATGCTCGTACGTCTCACTACGTACCTTGGTTCCAAAGTGGAGATATCGTAGACTTTATCTCCTAGGCTGTGTGGCTACCTGGGATGGTTCTACATAATCACATGAATCCATATTAGAAACCAATAAATGAACCATTATCAAAAACATCACCAAATAGAACAAAATCCCAAAAATCCAAACTTTATGCCTTGCGATCGATCGGCCCTAAGCCCCGATCGATCGCCAAGTCAAGAAAAATAAGCATCCGGGTACTGCCTCCACCGATCGATCGAGCCGTTTTACCGATCGATCGAGACATCACACCGATCGATCGGTAAAAATCGCCGATCGATCGGTAAGCTCATTTCATGCCTTGTTCAGGCTCTGCCTTGCTCGATCGATCGGACCCATTTCCCGATCGATCGAGAAGTCCTGTTTCTGCGAGAAACTTCCCTGAATGAGCTTCCCTCAACACATACACTCATGAACAACCAAGAACAACTACCATGCTCAACATATAACCACAAAACAACATGGAAATGCATCCCCCAAGTATAAACAACATGATGGAACAAGATCCACCCTTATATCCCCAAAAACAAGCCACAAACCCAACCAAAACTCAACAAAACTCTACTAAGATGGAAGCTTACCACTAGAGCTCCAAGTTTCAAGTAAGAAAAGCACAAAGACTCCTCTTTCCAAGTTTACTCTTCCACTCTAGTTTCAAAAACGAAAATGGCAGCTTCTGGATGAGTGGATGAGGTTTGGGGATCAAAAAGTTGATGGAGAGGGGGTGATGTGATGTAAAGCATTGCAAGTGGCTCTTATCAGTTTTGGAATAAAATGTGTATCAAAATATTAACATGATATGTAGAATACTTCAACATGATATTTTAAAAGTATTTCACTACAATGCACCACAATTGCCATTAAAATCATGCTTTACCAAAACTACAACCCAACACATTATCTAATTATCACCAATGTCACATAAACCTAATTAACGCCTAAAATTGCAATTAATTATTTCGGGGATATCACAATACTCCCCTACTTATAAGATTTCGCCCTCGAAATCGTATGCACTTACCCCAAAAGAACTAAACATAAACACATACCAGAGAATAGTTCCGGGTAGTGCTGCACCATATGCCGTTCCGTCTCCCACGTGGCCTCTTCGACACCCCGACGATCCCACTGAACCTTGACCATCGGTATAACCTTGCTTCGAAGTCTGCGATCCTCTCGATCCAGAATTCTGACTGGCCGTTCAAAATAGGACACATCTGAACTCAACTGAACCTCTGAAGGCTGCAACACATGAGACGGGTCCGGCTCATACTTCCTCAACATAGAAACATGGAAGACATCATGTATATCAGACAATGACGGCGGTAGGGCTAGACGGTAAGCCAAAGTGCCTATGCGCTGCAATATCTCGTATGGCCCAACATACCTCGGAGACAACTTCCCCCGCATACCGAAACGAACTACACCTCTGAAAGGTGAGATTTTCAGAAAGACCTTGTCTCCTACTTGGAATTCCAATGGTCGCCGTCGTTTATTAGCATAGGCCGCTTGCCTATCCTGAGCCGCTTTCATTTTCTGACGGATCACTTTAATTTTCTCTTCCATTTCACGAATCAATTCCGGTCCTCCGACCGTCTTACTAGTCAAATCTTCCTAGTATAACGGTGACCTACAACGTCGACCGTAAAGGGCCTCAAATGGAGCCATCTGAATGCTCGCCTGATAACTGTTGTTGTAAGAGAACTCTACAAGTGGCACTGAATCTTGCCACGGAGTATCGAACTCCAATACACATGCCCTCAATATGTCCTCAAGCGTCTGTATGGTACGTTCTGTCTGACCATCTGTCTGAGGGTGGTAAGCTGTACTCAGTCTCAACTCCGTACCCAAAGCTGATTGAAGACCCTCCCAAAAGTGCGATGTGAACCGCGGGTCTCTATCAGACACAATCGAGACTGGGATGCCATGCAATCTTACTACGTCCCGAACATACAACTGAGCCATTTTTAGGTATGTAAAAGTCATACTATATGGGATGAAGTGAGCCACCTTCGTCAGTCGATCCACAATCACCCAGATTGCATCGAATCCCGAGGCAGTCCTTGGCAAGTGGGTCACGAAATCCATAGAGATGTGCTCCCACTTCCACTATGGTATATCTAAATTCTTCAACTCGCCTCCAGGCCTCTGCCTTTCCGCTTTCACTTGTTGGCAAATTAGGCACTTCTTAACGAATGACATAACGTCTCTCTTCATCCGTCTCCACCAAAATTGATTACACAAGTCCTTGTACATCTTTCTCCCACCTGGATGGATGCTAAATCTGCTACAATGAGCACGATGCAAGATTCCTTGATGCATCTCTGGTGCCCTCGGCACTACCCAACGGTTACCAAGTCTCAAGGAACCATCTTCTGCTACTCTGAACTTTGATGGCTGACCCAGACGTATACATGATAACCATCTCTGTACTTCAACGTCTGCCACCTGGGCTTTCCTGATAAGTTCAAAGATGTCCGGTTCTGCCAATAGGGTCGATACAAACACCGGCGATACATCTAAATCAAAGTCATATCCTAGATGACAACAAGAGGTCATCAAGGCCGATAGCTTAATCGCATCATCTGCTGTATACTTCACCTTCCTACTCAAGGCATCAGCAGTCAGGTTCGCCTTCCCTGGATGGTACTCTATCTCGCAATCATAGTCTTTGAGCAAGTCCATCCACCTCCTTTGCCTCATGTTCAGTTCCGCTTGAGTAAATAGGAATTTCAAGCTCTTATGATCCGTGTAAATGGTAAAGGAAGTACCATAGAGATAATGCCGCCAAATTTTCAAAGCGAAAATAATGGCTGCCAGTTCCAAATCATGGACCGGGTACCTGGTCTCATGAGGCTTCAACTGCCTCGATGCATAAGCCACCACATGCTTATCCTGCATCAGTACACAGCCCAATCCCTGCAGTGATGCATCCGTATACAAAGCAAACCTTTCGTTCTCCGAAGGAATTACCAGAACAGTTGCTGTAGTCAACCGGTGCTTCAACTCTTGGAAGCTTTCCTCACATGCCTCAGACCAAGAAAACGGAACACCCTTCTGAGTCAACTGCGTCAATGGCTTAGCGATCTTAGAGAATCCCTCGACGAAACGTCGGTAATAACCCGCTAAACCGAGGAAGCTACGGATCTCGGGCACAGATGTAGGCGCAGACCAATCCATCACTGCTTCCACTTTCCTGGGATCCACAGAAATCCCGTCACTAGAGATTACATGCCCCAAAAATACGACGCTGCTCAGCCAAAATTCACACTTGCTCAGCTTAGCATACAACTGATTGTCCCTCAGAATCTGGAGCACTGTCTGTAATACCCCCGAAATGTAATATGATTATGTTCTAAGATGATGAATTATGATGTGTTTAAGGGTTGTGGTGTATTTAAATTGGGGGCCACGATTTAGGATATGATGATATGATGTGGGGAACATGTTGGGTGTTTTAAAGGATGTTTTAATTAAATAAAGTTAGAAAATATCGAGTGAGGATATTTTAATACATCGTACAAAATACCGGGACACAATTAAACACCACATGACACCCCAACCACACCACCCCACCCCAATGGGTCACCTCACCCCTTTTTGCCCACTTACCCCCACTTGCCCCAACCCATGCCATTCACTCATTCTGCATTCACTTCCCCTCCACCTCTTTCTCCCCCTCATTTTCGTCCTGTAAGCTGCAGAAAGGAAGGAGGTTTGGCTTGTGTTTTCTTGTCTAAAAACCTTGCAAGATTAGGGGAGCAAAGTAGAGGGGTAAGCCTTACTCTGTTTTTCTGGGTTTGTGTTTGAGCTTGGGTTTGGTGGGTTGTTTTAATGCATGCTAAGTGTAGGCTTGGGTGAAACCTTGGTATGAATGCTTACATGGTAGTTTTATGTAGCTACTAGCATGTTGGTTTGAGCATGTTATATGTTTTATGTGATAGATTTCTTGTTATGAAACCATGTGCTCGAAAACCTGGACAAAGAAGAAAATACTCTGTTTTTCTTTAAGTTGGTTGAGGATGAAGATTATGATGATATTATGATGCATGTTAGCTTAAGTTTTGTTAAACCTTTGATTTAAGGGCTTACATGGATATTTTATGAAGTTCTTCACATGTTTGTTTCAACATGAAAGATGTGTTATGTAGTAGAAAAGATGGTGTGAAAAGTAGTGCTAAAAAATCTGGGGAAAATCCCGATTTTCAGAGCTCTCGATCGATCGAGATTTGGTTCCGATCGATCGAGCGAGTCAGTGGGTCTGATGTATGTTTTGAAATTTTGATGCCGATCGATCGAAGGATTTCTCGATCGATCGGTGAAGCTTCTCGATCGATCGGTAAAATACTTCGATCGATCGAGCGAGGCAGGAAGCCAAGACACTGTTAGTGCACAGTGTCTCGATCGATCGAGACCTTGGGCCGATCGATCGAGACAGGCAGAAAGTTGAAAAATATAATGATGTTTTATTTTGTTAAGTTTTTGATGTGAGATGGTTTTGAGGCATCTAATATGGTATTATGTGGTCTTGTAGAACCATCACAGGTACCTGCACCATCTAGGAGATAAAGTCTGTTGACTCCTCCTCCTTTTGAAAAGGTACGTAAGAGGCGTACGGGCATCGGACGGTAACACACATCTTTATACTACAACTATGCTTTTATTGCATGAGTATTCACGATGAAATGATGATGTTTATACGATATTTACATAATGATGTTTATACAATGAAGTTCATACGATGTTTATATGATGATGTTTATACGATGCTTATATGATGATGTTTACACGATGTATTGTGGTAAGATGCCACGGGGTAAGATGCCCCACATGGTAAGAGGCCATGCGATGTTATTGTGGTAAGATGCCACGGGGTAAGATGCCCCACATGGTAAGAGGCCATGCGACGTTATTGTGGTAAGATGCCACGGGGTAAGATGCCCCATATGGTAAGAGGCCATACGATGATATTTGTGGTAAGATGCCACGGGGGTAAGATGCCCCATATGTATGACCATAAATCAGGGACAACAATAAGAAGTTAATGAGAAATCCAGCATATTTACTTAACAAATATTTCATGCATTTGTTATGATGTTTTTATGATGCTAAGTAAGATTGTATATGCTCATGATGTGTTCTCCCTGTAGGTACGCTTTTGGACGAAAGGACTAAGGGTCGGGTTGAGGCAGTGAGCTACGAGGGACACAGGAATGTATAGGATTCAAGTTATGATTAGTATCTACTCCAGGAGTTGTATAAATATAAATGACATTCTTTTGGAATGTAATGAATTATTTTTGAAGTTTTGCATTCTGGCCTGTAATCCTGTTAGCTCGTGTAACAACCAAAACCTTAAGATGTTATTTTAATGCATGATTAGTCCTTCCTTTATCTAGTAATCACTGTTAAGGTGGGAAGACCCCACATTAGTGGTATCAGAGCAAGGTTAGATAACTCGGGAATGAGTGAAGGGTAGCCTTAGCAATAAGTTGACTAGGTGCTTACTTTTGAACATGTTTTATAGGTATGTTGCATATGAAGTTCCTATGTTATGCTAACATGTTCAATTATCTAACGATGAGTTTTATGAACTGCTTTTGGTGTTGTTATTAACCCTTGTGTTGCAGCATGGCAGCAAAGATAGAAGTGGGTGACGCCATTAGTGTAAATGCAAGTGCTGGGCGTACGAATCCATTGCCACCACCAGCCTTGGGCGAAGAACCCTCTGAACAGCAGTTGCTACCTGGGGAATTGAGCTTGGCTCAGTTTATGATGTATCGACCTCCGATGTTCGAGGGAACTGAATCAGGAGAGAAAGCTGAGGAATGGTTAGAGAGGATCGAACAGATATTTGTGGCAGCGCCATGTGCAAAGACGACCTGGATCAGATTAGCAGAATTTCAGCTGTCCAAGAAGGTACTGATGTGGTGGAAAACCACAGTGATTGAGCAAGAGGCTCTGGGACAAGAGGTGAATTGGAAGATGTTCCGAACGCGATTTCTGAATCGCTATTTCTCAGCCGCTGCAAGACAGGCCAAGGAGGATGAGTTTACCAGTTTAAGACAAGGTACCATGCTTGTATCTGACTATGCTCTACATTACTGTTCCTTACTACGATATGTGCCACACATAGCTGCAAGCACTCAAGCGAAGATGCGGAATTTCATGAAGGGCTTGAGGCCTGAACTGTATGAGGGTGATCACTTATGGCCCTGCCTGTTTTGATGATGCACTCTCACGAGCTGAGCTAGCTGAACTGGGAGTTGGCGCATATCCTGATGCAGTACCACCTTCAGCACCCCCTCAGAGACCCACTTCTGATAATTTGAAGCCCAGGGGTGATCAGTTTAAGCCTAGGGGGAACACTTCAGCATCGAGATTCAGTGGCAAGAGGCCCGAGAATCGATGGAAAGGGAAAGGTAGGAATGATGCTCCATCTGGGAGAGGACAGTCTCAGGGAGACAGATCTGGAAGAGTTCAGTGCACTCTTTGTGGGCAACCACATTTGGCAAAAGACTGCGTAGGATGCTATGTCTGTGGCGACAGAGGCCACTTTGCTCGGCAGTGTCCCAACAGGGGAAGACAGCAGAACTCTACGGGGAGACCTGCGGAGAGAACGGCACAACACCGGCCACCTTTTGTGCCAAGACAGTATGGAGGTCAGCCCACGGGGCCACCTCAGGGACAGGTGTATGCTTTGACGAGGGAGCAGGCTACAGCGGCTCCGGAGGAAGTTATAGCGGGTACGTGTCTTTTATTTACGCACCCTGCTCTTATATTGATAGAAACAGGTGCGTCACACTCTTTTGTGTCGACGAGTTTTGTTGAAAGGCACCACATATGCACTTCTCCGTCCCCCATACCTCTTTTGGTCTCGACCCCCGCTGGAAGAAGTTTGACTACGGATCAGATTGTTTATGATGGCCTCATTTATTTTGAGGATAATGAGTTAAGATCAGATTTGATTGTGCTGGGAATGACAGACTTCGATTGCATTGTGGGCATCGATGTTCTGAATAAGTATCAGGCGGTGGTAGACTGCAGGCAGAGGACTGTCCGATTTAGATCTGTATTGGGAGTCCAGTGGACATTTTATGGGGATGGTTCCCGTCCGAAGATTCCGTTAATATCTGCTGTCAAGATGGCGCAGTTATTGGAACAGGGTCATACAGGATATCTTATCTATGCTGTGGATATGACGGAAAAGAGGAAGGAATTAAAGGTCGAGGATGTGCCCGTAGTGGCGGAGTTTCCTGATGTCTTTCCGGAGGAGATTCCCGGATTCCCACCGACGAGAGAGGTCGAGTTTGGGATTGAGCTACTACCAGGGACGTCTACAATTTCCCGTGCCCCATATAGGATGGCACCAGCAGAGTTAAGGGAGTTAAAGGTACAGTTGCAAGAACTCCTTGATAATGGCTACATACGCCCTAGCGTATCGCCATGGGGTGCGCCTGTCTTATTTGTTAAGAAGAAAGATGGATCGATGCGTCTATGCATTGACTATAGGCAGTTGAACAAAGCTACAGTAAAGAACAAGTATCCACTTCCGAGGATCGATGACTTGTTCGATCAGTTGCAGGGTACGAGGCTTTACGGTAAGATCGATCTGAGGTCGGGGTACCATCAGATTCGAGTAAGAGAAGATGATGTTCAGAAGACGGCTTTCAGGACAAGATATGGGCACTATGAATTCCTGGTTATGCCTTTTGGAGTGACGAATGCCCCAGCTGTCTTCATGAGTTTGATGAACAAGGTATTCCAGCCGTATTTGGATCAGTTCGTCATAGTTTTCATTGACGACATACTTATTTACTCTCGGACTGAAGAAGAGCATGTAAGGCACTTGAGGACAGTGCTTTAGATCCTTAGGGATCATCAATTATATGCAAAGCTTAGCAAGTGCGAGTTCTGGTTGGACAGCGTGGTATTCTTGGGCCATGTCATATCTAACCATGGGATATCTGTGGATCCCAGGAAGGTTGAAGCTGTGTTAGAGTGGGCTGCACCCACTTCTGTACCGGAGATACGGAGTTTCCTCGGTTTGGCAGGTTATTACCGACGTTTCGTCGAAGGTTTCTCGAAGATTGCCAAACCCCTGACACAGCTGACTCAGAAAGGAGTCCCCTTCTTTTGGTCTGAAGCTTGTGAGGAAAGTTTTCAAGAACTGAAGCGTCGCTTGACTACAGCGCCGGTATTGGTGATTCCGTCTGAGAATAAGAGGTTTGCCTTGTATACGGATGCGTCACTGCAGGGTTTGGGCTGCGTGTTGATGCAAGATAAGCACGTGGTGGCTTATGCATCGAGGCAGCTGAAGCTACACGAGGCTAGGTATCCAGTGCATGATTTGGAACTGGCGGCCATCATATTTGCCTTGAAGATCTGGAGGCATTACTTGTATGGCACGTCTTTCACTATTTATACGGACCATAAGAGCATGAAGTTCTTATTCACTCAGGCAGAATTGAATATGAGGCAAAGAAGGTGGATGGATTTGCTCAAAGATTATGATTGTGAAATTGAGTACCATCCGGGTAAAGCAAACTTGATAGCAGACGCCTTAAGTCGGAAGGTGAAGAGTACTGCAGAGGATGTTATGTGTTGTCGACATTGATGACTTCTTATTGCCATCTGGGCTATGATTTCGATGTAGACACGTCGCCTGTGCGAGTGTCGACCCTATTGGCGGAGCCAGACATATTTGAGGCGACAGGAAGGCCCAGAAGTCGGATAGTGAGGTTCAGAGGTGGACATCATTGGTACTTCAGGGTCAGCCATCCAAGTTCAGAGTGGCTGAAGATGACTCTTTGAGACTGGGCAACCGATGGGTAGTCCCAGATACACCAGAACTGCGTAGAGGGATATTGGAGCGAGCCCACAGTAGTCGGTTCAGTATCCACCCAGGGGGAAAGAAGATGTACAAAGATCTATGCGAACAATTCTGGTGGAGACGCATGAAGCGTGAGGTAATCTTTTTTGTTAAAAGATGTTTGATCTGCCAGCAGGTAAAGGCAGAGAGGCAGAGGCCTGGCGGAGAGCTGAAGAGCTTAGAAGTGCCTGAATGGAAGTGGGAGCATATATCTATGGACTTCGTAACCCACTTGCCAAGAACGACCTCAGGTTTGATGCGATTTGGGTGATCATAGATAGGCTGACGAAGACGGCTCATTTCATCCCTTACGGTGTGTCGTATACATACTTAAAGATGGCTCAAATGTATATACGGGATGTGGTGAGATTACATGGTATTCCAGTCTCGATAGTGTCTGACAGGGACCCGAGGTTCACTTCACATTTCTGGGAGGGTCTCCAGTCAGCTTTGGGCACAGAGGTGAGACTGAGTACGGCCTATCACCCTCAGACAGACAACCAAACGGAGCGTACCATTCAGACGCTCGAGGACATGTTGAGGGCATGTATTTTGGAGTTTAATACTCCATGGCAGGATTCAGTGCCGCTGGTGGAGTTCTTCTATAACAACAGTTATCAAGCGAGCATTCAAATGGCTCCTTTTGAAGCTCTGTATGGACGACGATGTAGATCACCACTGTATTGGGAGGACTTGACTAGCAAAGCGGTCGGAGGACCGGATATGATCAGAGATATGGAGGGTAAGATAAAGTTGATACGCCAGAAAATGAAAGCGGCCCAGGATAGGCAAGCGGCCTATGCCAATAAACGACGACGACCGCTAGAATTCCAATTAGGAGACAGGGTCTTCTTGAAGATCTCGCCCTTCAGGGGCGTGGTTCGTTTTGGGATGCGGGGAAAGTTATCTCCGAGGTATATTGGGCCATATGAGGTTTTACAGCGTATCGGTACGTTGGCTTATCGTTTGGCACTACCGCCATCTTTGTCTGGCATACACGATGTTTTCCATGTCTCTATGTTAAGGAAGTACGAACCAGATCCGTCTCATGTCTTACAGCCTACTGAAGTACAGTTAGACTCAGATGTGTCCTACGTTGAACGACCTACCCGAATTCTGGATCGAGAGGATCGCAGACTACGAAGCAAAGTTATACCTATGGTCAAAGTTCAGTGGGATCGTCCGGGTGTCGAGGAGGCTACATGGGAGATGGAACGGCATATGGTGCAGCACTATCCGGAACTATTTTCTGGTATGTATTTATGTTTAGTTCCGTTATGATGATGCATGTGGATTTCGAGGACGAAATCTTATAAGTAGGGGAGTAATGTAATACCCCGAAATGTAATATGATTATGTTCTAAGATGATGAATTATGATGTGTTTAAGGGTTGTGGTGTATTTAAATTGGGGGCCACGATTTAGGATATGATGATATGATGTGGGGAACATGTTGGGTGTTTTAAAGGATGTTTTAATTAAATAAAGTTAGAAAATATCGAGTGAGGATATTTTAATACATCGTACAAAATACCGGGACACAATTAAACACCACATGACACCCCAACCACACCACCCCACCCCAATGGGTCACCTCACCCCTTTTTGCCCACTTGCCAAAGCCCATACCCCCGACTTGCCCCAACCCATGCCATTCACTCATTCTGCATTCACTTCCCCTCCACCTCTTTCTCCCCCTCATTTTCGTCCCTGTAAGCTGCAGAAAGGAAGGAGGTTTGGCTTGTGTTTTCTTGTCTAAAAACCTTGCAAGATTAGGGGAGCAAAGTAGAGGGGTAAGCCTTACTCTGTTTTTCTGGGTTTGTGTTTGAGCTTGGGTTTGGTGGGTTGTTTTAATGCATGCTAAGTGTAGGCTTGGGTGAAACCTTGGTATGAATGCTTACATGGTAGTTTTATGTAGCTACTAGCATGTTGGTTTGAGCATGTTATATGTTTTATGTGATAGATTTCTTGTTATGAAACCATGTGCTCGAAAACCTGGACAAAGAAGAAAATACTCTGTTTTTCTTTAAGTTGGTTGAGGATGAAGATTATGATGATATTATGATGCATGTTAGCTTAAGTTTTGTTAAACCTTTGATTTAAGGGCTTACATGGATATTTTATGAAGTTCTTCACATGTTTGTTTCAGCATGAAAGATGTGATATGTAGTAGAAAAGATGGTGTGAAAAGTAGTGCTCAAAAATCTGGGTAAAATCCCGATTTTCAGAGCTCTCGATCGATCGAGATTTGGTTCCGATCGATCGAGCGAGTCAGTGGGTCTGATGTATGTTTTGAAATTTTGATGCCGATTGATCGAAGGATTTCTCGATCGATCGGTGAAGCTTCTCGATCGATCGGTAAAATACTTCGATCGATCGAGCGAGGCAGGAAGCCAAGACACTGTTAGTGCACAGTGTCTCGATCGATCGAGACCTTGGGCCGATCGATCGAGACAGGCAGAAAGTTGAAAAATATAATGATGTTTTATTTTGTTAAGTTTTTGATGTGAGATGGTTTTGAGGCATCTAATATGGTATTATGTGGTCTTGTAGAACCATCCCAGGTACCTGCACCATCTAGGAGATAAAGTCTGTTGACTCCTCCTCCTTTTGAAAAGGTACGTAAGAGGCGTACGGGCATCGGACGGTAACACACATCTTTATACTACAACTATGCTTTTATTGCATGAGTATTCACGATGAAATGATGATGTTTATACGATATTTACATAATGATGTTTATACGATGAAGTTCATACGATGTTTATATGATGATGTTTATACGATGCTTATATGATGATGTTTACACGATGTATTGTGGTAAGATGCCACGGGGTAAGATGCCCCACATGGTAAGAGGCCATGCGATGTTATTGTGGTAAGATGCCACGGGGTAAGATGCCCCACATGGTAAGAGGCCATGCGACGTTATTGTGGTAAGATGCCACGGGGTAAGATGCCCCATATGGTAAGAGGCCATACGATGATATTTGTGGTAAGATGCCACGGGGGTAAGATGCCCCATATGTATGACCATAAATCAGGGACAACAATAAGAAGTTAATGAGAAATCCAGCATATTTACTTAACAAATATTTCATGCATTTGTTATGATGTTTTTATGATGCTAAGTAAGATTGTATATGCTCATGATGTGTTGTCCCTGTAGGTACGCTTTGGACGAAAGGACTAAGGGTCGGGTTGAGGCAGTGAGCTACGAGGGACACAGGAATGTATAGGATTCAAGTTATGATTAGTATCTACTCCAGGAGTAGTATAAATCTAAATGACATTCTTTTGGAATGTAATGAATTATTTTTGAAGTTTTGCATTCTGGCCTGTAATCCTGTTAGCTCGTGTAACAACCAAAACCTTAAGATGTTATTTTAATGCATGATTAGTCCTTCCTTTATCTAGTAATCACTGTTAAGGTGGGAAGACCCCACACTGTCCTCAAATAATTCTTGTGATCTTCCTCGCCCCGAGAATAGATAAGTATATCGTCAATAAATACGATGATGAATTGATCCAAATAGGGTTGGAACACTCGATTCATCAAGCTCATAAACACAGCCGGGGCGTTTGTCACTCCAAACGGCATGACCAAAAACTCATAGTGACCATAACGGGTCCGGAAGGCCGTCTTCTGCACATCATCCTCTCTAACTCGGATCTGGTGGTACCCCGACCTCAAATCAATCTTACTGTACAACCTCGTGCCCTGCAACTGATCAAACAAGTCGTCGATCCGCGGAAGGGGGTATTTATTCTTCACTGTGGCCTTATTCAATTGTCTGTAGTCGATGCACAATCTCATCGACCCATCCTTCTTTTTCACAAATAACACAGGCGCACCCCAAGGTGATACGCTTGGGCAGTATGTAACCCTTATCAAGTAGTTCTTGTAGCTGCTCTTTCATCTCTCTTATCTCCGTTGGTGCCATCCTGTAAGGGGCATGAGAAATAGCGGATGTCCCCGGTAATAATTCGATCCCGAACTCAACTTCCCTAACCGGCGGGAATCCGGGAATTTCCTCCGGAAATATATCGGCAAACTCGGCAACCACGGGTATATCTTCAACTCTTAACTCGTCTTTCTTGCCAGCAATGTCAATGGCATAAATAAGATAACCCTCGTGCCCACGTTCCAATAACTGAGTCATCTTTAAAGCCGATATCAACGGAATTCTTAAGCGGGAACCATCCCCATAAAAAGTCCACTGAATCCCCAAATCAGATCTGAACCGCACTGTTCTCTGTCTGCAGTCCACCACTGCCTGATACTTGTTCAGCACATCAATCCCCACGATGCAGTCAAAATCTGACATCTCCAAAACGATCAAATCTGACTTCAACTCGTTGCCCTCAAAATAAATGAGGCCGCCATCAACAAACTGATCTGCAATCACACTCTTTCCAGCGGGTGTCGAAACCACAAGAGGCGTGGGTGACGGAGTCGTGCATATACGGTGCCTCTCCACAAAACTCGTCGACACAAAGGAGTGTGACGCACCTGTATCTATCAAAATATAAGCAGGGTGCGTAAATAAATAACACGTACCCGCTATCACTTCCTCTGGAGCTGCTGTAGCCTGCTCCCTGGTAAGGGCATACACTTGTCCTTGAGGTGGCCCCACCGGCTGTCCTCCCAATGGTCTCGGTGCAAATGGTGGTCTCTGCTGTGCTGGCCTGTCTGAAGGTCTCCCCATGTATTCTGTGGTCCTCCCCGATTAGGACAATTTCGGGCCAAGTGCCCATGTTTCCCACACTCATAACAAGCAGAGCATACTTTCACTGAATGGGGTCCCCTGCATAGAAAATACTTAACCTTCTCAAAATTGCTAGCCTGAGACTGTCCCCGATGAGACGGAGCATTACTTCCACGACCACCCCTTCCACGAGCATCTTGCCATCTACCACTGAATCTGGAAGATGATGAGTTTCCTTTGGCTTAAAATGGTCGCCCCTTGGTTTCAAGTTTTCAGGGGTCGGCCTCTGTAATGGTGCTGGAGGCGGTGCCACAGTCGGATATGCACCCACTCCTAACTCTGCCAGTTCAGCTCGTGCTAGGGCATCATCAAAACAAGTAGGGCCATAAGTGATCACCCTATCATACAACTCCGGCCTCAAGCCTTTCATGAAGTTCCTCATCTTTGCTTGGGTGCTAGAGGCAATATGAGGCACATATCTGAGTAAGGAACAGTACTGGAGGGCATAGTCGGATACCGGCATAGTACCTTGCCTCAAGCTAGTGAATTCATCCTCTTTAGCCTGTCGTGCCGCTGCTGAGAAGTACCGGGTCAGAAATCGAGTCCTAAACAGCTTCCAGTTTATTTCCTGACCCTGAGCTTCTTGTTCAATCACTGTGGTCTTCCACCACATCAACGCCTTTTTGGCCAATTGAAATTCTGCTAGCCTTATCCAAGCTGTCTTTGCGCACGGGGCAGCTACAAATATCTGCTCCAACCTCTCTAGCCATTCCTCGGCCTTCTCCCCTGTTTCAGTCCCTTCAAAAGTCGGGGGTCGATATGCTAGAAATTGAGTCAAACTCAGTTCTCCCGGCAATAACTGTTGTTCCGACGGCTCTTCACCCAAGGCTGGCGGCGGTAGGGGATTTGTGTGCCTAGCACTAGCATTTACACTTATAGCATCACCAACATCCACATTTGCTGCCATACTGCAACACAAGGATTAACAACAATATCCAAAAACAATTCACATAATACATCGTTAGAAAACCATAACATGTTAGCATAACAGTCACATACTTCATATGCACACAACATGTTAAGAAAAATAGATGCCTAGCCAACTTATTACTAAGGCTACTCTTCACTCGTTCCCGGGTTCTCTAACCACTGCTCTGATACCACTAATGTAAGGACCCTAAACCTTAACAGTGAAATCAAGATATAAATGGGGCTAAATATGTATTAAAGACATCTTAGGGTTCTGGTTTGATGTGAGCTCAATTAGGTTACAGGCCAAAATAAAACTTCAACAACAATTATTCAGTTACATTCCCAATCATGAATGTTTGAGTGATAGCATTAGACTACTTCTGGAGTAGAGACTATCCAAAATTTCCTGTACTCTATCTTCACTTATGCTTTCAACAGCTCACAGTTCAACCGACCCTCAGCCCCCTTGGTTCAAAAGCATACCTACAGGAACAACTCACCATGAGCATATAGATATATATTATCACTTAACACAATTCAACTTAATACAATAATTAAGCGCATGCGACAAATAATAGATATGCTCCTCAATTACCACATTAGCACATTTCACTGTCGTTCCTGTTTCACAAACTTATGCACAAAATCATTAGTTCATGATATAATGATCGATAACGCGTTTCCAATTATAACCACAATATTTCACTTTAACCACTAGAATTGTGACTGTTCCGGTCCCAATACAACAGCGGAATTTTAGGACCCCTCGCTTCGACATATAGCGGCATCATATGATATCCCTCGCTTCGACAATGACAGCGGCATGTTACCTCGCTTAGACATGACAGCGGCAAATATCATATTACCATCGCTTCATATGACAGCGGCAAGTACCTCCCTCGCTCGGAGATAAAGGCTACTGGAACATTCATCAATTCCATCACATTAATCAAACACAATAGTTGATTCCATTATCACAGTAAATCACAGTCATTTCACATATACCATCACGTATAAGGATTCACTATCCACAATATACAAAATCAAAGGTATGGCACGTTTTACCGTCCGATGCTCGTACGTCTCACTACGTACCTTGGTTCCAAAGTGGAGATATCGTAGACTTTATCTCCTAGGCTGTGTGGCTACCTGGGATGGTTCTACATAATCACATGAATCCATATTAGAAACCAATAAATGAACCATTATCAAAAACATCACCAAATAGAACAAAATCCCAAAAATCCAAACTTTATGCCTTGCGATCGATCGGCCCTAAGCCCCGATCGATCTCCAAGTCAAGAAAAATAAGCATCCGGGTACTGCCTCCACCGATCGATCGAGCCGTTTTACCGATCGATCGAGACATCACACCGATCGATCGGTAAAAATCGCCGATCGATCGGTAAGCTCATTTCATGCCTTGTTCAGGCTCTGCCTTGCTCGATCGATCGGACCCATTTCCCGATCGATCGAGAAGTCCTGTTTCTGCGAGAAACTTCCCTGAATGAGCTTCCCTCAACACATACACTCATGAACAACCAAGAACAACTACCATGCTCAACATATAACCACAAAACAACATGGAAATGCATCCCCCAAGTATAAACAACATGATGGAACAAGATCCACCCTTATATCCCCAAAAACAAGCCACAAACCCAACCAAAACTCAACAAAACTCTACTAAGATGGAAGCTTACCACTAGAGCTCCAAGTTTCAAGTAAGAAAAGCACAAAAGACTCCTTTTTTCCAGGTTTACTCTTCCACTCTAGTTTCAAAAACGAAAATGGCAGCTTCTGGATGAGTGGATGAGGTTTGGGGATCAAAAAGTTGATGGAGAGGGGGTGATGTGATGTAAAGCATTGCAAGTGGCTCTTATCAGCTTTGGAATAAAATGTGTATCAAAATATTAACATGATATGTAGAATACTTCAACATGATATTTTAAAAGTATTTCACTACAATGCACCACAATTGCCATTAAAATCATGCTTTACCAAAACTACAACCCAACACATTATCTAATTATCACCAATGTCACATAAACCTAATTAACACCTAAAATTGCAATTAATTATTTCGGGGATATCACAGTCCCACTGTACCTTAATCATATGAATCACTTTATTACGCAACCTGCGTTCAGCTCGATCCAAAATCATAACCGGTCGTTCTTCATACGACACATCTGTATCCAACTGTACATCAGGTACCTGTAATACATGACTCGGATCTGGTTCATACTTCCTCAACAGTGAAACATGAAAGACATCATGAATCTTACTCAATGCCGGCGGTAGTGCCAAGCGATATGCCAACGTACCAATATGTTGCAATACCTCATACGGACCAACATACCGTGGAGACAATTTTCCACGCTTACCAAACCGTACTACACCTTTAAAAGGTGAGATTTTCAAGAACACACGGTCACCAACTTGAAATTCAAGTGGTCTACGTCGCTTATTGGCATACGCAGCCTGTCTATCCTGAGCAGCTTTAAGTTTCAATCTAATTACTTTCACTTTTTCTTCCATATCATGAATCATATCCGGTCCAGTTAAGGAAGACTGATCCACATCATCCCAATACAATGGCGATCTACATTGTCGCCCATACAAAGCCTCAAATGGTGCCATCTGTATACTAGACTGATAACTGTTGTTATATGAAAATTCCACTAATGGCAACGACTCTTGCCAAGAGGTATCAAACTCTAATACACAGGCACGCAACATATCTCAAGCGTCTGTATCGTACGCTCTGTTTGTCCATCTGTCTGAGGATGATATGTTGTACTCAACCGCACTTCAGTTCCCAACGCTGTCTGTAACCCTTCCCAGAAATGAGAAATAAATCTCGGATCCCTATCCGATACAATGGAAACTGGAATACCATGTAATCTCACTACCTGTTGAATGTACAACTGTGCCATTCTCAGATATGTAAACGTCATACAATATGGCACAAAATGAGATACTTTGGTGAGTCGGTCAACAATCACCCAAATAGCATCGCAACCAGAAGACGTCCGTGGCAAATGAGTCACAAAATCCATCGTGATATGTTCCCATTTCCACTGAGGAATTTCCAATTTATGTAATTCACCTCCTGGTCTCTGTCTTTCCGCTTTCACTTGTTGACAGATCAAACATCGTTTCACAAAGCTCAATACATCCTGTTTCATACGTTTCCACCAAAATTGTGTACGTAAATCATGATACATTTTCTTCCCTCCAGGACGTATACTGTATCTACTACAATGAGCACGTTGTAGTAGTTCTTGGCGTAGTCCCAATGAAGCAGGTACTACCCAACAGTTTCTGTTCATTTACATCAAGGGCATAAATCAAATAACCCGCATGTCCACGTTCTAACAAATGCGACATTCGGATTGCTGATATCAGAGGAATCCTTGCCCACGATCTCTGACCATAGAAATACCATTGATTTCCAGTATCAGATTGAAATCTCACAATCTTCTGACTACAATCCACAACAGACTGATATTTACTCAATACATCAATTCCAAGGATGCAATCAAAATCTGTCATGTCTAACACAATCAAATCAGCCTGTAGCCCATACTCAGTCTCAAACTGAATAGTACAATCAGACACACTCTGACAAGTCATCACAGTAGTTCCCATGGGTGTCGAGACATAAAGAGGCATCAACAGTGGAGACGAGCATATATGATACTGATCAATAAAAGCTTGTGCAATAAAAGAATGTGATGCACTAGTATCAATCAACAGAAAGCAGGATAAGTAAACAAAGTACACTTACCCGCTATCACAGTATCAGGAGCTGCCTCTGCTTCCTCCCTGTTCAGTGCATACACCTGAGCCTGAGGTGTTCCTGTCCTCTGTCCTCCACCAGACTGTGGTACACCCTGTGGCCTCTGCTGCACTGTATTATCTGACATTGGTCCTCTCTTCTGTTGTCCACCCACTTGAGGACAATCACGGATCACATGTCCTGGCTTCCCACAACGGAAACAAACCACCGTATCAAACTGTGGACAATTTCTTTAATAATGTGGCCCTCGACATTTAAAACATTGTAGTCCTCGTCCACTACTACTACTACTTCCTTGGGACTGTCCCTTAGATTTTCGGTCATCCCCTTTTCGTAGTCCAAAACGTTTCCCACTAAAACTAGATGAAGATGCACCACCTCGTGGTGATTTAAATGGTTCTCCTCTGGGTCTCATACTGTCAGATGTAGGTGGTTGGGCTTGTCCAACATCCTTGTATACCCCTACGGCAATCTCAGCCATCTCAGCCCTAGTCAATGCTTCTTCATATGATGTAGGGTTATTGGACATTACCCTATCAAACAATTCAGGCCTCAAACCTTTCACAAATTGTCTGATCTTGGCCTTTGTGTTTACAGCAATATGTGGCACATACCGGAGCAAAGAAGAATAGTGTACCGCATAATCAGATACTGTCATTGATCCCTGTCTCAAATTTGTAAATTCATCCTCTTTCCTCTGCCTTGCAGCAACAGAGAAATAATGCTCCAAGAACTTCGTTCTAAACAAATCCCAGTTAACTATCTGTCCTTGAGCCCTCAACTCAAGCACTGTGGATTTCCACCACATCATAGCTTTCTTAGCTAACTGGAATTCAGCTAAGTGTAACCAAGCAGTCTTGGCACATGGTGCTGACACAAAGATCTGTTCCACACGTTCCAGCCACTCCTCTGCCAGTTCCCCTGATTCAGTCCCCTCAAACCTAGGTGGCTGATAACTCAGAAACTGTGTCAAAGTCAATTCTCCAGGCAATAGTACCTGTTCCACTGGCCCTTACTCAATCGGTGGTGGTGGCACAGGCGCCATCCTCACACTCGCATTGCCACTCATGGCATCCCCAACATCCTCATGATACCCTCTGTCTGTCATAGCTGTAGATCAAGGGTTAACAATAACATTCATAATTATATAACATGTTAGAATAATATCATATTCCAAATACTAACATGCTAGTACCATTCTCAAAGTTTTTAGGTAACTCCCTAAGACACTTCCTCTACCCATGTTCACCCCGTTCTCGAACCACTGCTCTGATACCACTAATGTGGGGTCCTCATTACTTAAACCATTTATGTAACAATTAAGCATACATACGTGAGTTAACATACATACGTGAGTCTGAATTAAGTAAAAACATGCACTGATTAAGAGTTTCTAACTAGTTCAGTTGTTACAAGGTTATAAAAACCTAACCAACTATACATCACATGTACAAATAACAACCTAATCCAAGATAACTCCTAGGCAGTGGTTCAGCTCGCAGCGGAAAATGACACACATCCCGTCTTCCCACGTCTATGAGTCCCTACAGAAACATTCACACAATGAGTATAGAGAACAACTATCTCAGTGCAATATCAAAACACAATATCAATATCAATGATAAATCACAATAAATCATCTAACGTGAATGTTCTGTATCATGCATCTACAAATGCACTATGTCATGACATGTCCAATAAGCACCCTATTATCACGAGCCCCATATGATATGCCTATTCAGCTCAATATGTCAGTGGAACCACATCACATCTTCATATTAGCAGCACATATCATAGTACCATGCTCATCTGTGACAATAGCCAGAGCATATACCCACACCAGGCGTATCTCTCTCAGGCCAAAGCATATGTCGTATATCTATCGTGGCAACGATCCCAGCCAAAGCATATACCACACCAGGGATATCTATCGAGGCAATGATCTCACCAAAGCATATACACATATCTATCAAGGCCTCGATCCCAATCATATGAAATCCATGTATGAACATGCATATGAAACTACCAATCATATGACACAAGATAACATAAATCATATGATATCAAAACCATAACATCATCATCACATCATATCTATACTCCGTACGTCAACACGTACCTGTATTGCAACACAAACGAGAAAAATCAGTCGTCCCTGGTTAGTTGCCTCGTTGTCCTGTCCCCTGTGATGGTGCTACAACAATGCCAATAATATATCATGTTATCATAGGCATTAAAATCAAATTCTACAAAAATATACATTTTAAGTCTACCGATCGATCGGTCACCCTAGCGATCGATCGGTCCAAACAAGTAACCCTAGCGATCAGTCGGTCAAAAGCCAGCGATCGATCGCTTAAATAGTTGAATTTCTCAAAAAAAGCTACGGCATTTCAGCGATCGATCGGTCGCTTTCAGCGATCGATCGGTACATGCACCGCCTTAACTTTCCCCTGTTTTACCGATCGATCGGTCCGATCCTAGCGATTGATCGGTCGATGACAAAATTTTGAAACCATGGCGATTTTGAGCTTATCTTCCTAGCTCTTCTCCTACAAATCGAAATTCAACATTAAAACATGTTTTATGCAAGCTCTAGCACCATATAAACATGTTTCTCTCCTCATACAACTCAAAATCTTTGCAGGAGAACAAGTATCAATTCAAAGCATACACCATAAAAATCACATGTTTCCATTTTCCTTTAACTAAGTCCATATACTTCATATGCTATATAATTCTTACCAAGAAAGGATGAAGTCACTTCATTTAGCTTCCTAGCTTGATTATCACATGAAATCCAAGCAATAGATGTAAAGAGGAAGCAAAAGTTGGAAGAGGGTTTTGTAGAGATTTGTAGGTGAAATTTGGTGTATTATGTGTAGAAAATCAGCTTATCCCTTCTTATTAATTCCTTCACCCCGAACTCAAATTCACATGACATGTTAATGCACTTGCAACTCAAATACACATGCTAATGCACTTGCACATGTATACAAATGTGCACCAATGTCAAGTTCCACTACACAATTCATATCTCTTCCTTCTCTTGCCTATCAAATCATCCATATGTCAAGACTATACATATCTTTGTTCACAACTCACATATCTCCTATGTTTCTTATTTATGTTACCTCATCGTAATTCATTCGTTTAGTATCTCGATCATCACTCGGTTCCACCCGAACTCGAGTCCACATCATACCATAATTATTATAAATTACGTCATAATCATGTGACACGTATATAAAGTAAATCGAGGCATTACAATTACCAAAATAAAAGCCCCCGGGCTAAGCATGCATAATACCCAAAATATACCAACTTTATAAGTTGGCAAATAGCCAAAGACTCAACCGAAAATCCCATTTTAATAAACTTTGGCTCCAACCAGTCCATTTTAAAAGTATGGCATTCCCATTGGAATGTAGACATTGCCCCGGAAATGGGCCACTTAAACATCGATTCCAAAATCCCGACATTTCTTCCAAAATTTCCGAAAAAACAACTTCCTACGGGCGGCGATCGATCGCCACTTTTAGCGCGATCGATCGCCCATCTCCAGTGGGCAACAACGCCCTATCGCGATCGATCGCCAGCCCTCGCGATCGATCGCCAACTCGCTCGCGATCGATCGCCGAGGCCACGCGATCGATCGCCCGCACTGTTCATCGTCACCAAAAATTGAGCTGCTCGTCGCGATCGATCGCCACTCCTTGGGATGGTTCTACATAACCATACAAATCGAAGTTGTAGGACTTTATCTCCTTGAAGTTGTGGGTACCTGGGATGGTTCTACATAACCATACAAATCGATATTAGAAGCTAATTATAGTCCAATATCCAAAAATCCCACAAAAACATCAAAATTATACATTTTGGTGTCTCGCGATCGATCTCCATGAAGCCCCGATCGATCGCGAGATCACACTGCCTCGTCCAACAAAATTTTCCAATTCGCGATCGATCCCCGAGTTTGCCCCGATCGATCGCGACCTCGCCGATCGATCGCGCCAAACTCGCGATCGATCGCTGAAGGCTACTGCCTTCTCCTCTGTAGCTCGCGATCGATCGGTGGAAGGTGCCGATCGATCGCCGAGTCCTGTAGGTCCGATTTTCGGGCACTATTCATCCTTCTCCTTCCCAAACTCAAACAAACTCAAATATTCAAACACCAACCATACCAAATCACTACAAATCTTCAATAAACATCATCATATAACCATAAATCATACCCCAACCATAAACAACATATACCCAAAACAAACCCACATAAAGCATCAAAAACTAACCCATTTCAACACCAAACATCATAAAACTTTTAGGAATGGTTCCATACCTCTTGTAGGCTCCAAATCCTAACAAAGATCACACAAACAAAGTTTTGTGAAGCTTTCCTCTTCCTTCCTTGGTGAATTTCGAAAATGGGAGATGGGTTAGGGTTGAGGAATGAATTGGGGATTTTAAAAGTGATTGGTAAAGTAAGTGGGTATAGAGGGAAAATGGGGTTATAAGGTTAATATTAAAATTATACCCCAAAGTTAACATGATGTATAAAACACCCCAACATGGTATTTTAAAAGCATTTACAAAAATGCATTAAACTTTCACTAAATCATGCTTTCCTCATAATTAACCATCAACATAGTTAAATCATGTTAACACCTTATTTTCTAACATGCATAACGTGCACCCTGAAATGCAACCCCTGGGTCACGCCTATCATGGGATTAAGCATTTCAACATGATAATTAATTTCAACACATAAATCAATTATCAGCATAATTCATCATATTAACATCATTAATGCTCAAATTGCATATAATTAATTTCGGGGCATTACATTACTCCCCTACTTATAAGATTTCGTCCTCGAAATCGCATGCACTTACCCCAAAAGAAACTAAACATAAATCACATACCAGAGAATAGTTCCGGGTAGTGCTGTACCATATGCCGCTCCGTCTCCCACGTAGCCTCCTCGACACCCCGACGATCCCACTGAACTTTGACCATCGGTATAACTTTACTTCGTAGTCTGCGATCCTCACGATCCAGAATTCTGACCGGCCGTTCAACGTAGGATACATCTGAGTCTAACTGTACTTCAGTAGGCTGTAAAACATGAGAAGGGTCTGGCTCATACTTTCTCAACATAGAAACATGGAAAACATCATGAATTCCAGATAAAGACGGCGGTAGAGCCAAACGGTAAGCCAATGTACCAATACGCTGCAATACCTCATACGGTCCGACATATCTCGGAGATAACTTCCCCCGCATACCAAAACGGACCACACCCCTGAAGGGTGAGATTTTCAAGAAAACCTTGTCTACTCCTTGGAATTCTAGCGGCCATCGCCGCTTATTGGCATAGGCTATTTGCCTATCTTGAGCCGCCTTCATCTTTCAGCGTATTATCTTAATCTTTTCCTCCATGTCCTTAATCATATCCGGTCCTCCGACCGCTCTACTCGTCAAGTCCTCCCAATACAGTGGTGACCTACATCGTCGTCCATAAAGAGCTTCAAAATGGGCCATTTGAATGCTCGCCTGATAGCTGTTATTATAAGAGAACTCAACCAGTGGTATAGACTCTTGCCACGGAGTATCAAACTCCAAAACACATGCCCTCGGCATATCTTCGAGCGTCTGTATAGTACGCTCCGTTTGGCCGTCTGTCTGAGGGTGATACGCTGTACTCAGCCTCACCTCGGTGCCCAAAGCTGTCTGGAGACCCTCCCAGAAATGAGAGGTAAACCTTGGGTCTCTGTCAGACACGATCGAGACTGGAACCCCATGCAACCTCACTACATCCCGTACATACAATTGGGCCATCTTTAGATACGCAAAAGTCATACAGTGGGGGATGAAGTGAGCTACCTTCTTAGCCTATCCACGATCACCCAGATCGCATCAAATCCAGAGGCCGTCCTTGGTAAGTGGGTCACAAAGTCCATAATGATATGCCTCCACTTCCACTTAGGTACCTTCAAGCTCTTCAGCTCGCTACCAGGCCTCTGCATTTACCTGTTGGCAGATCAAACAACTTTTAACGAAAATGATCACCTCACGCTTCATGCGTCTCCACCAGAATTGATCGCATAGATCTTTGTACATCTTCTTTCCCCCCGGGTGGATACTGAACCGACTACTGTGAGCTCGCTCCAATATTCCTCTATGCAGTTCTGGTGTATCTGGAACTACCCATCGGTTGCCTAGCCTCAAGGAATCATTTCTGCCATTCTGAAATTTGGTGGCTGTCCTCGAAGTACTAAAAACGACCACCTCTGAACTTCATCATCTGACCTCTAGGCTTTCCTAATAGCCTCAAATAAGTCTGGCTCAGCCAACAAGGTCGACACTTGCACCGGCGACGTGTCCACATCAAAATCATAGCCCAAATGGCAACAAGAGGTCATCATAGCTGATAAATTCATGACATCCATCTTCTTTGTCGCATATTCATCTCAGCCTGTGTGAACAAAACTCCAGGCTCTTATGGTCCGTGTAGATGGTAAACGACGTACAATGCAAGTAATGCCTCCAAATCTTCAAGGCAAATATAACGGCTGCCAGCTCCAAATCATGGACTGGGTACCTATCCTCATGTGGTTGTAACCGCCTCGATGCATAAGCCACCACCTGATTATCTTGCATCAACACACAGTCCAAACCCTGCAGTGATGCATTCGTGTACAAGGCAACCCTCTTATTCTCAGAAGGAATCACCAACATAGGTGTCGTAGTCAAACGACGCTTCAATTCTTGGAAGCTTTCCTCACAAGCTTCGGACCAATAGAACGACACTCCTTTCTGAGTCAGTTGTGCCAGGGGTCTGGCAATCCCTAAGGATCTGGAGTACTGTTCTCAAGTGCTTCACGTGTCCCTCTTCAGTTCGAGAGTAAATAAGCATATCGTCAATGAAAACTATGACGAATTGATCCAAACATGGTTGGAACACCCTGTTCATCAGGCTCATAAAATAGCTAGGGCATTCGTCACCCCAAAAGGCATGACTAAGAATCCGTAGTGCCCATATCTAGTCCTGGAAGCTGTCATCTGTACATCATCCTCTCGAACTTGAATCTGATGATACTCCGACCTCAGATCGATCTTACTGTAGAGCCTCGTACTCTGCAGCTGATTAAACAAATCATCAATCCCCGAAAGCGGATACTTATTCTTCATCATGGCTTTGTTCAGTTGTCTGAAATCGATGCACAGCCGTATTGAACCATCTTTCTTCTTAACAAATAAAACTGGTGCACCCCAGGGCGATACGCTAAGGCGTATATAGCCCTTGTCAAGGAGCTCCTGCAACTGAACATTTAATTCCTTTAGCTCCGTTGGTGCCATCCTATACGGGGCACGAGAAATGGTAGACCTCCCTGGTAGTAACTTAATCCCAAACTCGACCTCTCTCGTCGGTAGGGAATCCGGGAATCTCTTCCGGAGATACATCAGGAAACACCGCCACTACGGGCACATCCTCAACCTTTAACTCTTTCCTTTTTTCAGTAATATCAACAGTAAAGATGAGATATCCTTTGTGGTCTCGTTCCAATAACTGTGCCATCTTGACAGCAGATGGTAACGAAATCCTTGAACAGGAACCATCCCCATAAGATGTCCATTGGACCCTCATATCAGACCTGAATCAGACAGTCTTTGTCAGTAGTCCACAACTGCCTGATACTTGTTCGGCACCTCGATGCCCACATTGCATTCGAAGTCTGACATTCCCAGAACAATCAAGTCTGTCCTCAGCTCGTTACCCTCAAAATAAATGAGGCCCGTCATAGACAATCTGATCAGTCATCAAACTTCTTCTGGCGGGTGTCGAGACTACAAGAGGCATGGGCGACGGAGAAGTGCATATGAAATCGCTTCACCTACTTCTGCATTTGCTGCTATGCTGCAACACAAGGGTTAACAACGATACCCAAAAGCAGTTCATATAATACATCGTTAGAGAAACAAAACATGTTAGTACAACATCATATACTTCATATGCAACATATGCATAAAACATGTTTAAAAGTAAGCACCTAGCCAACTTATTGCTAAGGCTACCCTTCACTCGTTCCCGGGTTATCTAACCACTGCTCTGATACCACTAATGTAGGGTCCTCCTACCTTAACGTCATATTATGCACGTATTATGGACTAAACATGCATTCATAACCTCTTAAGGGTTCCGGTTGTAACTTTGAGATAATAAGATTACGGGCCAAAAATGAAATTTCAACCTTAATTAATTACATCCTCAATACGAATGTTAAAGCGATAGAATTATACTACTACTAGAGTAGAGACTATCCAGAAATCCTGAATCCTAACATCTTTCATGCTCCTCATAGCTCACTGCCTCAACCCGGCCCTTAGTCCTTTAGTCCAAAAGTGTACCTACAGGAACAACCCATCGTGAGCATGTACATCGTTACTTAACATCATAAGGAAATGACATATAAATAAATGCATGAAGATAATTGGAAATATATACTTCCTGGTTAATCGCATTAACCTTCTTTGGTTGTCCCTGTCTCATAGCCATGCATATAATCATTAATTCTTGACATGAATGATGTTAGGATCGGTCCGGAGTGTTTAGAGGGGGGGGGGGGTGAATGAACACTCCTTACAAAATTTATCCCTTGTGATTTCTTTCTGATTAGTGAAAGAAATCTGTTACTTAATCAACTCTTTGAACAGAACAGACCACTAATAAGTAAGTGCGGAAACGGTCTGCTCTTGTATAAGTAAGAACAGCTCGATGGCTAAGTGCAGAATGATAAGACACAGGATATGTTTCTGGAAGTTCGAAGGTGGTGTAATCCTTCTACGTCTCCCCTTCTTCCAATTAAGGAAGGTTTATACTAGAAGACTTTGATTTATACAATCCTGTTGTACAAACCCGATTCAGGCTGGATTTACCTCACTACCAGTCTGAAACTCCTAGTCACTCAACCTGCTCAGACACACTCTGTCTGACAGTTACAATATGTTGCTCACTTCTATTTTTCAATACACAATGCGCACAGTGATCCTACAATGATCAAATGTTACAAAGTAATTGCGCTTAAATGAATAACTTCAGCTCGAAAGCTTCTGTACTTTGTAAGCGTGTGCTGTTTAGCTTTCTTGTATATTTTTCAATTGATCAGCGTGAGTTGTAGAGTCGAGAGTCTTTTGCATCTGTTTGTTGCATCCTTTTATAGTTGAAGGTGGCAACGGCATTGTTTCCCTTAATGTGCAGCTATGACTCTTTTTAGACTCTGAGAAAGCTACAGTCTTCTTCTTCAGGATACTTGCCGTTCTGGTATATGCTTTCGGCGACCGTCAGGTAAGCTCTTCTTTGTCTTCTTACCTATTATGGCAATCTTCAGTCTTTGGTCCTTTGTAGCATTAATTGCAGCATTAAATGCTGCAATAAATATCCGTTGATGATTCGGACTGAGAAGCCATCCTTTATGTATCCTTGACTGCTCTGATCTGATAAAGGTTGAGATCGATCTGAAGCATCGATCTTGTCATTCTGGAATCCATCGATCCGGTCTGATATGTACTATTCTTTATCAGTTTGCTCTGATATGTCCGATCGATCTGGTATGCCTAATTTCCATCGATCCGGTCTGAAATGCTTTGCCATCTTGCTCTGTTGAGTCCGATTGATCTGGTCAATCTGATTTCTATCGATCCGGTCTGAACTGTTTTGTCATCTTTAAAATCTCATCGATAAGGTCCGGAACTAACAAATTCCCCCTTTTTGATGATGACAAAACCTAGCTTCTAAGTCTTTTTAACCAGTCTTGATAAGAGCTCTGAAGCGAATGCTTTCGGATCGATTACTTCTTTGTTCAAAATAAATGAACATCATTAAGTTTGATCGATTCAATCTTTTATTATTAAGCCTTTATTAAAGTTCAAAATAAATGAACAAGGACTTAATCAAAAGAAGGATTTTATTGATCATCAAGAAATCCTAAATACAGACAGTCTGACAAGTTAAATGACTAAGACTGCTATCTTCTTGAGCTTGGAGGCGGCTTGAAGTCTGTCTGCTTTTCCCCCTTTTTGTCAGCAGCAATCTCTTGAAGGAATTCAACAACTTGGGCTAGCTGCGCGCTGATAGCGTCAAGACGAACGTCTTGAGCGCGGAGGGAGTTAGAAACAGATGCTCTGACTTCAGTGGCTAACTCGACCTGCTCTTTCCTCAGACTGTTCTTGTAGGAGGATTGTTGAGAAAACAGATCGTTGATGCCGCGCTGGAGGCTTCCGATACTGGCAGTCATTTTCTCTTTGAAAGAATTAAAGTCCAAAGTTGTGACTCTTTGACTTTGATGAACTTCGAGAATTCGTTGAGTTAATGACAGACAGTTATCAGAAAAGTGCTGGATAGTCCGTGCCAGGGATGGAGGTGCATCAGATAGCTGGCTGGGAGAGTGATCTGATGATGACATAGCAGGAGCATCTGCTTCAGCAATCGGCACGATGGAAGAAATGGCAGCTTGATGAATTTCGGATCGGATCAGAGTGACCAGATCCGAAGAAAAACTATGAATGAATGCCAAATCTTCATCTGATGGTCCCGGAGGATAGTGGGGACTGGAAGGTTCCTCATCTTGGAGAGCTGCAACCACTGTAGATACCACCAAATCCGGATCGAGGAGGTCTGGTACTTCAGTTGTTGCACATGCTTCAGCTGGACTGTTTTGAGCAAGGGAGGCTGATGACTTCAATGGAATAGATGTTGTCGGAGAATCCAACAGAACATTCATTGATTCATCATCTGTTGCAGACGGAGCATTAGGCAATGGCTGCTCCGCTGTCTGTTCTGGTACGAGTTCTGCAGGCTGATCTTCTGTCGGTTTTGCTTCAGCAGAAGGAATAACCTCGATAAAAGGTTCTGCCAGAGTCTTGCTGACAGAAGGATGATCCGGGCTTGTGGCTGGAGTGGAGATACCTAGCATCTGTCGTTGAAAGCGGACAGCTAGGGATAGAGCATGAATATCCATCTCAAGTTGAGCAATCACAGCCCCATCATCTCTGGCAGTAGGAGCAAGCGGATCGAAGTTCTTCTTTTTGGCAGTGAGAAGCAGATTGGCCAGTCTGAATCTGTGTTTTGCCGTAAATAACTCTCTGCGCTGCACCGCAAGTCGAACATCATCAGTTTCTGTGCCTCTCAGAACCTCGTCTTCCATCTTCTTCAGTCTGTGCAACTTTCCGTAGAACATATCAATGTGGTTGACAGTCCGGTACTGGACATATTCATCAAAGACCACAAGGAGTTCAGCTAGCTTCTCATCAACATCCTCCATAGCGATGTCGATGGCAGTCTGTGCAGCAGATTTGGGTTTAGAAGAGATGGGTTCTGTGAGAATGGCTTTTCCCTTGCCGGTGGAGGAAGGGGACTTAATCCCTGATTGGGTATAGTCACCCAACTCAGTGATAACTATCCCTTTGACCACGGGATTGGCAGAGGGAATTCTAAGGGTGACTTTGGGTGCAGGGGTTGAGGCTTGTGAAGGCTGAGTGGGGGGTTGAGGTGCAGGGGTTGCTTTAGTGGGTGGCAGTATGGGTGGAGGTAGGTGTCTGGTTGGTTTGGTAATCTGGGTTCGGGGTTTTTTGGGAAGTGGCTTGGTTGGGGATGAGTGAGCAGACTGGGTTTCTTCTGAGTCAGTCTGAATGGTCAGCTTCCGCTTGACCCGAGGTTTGCGCACATCAGCTTGTTCCTCATCCTTCTCAATCTTGACTGAGACCAGAGTTGTAGGAGTAGGCGGAGCACTCTTGGACTTCAGCAGTGCAAGCCCTTTGGAGTTAAGGACCTTAAAGGGGCGGAGAGCAGACGGCTTGCTCAGCTCGAGGCCTAAGGACTCCAAGAGCTTGCTGAGAGGAACATCAAAGCATACGGCGTGCTTGGATGCAATCACCGTTTCCAGCAGTACTCCAAACAAAATCATGGACCATTTTATCTTCTGTCCAGATACAATAGCTGCCATAGCCCTGAA
Organism: Haberlea rhodopensis; assembly: GCA_907163345.1. NCBI lineage: Eukaryota > Viridiplantae > Streptophyta > Magnoliopsida > Lamiales > Gesneriaceae > Haberlea > Haberlea rhodopensis. Next base: position 715,337 of record CAJQUN010000202.1, on the reverse strand, counting down.
CTTCTCGGCGGTTACAGCATCGAAGCTTCCTGCTTTACCCAAAAGTGGCTTGGCTACCACTTCGCACAGCACCTGGAAATGGAAGAGCATTTCCTTCTTCTTAAATGAGGGTTGCAATCGGTGGCCAGAAATAGAAATCTTCCCCTGAAGATCTAAGAGAGATGCTGGAGGAGTCTGTCCGAACTCTGTCAGGCCGGAACTGGGGAGGCCAAAGGTCTTGGCCATTGTTGTTGGCGAGATCTCGAAAGATTTGCCCTAGACAGTTGTAGAGATGGATGACTTCCGGGAGACGGCGTTGGCGAACAGCTCGCGGATTTCTGGTTCATAAACAACGGATCCGCACTCCAAAAAATTCCGTAAACCAGATGATTCCAGGGCTCTAAAAATGGACACCATCGCAGCATCTTCTCCCCTGTAGATGTCATCAAACTCAACGGAGAGTGAGTTATGAGTGATGGTAGCCATATGAAAGAAGTTTAAAGAAGGTGCGAAGAGTAAGAGAGTAGGAGAGTAAGAAGGTAGAAAGCGGTAAACTGTAAAAAGTGAATAAGTATGAAATGTTCAGCCCGCTAAATAGGAGAGAGAAGACACGTGTCTTTATCTCCAAGACTGAGAAATAAATTATTCAAAATAAACGGTCAGGATGAAGAAAGATAAGGCGGTTTAAGTACAACTAGTTAAAAGGTTAATCAGTCCGGGCTGTTTTGTTTTTTTTTTTTTTTTTAAAAAACAAATAATTGTCCAAACAGATCATAGGATAAAATCAGACTGACAAGGATCGGTCTGAAAGTTCGGACCGGTCTGTGTCTTTCTGAACATTGTATTATCGATCTGTAGTGACAAAAATCTTTAAGAGCGAAAAGAATAAAAACATCTAAACTAATTAAGATAAGTCAATTAAACCAAGAATTTGACGGAAATAATTAAACTTAGCCTCGGGAAGTGGTTTGGTGAAGATGTCTGCTGCTTGCTGCTCTGTTGAAATGTGTTCGATCCGAATTTCCTTTTTGCCAACATGATCTCGAATAAAATGATGTCGAATATCAATGTGCTTTGTTCGAGAGTGCAAAACTGGATTATACGTTATAGCGATTGCACTTGTGTTGTCGCAAAATATCGGAGAGTCAACAGCTTGAATGCCGTAGTCTTTGAGCTGGTGTTGAATCCAGAGCATTTGAGCGCAACAGCTTCCAGCGGCTAGGTATTCTGCCTCAGCTGTGGATGTGGCAATAGATGTCTGCTTCTTACTGAACCAAGAGATCAATCTTTCACCTAGAAATTGACATGTTCCACTGGTGCTTTTACGATCGATCTTACACCCAGCGTAGTCTGCGTCTGAATATCCGATCAAGCTGAAGTTTGAATCTTTGGAGTACCAAAGACCAACGTTCTGAGATCCTTTTAAGTATTTCAGAATACGCTTGGCAGCAATGAAATGTGATTGCTTTGGTTCTGTCTGAAATCTGGCGCACATACAGACTGAAAACATAATATCGGGCCGGCTCGCTGTAAGATACAATAGCGATCCGATGAGTCCTCTATACATGGTTACTTCAACTGCCGTTCCCCCTTCGTCCTTGTCTAACTTGATTGTTGGACTCATTGGAGTTGATGCAGTTGAGCATGTTTCCATTCCAAATCTCTTGAGGAGCTCTTTGGTATACTTGGTCTGATTGATGAAAATGCCATTGTTGAGCTGTTTTACTTGAAGACCCAGAAAGAATGACAATTCTCCCATCATGCTCATCTCGAACTGTCCCTGCATTAACTTAGAAAATTTCTCGCACAATTTGGGGTTAGTTGACCCAAAGATTATGTCATCAACATAAATCTGAACTAATAGGGTATGTTCCCCCTTAATGAATTTAAAGAGAGTTTTATCTACTGAACCGATCTGGAAATCATGGTTCAGCAGAAATTGAGATAGAGTGTCATACCAGGCTCTTGGAGCTTGTTTCAGACCATACACTGCTTTATTCAGTAGGTATACATGATTAGGATACGAATGGTTCTGAAATCCAGGTGGTTGCTCAATGTAGACTTCTTCCTGAAGCTTTCCATTAAGAAAGGCGCTCTTGACGTCCATCTGATATACTTTGAAGTCTTTAAAGGCAGCATATGCAAGAAAGATTCGGATTGCTTCAAGTCTGGCGACTGGTGCAAATGATTCATCGAAGTCGATTCCTTCTTCTTGTCTGAATCCCTGTGCCACCAGTCTGGCTTTGTTTCTAACCACAGTTCCATCGGCGTCTAGCTTATTTCTGAAACCCATCTGGTTCCAATAACAGGCAGATCGCTTGGTCTGGGAGTTAGACTCCAAACTTGATTTTGTTCGAATTGATTAAGCTCTTCTTGCATTGCTTTAATCCAGTTGAAATCAGTCAGAGCTTCATCGATCTTCTTGGGTTCCAGAGTTGAGATGAAAGCAGCATGAGTGAACTCATCCATCATCTGTCCTCTGGTTCTAATCGGTGCAGAAGGACGACCAATCACTAGATTAGGTGGATGCTTCTTAGTCCATCGATAGCTTGACTCTGGATTGTCTGGTTCGGTCGGAATAATAGTAGCAGCATGATCTGCATCTACTTTAATATTTGAGTTAGGAGCATCTGGATCAGCTCGATCTGAAGAAGCTTCAATGGCCTGATCCGGTCTGTCTGGTACTTCTGGTTCTGGTGGATTGTCTCTTGACCTGTTAGCTACAATCTCATCATCACTGTTAGCTTCGAGATGGATATTTTCCATCTGATTTTGAATTGAATCTTTGTTGCCCTCAACACATAATGATTCATCAAAAACTATATGAACAGATTCTTCTACAGTTAAAGTTCGATTATTAAACACTCGATAAGCTTTGCTAATTGATGAATATCCTAAGAATATACCATTATCTGACTTAGCTTCAAATGCTGTAAGATGACTCTTACCATTGTTGTGAACGAAGCATTTACAGCCAAATACATGAAAGTGAGAAACAGATGGTCTGTTACCAGTCCATATTTCATATGGAGTGAGATTCAGCTTCTTGTTAATCATAGATCGGTTTTGAGTGTAGCAAGCAGTATTTACAGCTTCTGCCCAGAACTTTTGAGAGATTCCAGAATCAGCAAGCATTGTTCTTGCTGCTTCCTTGAGCGTTCTGTTTCTTCGTTCTGCAACTCCATTCTGTTGAGGAGTTCTGGCGGCTGAAAACTCATGCTTGATTCCATGATCTTCTAGAAAGGATTCAAGATTCTGATTTGAAAACTCAGTGCCTTTGTCACTTCGAATCCTGTCTATGCTGGATGATTTCTCGTTCTGAGTGCGTTTCAGCAGCTTGATCAACTTCGGACAGGTCTGATCTTTACTGCTCAGAAATATAGTCCATGTAAAGCGTGAATAATCATCAATAACAACAAGAGTATACCGCATTCCCCCTAAACTTGTTATTGGTATAGGACCAAACAAGTCCATATGCAGTAATTCTAAACAGCGGGAGGAGGATTTGGCATTCTTGTTTTTGAAGGATGATCTGATCTGTTTGCCCATTTGGCAAGCTTCGCAGATCTTATCCTTAGCAAAGTCGATCTTGGGCAGACCGATAACTAAATCATGTTTACACAGGCTAGCAATGGTCTTAAAGTTGATATGATTCAAGCGCTTATGCCATAGCCAGTGTTTATTATCATTGTTAGCGATGAAGCAAGTAGGATTATTAGGTTGAGCATGATTCCAGTTAATCTTATATGTGTTTCCATTCCTGATTCCTACGAGCATGGTTATACCGTCTGATGATTTAACAGTGCAAGTGTGTTTATGAAATTCTACAGCATAACTATTATCACAGAGTTGACTGATACTAATCAGATTATAGCACAGATTTTCAACTAACAGCACATCATTGATAATAATGTTACCATGGACAATCTTACCCTTGCCCACGGTCTTACCCTTTGAGTTATCTCCGAAGATGATTTTGGGTCCAGTGCATTCTGTGACTTCAGACAGCAGCTTGATGTTTCCAGTCATGTGACGAGAGCACCCGCTGTCCAAGTACCAATCTGATGCGAGATTCTTCTGTACCTGTCATCACACATATTTATTGTTGGTACCCAATCCTATTTGGGTCAGAACGGATTAGCCCTTTGGGAACCCACACCTGTATCAGCTTTAGTAGCTTGTGTGTGTAGGGTGTGCTATGTGCTGGTCTGTTTCGATGTTGTGTGTGATAATGTGTGCGCTGTGAAAACCTTTGATTTTCATAAGGTAGTCTATATCTTCGTTGAATCGGTTTTGAGTTATAGTAATTGTATTGTCTTCCTTGCCTTCGATCTTGCATTTTTGAATTTGGTCTCACAAACACAAATCTTGCTGGTGCCTTATCGTTGGCTTGGTCGACATAACCAATCCCTTTTCTCAAATTTTGATTTATGTAAGAGACTCCTGTTTGAATCTTAGGTGCTTCAGTTTCATATACTGTGCTGGATTTAACAAATGTCATTTGTTTGACTTGATTCTTTACCAGCAACAGCTCAGACTCATCTTTGGTGCATTCTTTGGTGTCAAAGCCTATGCCGGTGAAATCACCGACATTTCTTTGAGCTTCTTGTAATTCTTCCAATGATGTTCTGAATTTTGTCCATGTTTTGAATATATGTGAGAGCTTAGCATTTTGTGTGCTAATTCTCTTATTTTCTTCATGGAGCTGATCATAAGAGATTTTCAGCTTATTCAGCTCGATCTGGAGATTTTTGCACTCACCCTGCTCAGAGCAGCTTGGTTTGTTGTGCTCATCCATTTGAGTACTGATTTTGGCTTTATTCTTCTCAAATGATTTAGCTAAGATCCTATAATCATTTGCCATGTCTTGCAGTGCGGACATGAGCTCTTCTCGTGTAAAATCATTTGATTCAAATTCAAATACCTCATCTGTCTGACTCATTTCTTCATCTGCCATCAGACATTGAACCTCTTCTTCGCTTTCGCTGGAAGAATATTCAGAGCTGTCTGAATCGGAATCAGTCTGAGCCCATTTGCTGTTTCCTTCCTCAGCAACTAAGACTTTTTGGGATTTTCCATGATTCTTGCGGTCTTTGTGGTGCTTCTTCTTTCTATCATCACGATGCTTCTCTTTCCTTTCTTCTTTCTTCGGTCTGGTGCAATCTGCAATAAAGTGTCCGGTCTTACCACAATTGTAGCAAGCCTGATCGTTAACAGTATCATCTTTTCTTGATTTATAATGATGAGAGGGTTTGAAGTTCCTCTTATTTTTAGACATAAATTTACCGAATTTCTTTATAAATAATGACATAGCATCGTTACTCATCTGTTCAGCAGATCGGTCTGATGTTGAAGCGATCTGGTCTGGGATGGCTGCCAGGGCCTTGTTGGGTTGAGAGATGAATGGCTCTGCTTCACCTCTGCTTATTAGTTCAAACTCATAGGCCTTGAGGTCTGCAAACAGATCATGAAGTTCAACCTTGTTAAGGTCTTTTGATTCCCTCATGGCAATGGTCTTTACATCCCATTCCTTTGGCAGAGCTCTCATTACTTTCAGAGCGATCTCTCTGTTAGAATATTCCTTCCCCAGACCATTCAGTTCATTTATGATGCTGGTGACTCTTTCATCAAACTCATTTAGAGTTTCACCACTTTTCATCTTTATGCTCTCAAATCTTTGAAGAGCCACAGTTAACTTGTTTTCTTTGGTCTGGTCGTTGCCTTCACATAGCTGTGCTATCTTCTCCCAAATTTCTTTGGCAGTAGAGCACATTTTGATTTTGCTGAACATGTTCTTGTCCAAAGTTTTGAACAAGATGTCTTTGGCCACATTGTCGAGGTTTGCTTTCTTTCTATCCTCATTCGTCCAGAGGGATCTGTCTTTTTCTACCATTTGTGGTTCTCCACTGGTAGTGGCGACTGCTGTATTTATTTTTAGGATCTTCATTGGTCCATCGGTGATGACGAACCACATGTCGTCATCCTGAGCTGCCAGGTGAGCTTGCATTCTGATTCTCCAGTCATCATAATCTTCTTTTGAGAACATGGGGATTTTGTTGAATGATGCCATCAGCTTAATATTCTTTGTGCTGATTAAGATGACCTGCTCTGATACCACTTGTTAGGATCGGTCCGGAGTGTTTAGAGGGGGGGGGGTGAATGAACACTCCTTACAAAATTTATCCCTTGTGATTTCTTTCTGATTAGTGAAAGAAATCTGTTACTTAATCAACTCTTTGAACAGAACAGACCACTAATAAGTAAGTGCGGAAACGGTCTGCTCTTGTATAAGTAAGAACAGCTCGATGGCTAAGTGCAGAATGATAAGACACAGGATATGTTTCTGGAAGTTCGAAGGTGGTGTAATCCTTCTACGTCTCCCCTTCTTCCAATTAAGGAAGGTTTATACTAGAAGACTTTGATTTATACAATCCTGTTGTACAAACCCGATTCAGGCTGGATTTACCTCACTACCAGTCTGAAACTCCTAGTCACTCAACCTGCTCAGACACACTCTGTCTGACAGTTACAATATGTTGCTCACTTCTATTTTTCAATACACAATGCGCACAGTGATCCTACAATGATCAAATGTTACAAAGTAATTGCGCTTAAATGAATAACTTCAGCTCGAAAGCTTCTGTACTTTGTAAGCGTGTGCTGTTTAGCTTTCTTGTATATTTTTCAATTGATCAGCGTGAGTTGTAGAGTCGAGAGTCTTTTGCATCTGTTTGTTGCATCCTTTTATAGTTGAAGGTGGCAACGGCATTGTTTCCCTTAATGTGCATCTATGACTCTTTTTAGACTCTGAGAAAGCTACAGTCTTCTTCTTCAGGATACTTGCCGTTCTGGTATATGCTTTCGGCGACCGTCAGGTAAGCTCTTCTTTGTCTTCTTACCTATTATGGCAATCTTCAGTCTTTGGTCCTTTGTAGCATTAATTGCAGCATTAAATGCTGCAATAAATATCCGTTGATGATTCGGACTGAGAAGCCATCCTTTATGTATCCTTGACTGCTCTGATCTGATAAAGGTTGAGATCGATCTGAAGCATCGATCTTGTCATTCTGGAATCCATCGATCCGGTCTGATATGTACTATTCTTTATCAGTTTGCTCTGATATGTCCGATCGATCTGGTATGCCTAATTTCCATCGATCCGGTCTGAAATGCTTTGCCATCTTGCTCTGTTGAGTCCGATTGATCTGGTCAATCTGATTTCTATCGATCCGGTCTGAACTGTTTTGTCATCTTTAAAATCTCATCGATAAGGTACGGAACTAACAAATGATTAAAATCATCGTCTTATAAATTTCATCATCGTATAACGTCATGATCATATAAGTATCATCAACTTATAGCATCATCATCTTATAGTATCATCATCTTGTAACATCATCATCTTACATCATCATCATCTTATAATTATCATCATCTTATAACATCATCATCATCTTATAAGATCATCATCATATAGCATCATCATCATATAAGCATCATCATCTTATAGCATCATCATCTTATAACGTCATCATCATATAAGCATCATCATCTTATAACATCATCATCTTATAACATCATCATCTTATAGCATCATCATCATATAGCATCATCATCATACAGTATCATCATCTTATAACATCATCATCATATAAGCATCATCATCATACAGTATCATCATCTTATAACATCATCATCATATAAGCATCATCATCATATAGCATCATCATCACATAGCATCATCATCATATAGCATCATCATCATATAAGCATCGTCATCTTGTAGCATCATCATCTTATAAATGTAACAGTAAATGTACAAAATCATAGTTAAGTAAACATGCGGGTTATTCGTCAGTTCCTTTTTGTTGACCCTGATTCACATTCGTGCATATGGGCATCTTACCCCATCGCATGGCATCTTACCATATCATAACATCGTGTGGCATCTTACCACGTAATAACATCGTATGGCCTCTTACCATATGGGCATCTTACCCATGGCATCTTCCCACATAATAACATTGTATGGCATCTTACCATATGGGCATCTTACCCCTTGGCATCTTCCCACATAATAACATTGTATGGCATCTTACCATATGGGCATCTTACCCCGTGGCATCTTACCACGTAATAACATCGTATGGCCTCTCACCATATGGGCATCTTACCCTTTTTATAAGCATCGTATAACATCATTATAAACTTACTTATCATATCATCTTCACAAACATCATCATCTTATAATTATTTATCACAATCACCATCATAAACATCATCATCATAAACTTACTTATCACAATCGTCATCATAATCATCATAAATACTTATGCAATCAATGCATAGTCAGAGTTAGGAGTGTGTTACCGTCCGATGCACGTACGCTTCTTACGTACCTTAATTCCAAAAATGGAGAAGTTGTAGGACTTTATCTCCTTGAAGTTGTGGGTACCTGTGACGGTTCTACATAACCATACAAATCGATATTAGAAGCTAATTATAGTCCAATATCCAAAAATCCCACAAAAACATCAAAATTATACATTTTGGTGTCTCGCGATCGATATCCATGAAGCCCCGATCGATCGCGAGATCACACTGCCTCGTCCAACAAAATTTTCCAATTCGCGATCGATCGCCGAGTTTGCGCCGATCGATCGACCTCGCCGATCGATCGTGCCAAACTCGCGATCGATCGCTGAAGGCTACTGCCTTCTCCTCTGTAGCTCGCGATCGATCGGTGGAAGGCGCCGATCGATCGCCGAGTCCTGTAGGTCCGATTTTCGGGCACTATTCATCCTTCTCCTTCCCAAACTCAAATATTCAAACACCAACCATACCAAATCACTACAAATCTTCAATAAACATCATCATATAACCATAAATCATACCCCAACCATAAACAACATATACCAAAACAAACCCACATAAAGCATCAAAAACTAACCCATTTCAACACCAAACATCATAAAACTTTTAGGAATGGTTCCATACCTCTTGTAGGCTCCAAATCCTAACAAAGATCACACAAACAAAGTTTTGTGAAGCTTTCTGTTGGGATATGCCCTAAGACAAGTCATTAGATGATTGTTTAAGACATACAATGTTTATGGTTTTATGAATGGCAATTCATTATTATATATTATTCTTTTAACTGTGCATTGTGAATTAATATATATGTTAATGTCCTTAGAATAATATTGTATTATTTTTAAAGATGTTCCTAGTCAAGTATTATCATGAAAGGGATAATGATAATACGTAGAGACTAGTATGTGTTGATCGATGAATTGTTCATTGATATGAGATATCAAATCAACATATGGGTACATGTTAGAGAACGATGTACTGAACAGACCCACCATGAGAATGCAACATGGATAGTTATATGATCGTCATATGCAATTCTCATAGTGATAATAATGTATGTAATCCTTACGACTTGTGATCATCAGAGATCCCAACATAAGGAGTTATGTATCTTGATATCGTCAAACGTTACCCGTAACAGGGTTATCTATAAAGGCGACTATTGGATACACTACGAATTATGTAGAGGGATGTTGACTGATCGAGATAGGATTTGTCCCTCCTATATAACAGGAGATGTGTTTGGCCCTTGATCAAGTGAGAACTAAAATGCATGGCCATGCTCGAATGAGTCGATATGAGATATCGAGCTTATTCGTTTATTCTAGTTCTACTTGGGGATCAAGAAATAAAGATTGGATATACGAGTATGACTATTCCATGACTCGTGTTCAATCTAAACACAAAGGACAAAGGGATTAAGTTACATGATTAATATTATCACAAGTTCTAAAGGTTATGTCGAGTCATTGACATTCTCGTAATTTGGGTAGCATCGATGTGTTGCTAGATACCGCTCAATGCTTGCGACATAAAATGAGATTTTATATCACTGCCAACATTACGAGATCCTATCGGGTCGCACAAAAGGTTAAATCGATAAGGGAAAATTAAATTCATTGGATGAATTAATTAATTAAGAAGAGTCTTAATTAAGTGATTAAAGGGTTTTAATTAAATCATGGGTTTGGGCCCATAAGACTTTAAGAAAGTCTTGAACCTTAATTAAAAGCCTTATAATATAAATAAGAGGTTTTGATTAATTGTTAAACATACTTTGATATCATTGTTTTGAGATAAAACCCTAGCCTCCACCTCAAGCTCTCTCTCGGCCGAACCCTAGAAGCCGTGAGCTTCTCCATCGCCGCCGTCTTTCCTTGGTGGTTCATGGTGGTCGTTGATCGGTTATTGTAACCGTGAGCCTTGTTTGTTCAAGAATAAGTCTAGCAACTTGTTCTTGAACGTCCCTTTCGATTTGATCGTGTGGATACCGTAGAGACAAAGGTGAAAACTTTCGTTTGTGACTTGGAGTTCGTTGGACGTGCTGCTCCGTGGATTCTGCTTCAAACACGCTACAAGGGTGAGACTCTTATGTATTCCTTAATCCGATATGATTACCTATGTATAGATCCGGTGTTAGTAATCCTAAAAATTTTATTCCGCTGCGTTGTATGACATAAGGATTACTTACAGTGGTATCAGAGCCGTGTACAAGGCTCATATCGTATTTATGTGATTAAATTGTGTTAATCATATTAGAATTAATATTGCATGCTAATTGAAACTGTTTAATTCATATATGTTATGAAATTAATTTTAGTTTATGAAAATCATCGTAGTAATTGTATTTGATATAATTGGCGAATAAAATTATTTATTGAGCATCAAATTTTCGGCCACCACCATCACAAATGTCACCATGGCTAGCCACATGAGGGCTAGGGTTTTCGAACCCTTGGCTCGAGATGGCTTAGTCGTTGTGGCTAATAATTGTGCATGGAAGTGTCGAAAATTAATTAGGGTTTAGAACCCATTGGACGTGACGGCTAGCTCATGACGGCTAGGGTTTCGAACCCTAATAGCCGTGCATGGCTCGACCATCATCGCCTTATTTTCTAAAGTTTTGATGCTTGGATGAGTTTTGAACTCCTTGACTCGATAATGGTTCACGCATGCATGGATTAGTAACTTTACCACATGAGAGCAAGGTTTTTCGAACCCTTAGCTCGAGATGGTTGAGCGAACCCCGTGCATGGCATGACCGTGACTCGTGGCTAACAAATTCCGGCGTTTAAAACAAGATGGCTCGATAAAATATCAAAAGGGTGCGAGGCGGCTAGGGTTGGAACCCTAGTGCCGCCGCCGCATGAGCCATGGCTCGGCCATGGGCTAGGGTTTCGAACCCTAGGCCCACTATTGGTCCAGCCGTGGGCTTTTTAGTTCGAACCATGGTGGTTCGTGTTTTAGTCGCTTTAGTTCGTGGCATGTGATGTCCCGAGCGTACGATAATTTTTAAAAAAAATTATTTTACAGTTTTAATTAGAATTAAATTTAAAATGTTTAGAATTTAATTAATTAAATGTTAATGCATGCTTTATGTGTTGTTTGAGCATGGTGCGTGGTTATAGCCCTTTGACCTATTAGATAGGATTTGTGGATGTTTGAAATTTATAATACGACCTGCGTGTCGTGCCTTTCTCTACTTCATTCTATATGTAATCCCTCCCCTATGTTCCCCTCGAATGTGAATCGAGAAAAACTATATCTTGTAAAAAGTGTAGTTTATTTTATTGATGGTGATCAATGAAGATGGAGCATCGTGCTGGGATGAGGAGGCCATTCACAAATTGGAGCCAAGGAAGGTGCTTGTGAAGTTACCTTAGGTTGACTCATAGGATTTCTCATTGGCTTGAGAAAATCATTAATAGGGGCTATAACCATGTCACGTTTAATTATGTATGTTGATGCATGATTTATCTTATGTTTTAGTTTGATAATAGTATTACACATATATGTAGATATGTATACAACTATATGTAGTGGACATATTTTAAATTATCAAATTAATCATGAGATCAATAAATCCCTCTAAAATATTAAGTTTTAGATGCCTTCCAAAATAAAAGTACTCATCAATAACTTCGATTGTACATGTGTGGGTTTGCCAAAGCAAAGCACCGTGGCAATCTTAGTAAGGCGCGAAAGGATAAAGTGATATCCGTCATACTTTAATTGGGTACGACTTAACTAGGTTATCTCAATAGGATTGGGAACCTAAAGGCATGGGTTGGATTCTAATTCATTTGATGAATTGAACAAAGTGTTGTTCATCCAACTATCCAAGAATTATATGTGATATAATTGACAAAGTGTTGTCTACCTAAATAACCGAGTCTTGGGCGATTAGCCAAAGCTAACTCAAGATTAAGTGAAATATGGATCTTGGCCCACTAAAGGTTTCGAGGGTTGATATTTTTCAAACAAAATAGTGGGAGTATCATTTAATATAAGACCATGTTAAATGATTTAAATCATAAACTTATTTTGCATATTTATATTGTAGATATCCATGGCAAATAACAACGTTACTAGCACTTTATCACTGCGATCGGTCCTTGAGAAGGACAAATTAAATGGGACGAATTTCCTAGACTGGCATAGGAACTTGAGGATAGTCCTCAAACAAGAAAAGAAACAATATGTCCTAGAGGAACCCTTACCCGCTGAGGAACCTCCCCTAACGGCTACAAGAACCGAAAAGGATGCTTACAAGAAGCATCAGAGTGACGCACTTGATGTTGGGTGCCTCATGCTTGCCACCATGAACTCTGAGCTTCAGAAGCAACATGAGGAAATGGAGGCGTTCGATATGATCGAACACTTAAAGCAGTTGTACCAACAGCAAGCTAGACAAGAGAGGTATGACGTCTCTAAAGCGTTATTCCAGTGCAGGATGGTAGAAGGAAGCTTAGTTGGAACTCATGTGCTCAAGATGATTGGGTACATTGAGAATCTGGACAAGCTAGGTTTTCCATTGGACCAAGAGTTGGCCACCGATGTGATCTTGCAATCGTTGCCTGAGAGCTTCAGTCAATTTGTAGTAAATTACAATATGACTGACATGGAAAAGACTCTACCACAGTTGCTTGGTATGTTGAGAACATATGAAGCAAATACTAAGAAGACTAAGGCCACAAATGTCCTTATTGTGAATAAGGGCAAAGGAAGGGCCAAAGCTAAAGGCAACAAGAAAGCAAAGAAGGTCTTTCCTAAATCTAAGCCAAAGTCTTATGCACTGAAGCCAAAGGGAGGGATAGCAAAGGAAGGGAACTGTTTCCATTGCGGTGAGACCGGCCATTGGAAAAGAAACTGCAAAGTATATCTGGAGGATCTAAAGAAAGGAAGTGTGACTTCCGCTTCAGGTATTTTTGTTATAGAAGTCAATTTATCTACTTCTTCATCATGGGTATTAGATACTGGATGTGGATCTCACATTTGTGTAAATGTGCAGGATCTCAAAAGGAGTAGGACATTGGCGAAAGGTGAAGTAGATCTCCGAGTTGGAAATGGAGCAAGAGTTGCTGCATTAGCTATAGGAGATTATAATTTAGCTTTACCTTCTGGTTTATCACTGATTTTGAAAGATTGTTATTTTGTGCCTTCTATTACTAAAAACATAATATCTATTTCTTGTTTAGACAAGTATGGTTTTTCATTTATAATAAAGGACAATTGTTGTTCTATTTATTTAAATGATATGTTTTATGCTAGTGCACAAATGGTGAATGGTCTTTATGTATTAAATCTTGATATGCCTATCTATAACATAAATACTAAAAGGATTAAAAATAATGATTGTAATCCGACTTATCTCTGGCACTTTCGCTTGGGCCACATAAACGAGAACCGCATATCTAAACTTCATAAGGATGGAGTATTAGATTCATTTGATTTTGAATCATATGAAACATGCGAATCTTGTTTAATGGGCAAGATGACAAAAGCCCCTTTCAAGGGACATGTTGAAAGGGCAAATGTTTTATTGGGACTAATACATAGTGATGTATGTGGACCAATAAGTACACAAGCTAGAGGTGGTTTTCAATACTTCGTTACATTTACTGATGACCTCAGTAGATATGGGTATGTGTACCTAATGAAACATAAGCATGAAACCTTTGAAAAGTTCAAAGATTTCAAGAATGAAGTACAAAACCAACTTGGCAAGAGTATCAAAATCCTTCGATCAGATCGAGGAGGGGAATACTTAAGCCAAGAGTTTCATGACTATCTAAAGGAGTGTGGGATAGTCCCACAACTCACTCCTCCGTATACTCCGCAATGGAATGGTGTATCCGAGAGGAGAAATCGAACCTTGTTAGACATGGTTAGATCAATGATGAGTCATGCAGATCTTCCGATATCGTTTTGGGGACACGCTCTAGAAACAACGATTTTCTTACTGAACCGTGTTCCATCTAAATCAGAGGAAAAGACACCATATGAGATATGGACTGGGAAGCGTCCTAGTATGTCTTTTATGAAGATTTGGGGTTGTGAGGCTTTCGTTAGACGTCACGCCACTAACAAACTTGGACCCAAATCTGATAAATGTTTATTTGTGGGGTATCCTAAGGAAACGAAAGGGTACTATTTCTATTATCCCACCGAGAACAAAGTAGTTGTTGCTCGGACTGGTGTATTTCTTGAAAGAGAATTTATTTCTAGAAAAACCAGTGGGAGAAAAATAGAACTTAGTGAAGTTCAACCACAAGAAAACACTGAACCTGAGATTGAGATGGAAACAGAGCAGGCACCACAAGCTGTTGTGGAAGAAGCACCTGCTCAAGAGACACAAGCCCAGCGTAGGTCTGTAAGAGAACACCGGGAGCCACAGAGATATGGATTTCTTGTGACTCAACAAGCTGACTTACTACTTATTGATGAGGATGAGCCGTCATCTTATCAACAAGCTATATTGGGCAATGATTCTGAGAAATGGCAAGAGGCCATGAAATCTGAGATGGAATCCATGTATGCAAACCAAGTATGGACTTTGGTTGATCCACCTGAAGGGGTACGACCCATAGGGTGCAAATGGATTTTCAAGAAAAAGACCGATATGGATGGTAACGTACAAACCTATAAAGGTCGGCTGGTTGCAAAAGGATTCAAACAAATTCATGGTATTGACTATGATGAAACTTTTTCACCAGTGGCCATGGTTAAATCCATAAGGATCTTACTTGCAATAGCTGCATTTCATGATTATGAAATCTGGCATATGGATGTCAAAACAGCTTTCCTTAATGGAAATCTGCTCGAGGATGTGTACATGACACAGCCCGAGGGTTTTGTCGATCCAAAGGATGCTGGAAAGATATGCAAGCTACAACGATCCATTTATGGATTGAAGCAAGCTTCTCGGAGTTGGAATCTTCGTTTTGATGATGCAATCAAAGAGTTTGGTTTTATCAAAAATGAAGATGAACCTTGTGTCTACAAGAAGGTCAGTGGGAGCGTAATCATTTTCCTAGTGTTGTATGTAGATGACATACTTCTTATTGGAAATGATATCCCTGCCTTGCAATCTGTAAAGATTTGGCTAGGGAACTGCTTTTCGATGAAAGACTTAGGAGAAGCCACCTATGTATCAGGAATCAAGATCTATAGAGATAGATCGAGAAGGCTTCTTGGTCTAAGTCAAAGTACATACATAGACAAGGTGCTTAAAAGGTTTAGCATGCAAGAATCCAAGAAAGGATTCGTGCCTATGACACATGGTATTTATCTCTCGAAGGAACAGTGTCCTTCAACACCAGATGAGAGACAACGCATGAGTAAGATTCCATACACGTCAGCTATTGGATCTATCATGTATGCCATGATATGTACTCGTCCCGATGTATCGTATGCTTTGAGCATGACGAGCAGATATCAAGTTGATCCAGGTGAAGGTCACTGGATTGCTGTCAAGAATATCCTAAAGTACTTGAGAAGGACTAAGGATATATTCTTGATTTATGGAGGTGAGGAAGAGCTCAATGTAATGGGTTACACTGATGCAAGCTTCCAAACCGACAAAGATGATTTTCGATCGCAATCTGGATATGTGTATTGCCTAAATGGAGGTGCTGTGAGCTGGAAGAGTTCAAAGCAAGAAACAGTAGCCGATTCTACAACGGAAGCTGAGTATATTGCTGCCTCGGATGCAGCAAAGGAAGCTGTTTGGATGAGGAAGTTCATTTCTGAACTTGGAGTGGTGCCTAGCATTAAAGATCCGATAGAACTCTATTGTGACAACAATGGAGCGATCGCATTGGCTAAGGAACCAAGATCTCACCAAAGATCCAAGCACATACTAAGGCGTTTCCATTTCATTCGAGAAATCGTTGAAAGGGGAGATGTTAAAATATGCAAAGTACCAACAGATGATAATGTATCTGACCCATTGACGAAGCCGCTGTCACAGCAGAAGCATGATCGTCATACTAGATCTCTAGGCATTAGGTATATGTCTGAGTGGTCTTAGTGCAAGTGGGAGATTTGTTGGGATATGCCCTAAGACAAGTCATTAGATGATTGTTTAAGACATACAAAGTTTATGGTTTTATGAATGGCAATTCATTATTATATATTATTCTTTTAACTGTGCATTGTGAATTAATATATATGTTAATGTCCTTAGAATAATATTGTATTATTCTTAAAGATGTTCCTAGTCAAGTATTATCATGAAAGGGATAATGATAATACGTAGAGACTAGTATGTGTTGATCGATGAATTGTTCATTGATATGAGATATCAAATCAACATATGGGTACATGTTAGAGAACGATGTACTGAACAGACCCACCATGAGAATGCAACATGGATAGTTATATGATCGTCATATGCAATTCTCATAGTGATAATAATGTATGTAATCCTTACGACTTGTGATCATCAGAGATCCCAACATAAGGAGTTATGTATCTTGATATCGTCAAACGTTACCCGTAACAGGGTAATCTATAAAGGCGACTATTGGATACACTACGAATTATGTAGAGGGATGTTGACTGATCGAGATAGGATTTGTCCCTCCTATATAACAGGAGATGTGTTTGGCCATTGATCAAGTGAGAACTAAAATGCATGGCCATGCTCGAATGAGTCGATATGAGATATCGAGCTTATTCGTTTATTCTAGTTCTACTTGGGGATCAAGAAATAAAGATTGGATATACGAGTATGACTATTCCATGACTCGTGTTCAATCTAAACACAAAGGACAAAGGGATTAAGTTACATGATTAATATTATCACAAGTTCTAAAGGTTATGTCGAGTCATTGACATTCTCGTAATTTGGGTAGCATCGATGTGTTGCTAGATACCGCTCAATGCTTGCGACATAAAATGAGATTTTATATCACTGCCAACATTACGAGATCCTATCGGGTCGCACAAAAGGTTAAATCGATAAGGGAAAATTAAATTCATTGGATGAATTAATTAATTAAGAAGAGTCTTAATTAAGTGATTAAAGGGTTTTAATTAAATCATGGGTTTGGGCCCATAAGACTTTAAGAAAGTCTTGAACCTTAATTAAAAGCCTTATAATATAAATAAGAGGTTTTGATTAATTGTTAATCATACTTTGATATCATTGTTTTGAGATAAAACCCTAGCCTCCACCTCAAGCTCTCTCTCGCCCGAACCCTAGAAGCCGTGAGCTTCTCCATCGCCGCCGTCTTTCCTTGGTGGTTCATGGTGGTCGTTGATCGGTTATTGTAACCGTGAGCCTTGTTTGTTCAAGAATAAGTCTAGCAACTTGTTCTTGAACGTCCCTTTCGATTTGATCGTGTGGATACCGTAGAGACAAAGGTGAAAACTTTCGTTTGTGACTTGGAGTTCGTTGGACGTGCTGCTCCGTGGATTCTGCTTCAAACACGCTACAAGGGTGAGACTCTTATGTATTCCTTAATCCGATATGATTACCTATGTATAGATCCGGTGTTAGTAATCCTAAAAATTTTATTCCGCTGCGTTGTATGACATAAGGATTACTTACACTTTCCTCTTCCTTCCTTGGTGAATTTCGAAAATGGGAGATGGGTTAGGGTTGAGGAATGAATTGGGGATTTTAAAAGTGATTGGTAAAGTAAGTGGGTATAGAGGGAAAATGGGGTTATAAGGTTAATATTAAAATTATACCCCAAAGTTAACATGATGTATAAAACACCCCAACATGGTATTTTAAAAGCATTTACAAAAATGCATTAAACTTCCACTAAATCATGCTTTCCTCATAATTAACCATCAACATAGTTAAATCATGTTAACACCTTATTTTCTAACATGCATAACATGCACCCTGAAATGCACCCTGGGTCACGCCTATCATGGGATTAAGCATTTCAACATGATAATTAATTTCAACACATAAATCAATTATCAGCATAATTCATCATATTAACATCATTAATGCTCAAATTGCATATAATTAATTCGGGGCATTACACCATACACCTTCAATACCTCAAATATACCATTTAAAACCAATAAAAACTCCAAAAACTCAACATTGGATTTTAACCAAAAATCCCCAAATTCCATAACCAATTCAAAACCCAACCAAACTCTACAATACCACTATCAAATCGAAGACAAAGACGAGGGGAATATTAATACCTGATTATCTTCAAGAAAATCGGCTCATGAGCCAAGCTACCAACGATTTTCTTTCAAGAGCAAAAGAGGGGAAATGGGGGAAGGGTTTGAGCGTAGAGAGGGAGGAGAGAGAGAAGGGTTTCGTGCCAAATGACGGAATACCGAGTCCACTTGCTATATATAGTACCAAAACTTGAAAATACCAATCCTTCCACAAATACATCATGACTCATTAAAAATCATCTGTTTTCAATGATTACCTCCCAAACTCTATTTCCATTACCAGCCCCAGTACAAAGTACTCCGGACCCCAAATCCCACTAAAGACCAAACTCCAAGGTTATCACCACGACGAGAATACAATCTCGTCCCTTGGATCCAACGACTCCAAATACCAGATTTAAAATCCCCGGGAGTCCCAAAGCCGCAATTAATTCATAATTGCCACAATAAAAATCCATTAAGAATTATTACCACACCAGGATTAACACTATTAATCCCGGGCATCACAATTATCCCCCACTAATAAAATTTCATCCTCAAAATTTGCGAGGCGTACTCCATATATCATCGAGACCATACAATCCAAACGGATCTACATCGCCGAATCATGAATATATCATGAACGACATTCCAACCGCGAGGACACTGACCTCGCACCAAAATCCGGAATGGAGTAAACCTCCCAAACCATCATAAACTCAAAGAAATACGTCAGCATTCTCCGATGCTAACCATCTCAAAAGCAGACAGCCAACCATAACTGCTAACCAAACGAGTCATTCGTGATTCCAAAATAGATGTCACCCCAATGATATCTCCAAGACATAGCCAACGATGTTAAACATACATCGTTACCAAAGTGATCATTAGTACACAACAGTGTACCTGAACTACATCCGGTTCCCAATTTCCAAATCCACCTCCATCAAAGAGCTGTTGCACCACTTTGCAACACGGATCGGGCAACTCACCGCTACCGATCAACACAAAACACATCTCCAAAGATGTCCACATCCGGGTGTTCCAAGAATCATATCTTGGTCCAGACACACAATCAAGACTCCACAAGGTCTCAAGTTCTTGAAAGGACATGCAAGAACAATCAATTGCATTCCCGCCACATGTGTCAACCACGACACTAAACAAATCCGAATCCTGGCCATCCCTCGTTTATCCTGGGTTTCAACAATCCTAAGACAGGGAGGTTATCGAATTAACCAAAAGAATTTCCATGACCCTAAGGTACTACAACTCCTCCTCGGAGGAAGTCAACCAAACCTCACGATCATTCTTCAGAATAAATCGTGCCATCGAGATTACCAATCTCAAGGTGGTACAATCTCTCATCGGAGATTCACCAACCCAAGCATACTCAATGCAATAGACTCGGGTATCTCCAATCATATTGTGATGCCCCGAAATTAATTATATGCAAATTGGGCATTAATTATGTTTATATGATGAATTATGTTGATAATTGACTTATGTGTTGCAATTAATTATCATATTGAAATGCTTCTGACCCGGGGTTGCATTTCAGGGTGCATGTTATGCATGTTGGGAAATGAGATGTTAACATGATTTATTGTTTTGGTTGCTAATTATGAGGAAGATATGAAGTTAGAGGAAGTTTGTTGCATTTTTGTAAAATGCTTTTAAAATGCCATGTTGGGGTATTTTATACATCATGTTAACTTTGGGGTTCAAATTTTAATTAACTTACAACCCCTTTTTAACCCCACTATACCCACCTTTCTACTTCACTTTATTCACTTTATTCCTTTTCTCTCTTAAATCCCCAACTCACTCTCAAACCCTACCCATTTACCCCATTTTCGAAATCTAGCAAGGAAGGGGAAGGAAAGCTCCACAAAACCTTTGTTTTTGAGATCTTTGTAAAGATTTGGAGTCCTCAAGAGGTATGGAACCCTTCCTAAAGTTTTTATGATGTTTGGTTTGATTTTGAAGTGGGTTTTGATTGTTTGAAATGGGTTTATTTTGGGTTGGAGTGATTTTTGGATGGGTACAAGATTTTTAGTTGTTTAATGATGTAAAGTGAAGGTTTGAAGTGTTTTTATGTTATTGGGTTGTTGGTGAAAGTGTTGATGAAGATGGGGAAGAAATGTAGTGCAAAAATGGTGATTTTTCGATGTACAGGGATCGGCGATCGATCGCCCGTTCCAGGCGATCGATCGCGACCCAGCAGTAGGTGCCAGTAACATTTGGCGATCGATCGCCACATTTGGGCGATCGATCGGCGAGGCTGGCAATCGATCGCGCCAAAAATGGCGATTGATCGCCAAGAGCTGAATTTTTCAGCATTGTCCAGTATGATCTCGCGATCGATCGGGCCTGGGCGGCGATCGATCGCGAGCTGTAAAAATGTGTGTTTTTTATTATTTTGTGGGATTTTTTGGATATTGGACTATATTTAGCTTCTAATATTGATTTGTATGGTTATGTAGAACCATCCCAGGTACCCACAACTTCAAGGAGATAAAGTTCTCCAATTTCTCCACTTTTGGAATTAAGGTACGTAAGAAACGTACGGGCATCGAACGGTAACACATTTCTATACTATGACTATGCAATGATTGCACAAGTATTTATGATGTTTATGATGATGATGTTTATGATGAATGAAGATGATATGATGTTCATGATGATGATCATGATAAGTAAGTTTATGATGATGATGTGTATGCTGAGTAAAGATGATGTGATGTTCATGATGATGATCATGATAAGTAAGTATAAGATGATGATGTTTATGATATGATGATGATGTATGTGTTTAACTATGTTATTGAGAATGGTTGAGTGTACTGGTAGTTGTTATGGGAAAACGAGGAAGGTACTTACCGCTGACATAGCTAGCGAGGAAATTACATCCGCTATCAAGGTGTAGCGAGGGGTAATCACAGTACCGCTATATGACGAAGCGAGGGGGCCAATTGTTCCGCGGACATAACAAGACCAGAAACATCCCCATTTCTCAATAACATGTGGATTGTGAGCATATATGTGAAGTATGATTTTAATCATTATGTCAAGAACTAATGGATATATGCATGACTATGAAACAGGGACAACCAAAGTGGGTTAATGCGATTAACCAGGAAGTATATGTTACTATTATTTCCATGCATTTATTTATATGCCATATCTTTATGATGTTAAGAAATGATGTACATGCTCATGATGGGTTGTTCCTGTAGGTACACTTTTGGACTAAAGGACTAAGGGTCGGGTTGAGGCAGTGAGCTAAAAGGAGCATGATTGAACATAGGATATAGGATTTTGATAGTCTCTACTCTAGGAGTAGTGTAAACCTATGATGTTAGCATTCATTTGTGGGAATGTAATTATTAAGCTTTTGAAATTTTATCTTTGGCCTGTAATCTTATTAGCTCAAAGCTACAACCGGAACCCTAAGATGATATAAATGCATGATTAGTCCATAATATGTGATTATAATGATGTTAAGGTAGGAAGACCCTACACATACCCAAAGTCCCAAAACTAACTGTCTATCCCCAGCTATTCTCACCTCGCAGAGAATAGTGATTGACAGACCAACGACCCATGGTGTGATTCCAACATCAACACCACACAAACCGACTCATTGAATCTCCCAAAGATTCCCAATCGGTAGGTATATCAATACCACCTTCCTCACAAGGAAAATGTCATGAATCCATGACCCTCCAACCTCGAACCATCGTTCGAAAAACTGGATATATTTATACCAAAACATATCTCGGAACCAAAAATACGCAACTGGTTCAGAATAGTGCATCAAGCCACTATTACCAAATCAAAAATCGTATACACAACGTGTACTCGTTCTAACAATGCTATGTACTAATACCATAGTATTTCACAACCTCGAGCATTACCCCGGAGACGTCTCCTCGAACGTCTCACTGGAAGTACGAAGCCATCACCTAGTCCAACACTAGTAGGGCTTTCCCCGGTTGATTCACAATCAACCCTCAACCAATACCAGCTGTCTCCCTGACAGTACAATCCAAATCTCTCCAAGAGATAAAATCAATATAGTAGTGTTACCCCACTAGCTCTATCCCACAATTTCAATTGTGTCCCCATTACATTCCATATGCAAGGATTCTCAACCAGAACCAACAATGACATGTCGACACTCACGTTGGTACTCCCAACAAAACTGAGTTGTCCCAGTACAAGTCCCTCAAAACATTTGACGTATAAACGTCCCCGTGAGGCACTCCCTGCCTCAATCATCATGCCACAAAGAGACTACAAGAGTCTACCATAAACCCTCATCGTATCACCGTACGATTCACCAAACTCGGTCCCAACGTGAAGTATAATGGCTCCAACAAGCACACAATATTACTACCACGATATCTGGCTAGCAAAATCGCTGCCTCCATAGGCTTATATCAAGCCTACCTACGTAACATACGTTCCACTCGGGATACCATACCATACAAACCATTAGAGTAGTGGGTCATCACCCAATACTCTCTAAAACACCAAAGCATAATGGACATCCCGGTGTCCTCGCTCAACCATGATGCAATCCTAATCCATTAGGACTTATCCCACACCCTCAGGGTGGGTGTAACCATATCTACCGCACATCACAACGACAAACGAGTAGTTTCCTCAATGACTACTCTTACCACCAATCACTTGGCCTTAGCCATTCCATCGAGTATACCCAAAGGTATCACTACTCGAAAATATTTACCTCTATTACATTATGTGTTACACTCACCGGTACAATGCATCCAATAATCTATCGAGCAAACCTGCTCAGCGTAACAGTCTCGTCAACCAGTGATATAGACATCACCTCGTGCTCACCATCGGCACTCAAACCATACGACTAATTACATATGCCCAGACGTATTATTCATCAAAACGATGCTACACGTCTACATAGAACATCCCCTATGTCATCGTCATCCAGTGACGGTATATGCCAACATATGACATACAAAATCTCATCGTCAAACACATGACGGTATATGTCGATACACGACATCCATAATCTCAACGTCAAACACATGACGGTATATAACAATACATGGTATTCACAATAACGCTAATAAAACAGTAATACACCATATCTCATCGCTAACAAGATAGCGACATACCTGTATCCATCGTCTACCAGTGGTACACAAGCAGCACCCATCGCTCGTAGGTGGCGTAATCCAGTACTACGTACATAGCGGTATAACCCATCGCTATAGAATCCGCGGCATGATCCCTCGCCATCTAGTCAGCGGTCATAAAACATCACCATATATATCCGGCGGTATGAACCATCGCCATAGATGTAGCGGAATGAACCATCGCTATAGAGATACCCAGCGGTATGAACCATCGACAATAGATGTAGCGGAATGAACCATCGCTATAGAGACACCCGGCTGTATGAACCATCGCCAATAGATGTAGCGGAATGACCCGTCGCTATATAATACCTGGCGGCATGAACCATCACCAATAAACTAGGGGAATGTACCATCGCTATAAATACACAGCGGCATGAACCATCGCCAACAGAATAGCGGAATAACCCATCGCTATGAATACCCGACGGCATAAACCATCACTATACAATCGACGGCAAGAACCATCGCCATAAAATCAGCGGTATAATCGTGGACTCAAGAGGTACTCACATTCATGTAGCACTTTGTTCCTTTCGAACCCAAGAGGTGGCTCACATTAAATGCAGCACTTTGTTCCCGATAGCATCGCTCCGTCATGACATCGGCATCATCGCTTCGACGTGACAGCAGCATGTATCATCGCATCGACACGACAGCGGCATCATCGCTTCGACATGACGGTGGTATCATCGCTTCGACGTGACAGCGGCATGTACATCGCTTCAACACGACATCGGCAAAATCAGAAATATATCGCCTTGTTCCGCAGGCCAAAGAGGCTCTCCCATGCACGTGTCACATGCCCTATAGACGCAAGAGGTGACCCCGTACAATGCACGTGCCACATGCCCCGTAGGCGCAAGAAGTGACCCCGTACAATGCACGTGCCACATGCTCCGTAGGCGCAAGAGGTGACCCCGTACAATGCACATTGTCCCTTAGACTTAAGAAGTGATGCCCATTCTGTATAATCTCACCGATATTTCCATACACCTACATCAAGGTTAGCACAACAGTCCACAAATCCTACTACGTTATATCGGCGGCTCAATAATATCCCTCGCTATGATATGACAGCGGCATTAACCATCGCTTCGACATATGAGCGGCAAATATTATGATCCATCGCTGGTGATATACCCGTAGCAGGACTCTAATTGCAATATATATGCATGCTCAATTTCAATTGAAATCTCGTAATCATATGCAAATCATACCCGAATGCTCCAATGTCTGTTATCCACCATTCCTGTCCTTAGACAGCGTATAATGTTTCTCATTTCCTGATTTTCCTACAACATCAAATTCTTAAAACACTTTCATATCAAGTGCTAACCGTTCCCATCAATCTCGTCTCATCGTATTCCATATGATCCTGCAACCATCATGGTTAGCAATACAACATTCCACATAAAAAAGAACATAAGTAAATAGCTGTGTCACACAACACTAACTACCATCATGCATAAATTTGTGCTACCCCTTCCTATCAGCATGTTCCAGGACCTCAACAGCCCCAAAGAGCAAACCACTGCTCTGATACCACTAATGTAAGGACCCCCGTGTCCTTAACCCGTATAGTGCATTAATCACATAATCATGTACATATGACCATCTATGTTGGGAAATAACCATATGTTAACTTAGCATAATATACCAATAATCAACTTTCCCCGTTTATTTCGTTTCATGTCATTTCCAGTTTCCCCAACTATAACCATTTAACATAACATGTACCCTTGTAATACACTAATTACATTCTCAATTCATCTAGCAATTCCCAATTAATTGCATACCACAAATAAATGAAAAGAGAAAGGCATTTGCCATTTTATACAACCCATGTACACATATACCCTGCTCACATGCGAGCACCAAATAAACGTATGTGTACGTAATGTATAAAATACCATACTCCCAGCTCTGGTACCTCGATCCTGGAAGTACCTCCAATCCACAGCTCGAGTTCAACTCCAAAGCCAACCACGGACCTGTTCACCTGTCCCAACAGAGACATCCCCCACCACGGGGTGAGCATACTAATACCACCAAACCAATAATCACAATAACATAATTCATAATTTACAAAATGTAAATGCTATGAAATACAAAAGATACTCCCTGGATGGCATCATCCTCATCCGGGATCCCCTGTAATGTCCATGTTCTCAAAATAACCAAAATCATCAAATCCCTAATAGCCAGTTAATCATTACATTGATTAACTAATCATTTCCAAGTTCCAATATCAATCACATTATTTCATTATCCAGTAATCTTAGATATTCCAGATATCTAACCCATGATTCCAATTCCCCGCTCGCTCAATAGCGGGGGCATTCATATCTGATGTTCGCTCCATGGCGACAACATCCAAACTATCGCTAGCTCTAAAGCGGCACCATACAATTCATATTATCAACCCATTTTATGTAACTGTATTCCATTTCCGTTATCCTTCCATTCATCACAATTATATTATATCATGCACCACAATTGCAATAATATATTAAAGATATGCTCGTAACGTACCTTATAATCCCGTAGTTTGAGTCCAACATTGCCTGAGTCCCACGACCCGATGAGTTATGTGCTAACACATAAATAACTCACAATTAAACACAAGCATGCAACCACGTGCCCAAGCACGTTCAAAACCCTCAAACCTATCGTCCATCCATGACGATTACCAAAATAAAAGCCCCCCGGCTAAGCATGCATAATACCCAAAATATACCAACTTTATAAGTTAATAAATAGCCAAAGACTTAATAAACTTTGGCTCCAACCAATCCATTTTAAAAGTATGGCATTCCCATTGGAATGTAGACATTGCCCCAGAAATGGGCCACTTAAACCTCGATTCCAAAATCCTGACATTTCTTCCAAACTTTCCAAAAAAACAACTTCCTACGGGCAGCGATCGATGGCCACTTTTAGCGCGATCGATCACCCATGTCCAGTGGGCAACAACGCCTTATCGCGATCGATCGCCAGTCCTCGCGATCGATCGCCAACTCGCTCGCAATCGATCGCTGAGGCCACGCGATCGATCGCCGGCACTGTTCATCGTCACCAAAAATTGAGCTGCTCGTCGCGATCGATCGCCACTCCTCGGCAATCGATCGCCACCTACGATTTTTGGAAAACTCGAGCTTCCATGGTGTTTTTCACACCCAAACTCAAAACCAACACCCCATATACCTTCAACACCTCAAATACACAATTTAAAACTAATAAAAACTCCAAAAACTCAACATTAGATTTTAACCAAAAATCCCCAAATTCCATAACCAATTCAAAACCCAACCAAACTCTACAATACCACTACCAAATCGAAGACAAAGACGAGGGGAAGATTAATACCTGATTATCTTTGAGAAAATCGGCTCCCGAGCCAAGCTACCAACGATTTCCTTCCAAGAGCAAAAGAGGGGAAATGGGGGAAGGGTTTGAGCGTAGAGAGGGAGGAGAGAGGGAAGGGTTCCGTGCCAAATGACGGAATACCAAGTCCACTTGCTATATATAGTACCAAAACTTGAAAATACCAATCCTTCCACAAATACATCATGACTCATTAAAAATCATCTGTTTTCAATAATTACCTCCCAAACTCTATTTCCATTACCGGCCCCAGTACAAAGTACTCCGGACCCCAAATCCCACTAAAGACCAAACTCCAAGGTTATCACAACGACGAGAATACAATCTCATCCCTTGGATCCAACGACTCCAAATACCAGATTTAAAATCCCCGGGAGTCCCAAAGCCGCAATTAATTCATAATTGCCACAATAAAAATCCATTAAGGATTATTACCACACCGGGATTAACACTATTAATCCCGGGCATCACATAAACGGTGCGAATTTTGAATGAAATCATGGAGGGGCTCAACACCAACAACCCTGACCGCCTGGACGAATTTCAGGCAGTACTGGAGGTGCTCCAGCGCCCTAGGGAGGCGTCGGGATGCCTCTCTTACTGGCTGGAAATTCCAGGCAATGTAGTGGGAGCCCCAACACTTCCCAAATTGTCTGGGATTTTCGCAGGCAGTGCTATGGTGCCCGGATTTTATTGTTTGTACTCATTTTCATCAGTTTCTTTTGTCTTTTTCTGCTTGTTCAATTCATTACCTATTTTCCAACAATCCCTCACATGAATTAAATTAATGCGTGAACGCACATGACGTTAGAAGAGTGCTTTAGCGAATTGTTATAGCATCAGGAGAGGTGTCTTTTGGCTTTGAACCTTTTACCGTTGAATTAAATCAGATAGTGAACTTGTAGTTTTGAAATATTTAGTCGTTGGACAATTGAATTCGCATTATAACAAGATAACATTTGAGTTGGTTTCTCATGGTTGTGTCCATGTCATCCTTTGACAACATTGGTTCATAAGTCCTTTCCATCTACCACACTTTGAATTTACGTAGGTGATCTCCTATAAGAGTATCATACGATACTCCATGATATTTGTTAATATAATTTGGGAATCATTAAAGATATTGATAACCTTATAACCTTGTGTAGGCAACACATTTTATCATAGGAATATATAAGATATATCCAAGGTGTTTCTCCAATCTCGTAATTTAGTTATTCGTTATGGAACTAGATCTTTGGATCTGCAGTCAACTAAGTTTGGTATCCACTACAAAATTTAGTTTATGGGTTTTATTCACATTCCCCATATAGGCAATTTACTCAATATCTTGGTAAACTTTTCGTTAACGTGTCAGAGATCACTTGCCATATAATATTTTGTCTATGGCCTATATATCGAGACTTATCATTCCACTTTGTGCCCTTCTTTTAACATATTGGCTATCACAATATATTTTAATTGCAGGTACAAGTTTTTCTGAACACGAAATTTTTCTCTAAGAAACTTCAAAGTTGAATCCTCTCTGACTTTATTAGAGTTATGAACTCTGATTCCATAGTGGATAGAGCTATACACGTTTGTTTAAAGGATTTCCACGACACAACAACTCTACCTATGATAAACACACTATCAGTTACGAATTTGAGTCTTTCATATCATATATCAAATTTGCATCATTATATTTTTATAATACAGTAGGATATCTGGAGTTTCAAATTCTAAGCGTTGCAAACTTAATAATCAAAATTCGAGATTTTATTTCTTGTATATTTAAGTATTATTTCTTACAAAATTTGAAACTAGAAGAAATTCTCAATTGAATTCAGAATTCAAATTTTAAGTACAAAGGAAAATCCAAGTTCAAGATTTTATTTATTACGAACTTGAAACATAAGCTTAAAGCTTAAAGCTTTGAAACTGGAAGCAAATATGAGGTTTCATCCTTAAAATGCATTGAAATTGAAATCCAAGTATTACATTTGCTGCACTCACATCCACCATGTTTTTCATCAACATTTTTCTTCGTCATTTTGATTACCTCTATATTAATCTTCTCAATGAGAATATCACCAACATACAAGTGTATTACTACATATGTTTAAGTTATATCTTTTATCTATACATATTTATCACACTCGTAAATCTATTTGTTAGGTTTTGAAAACACGAATAATCTTTGTTTTGATGTTAACAAAACTTGTTATCGTGTTGCTAACATATTTCATCAAGTGTGTAGTGAATAGATCGTGATTATGAGCTTGATGATTAGAAAATAAATGGCTTGAAGTAAACTTGATCAGTAGACAAAAAGCAAATGTCTCATGGACCAGTAGATACAACCAGTTGACCCCGAGCGTTGTTGACTAAATCAATCATATCTCATAGCTCAGACATTGAAACGTCGTTCTTTCAAATGGGTTGGATAGCCAACTCAATTATCTACAAATTGTATTTCAGGCTAGCAGACTAGATTCGAAGGTTTACTTGACGAAAACATGTCTGCGAGTGTCTGCTTGTACAAAGCTCAAACAGCAGCGGACAGATTGTAGCAGCTGTGGTATATCAGCCATAACTATCATCTCGCTTATCGAAACAAGACAATTTAGTACGGGTTGGAAAGCTAAGACAAAGATCTACAAATCATCGCTGGAAGTTGAAGATTAACTCGGACATTAAGATTGTCAAAAAGCTTTTGCAAGTCACGACATATGCTGCTACATCCAGCAAACTTAACAGTAGGAGCATTGCCTCGTATTTCGAGCATAACTCTCTCATACAAACTCGAAATCGAGTGATTCTTGATTCCGTGAAAAGCTCAGAGAAAGGGCTACAACTTTTATGTTGATTACTTTGCCTAGAGATCAACGAATAAAGAACTATAATAAAGATAATAGAGCAGTAGATGTTGGACAACAAGGTTGGAAGCAGACCTTGGGCCAGCAGACTTCTTGCCAATAGAGTCCAGCAGACTTCGACGTAGTAGAGGCCAGCGGACTTTGCATCAGTAGAGTCCAACAGACTTCAAAGTAGTAGAGGCCAACAGACTTCTAACTAGTAAAGGCCAGCGGACTTCGAATCAGTAAGGCCATCAGACTTTGAGCCAGTAGAGGCCAGTGTATCTGAGCAGCGGACTCGGGCAGCGGACCCGACCAATGGACTGTCCCAACGGCTATATTATTGTATCTAACGTATATATCATTACTTGGGGCTATATATATACATGATTTGGAATCTCAATAACATCTGACCGAAGATCAATCCAAGCCTTCCAAAGCAAATCCACTTGGGATTCAATTGAGGAACTTCAAAGAACAAATCTGATAAATGAAGAGCAACTCCCCCAACCTTTTGGCACCTCCTTCAAGATTATATCAGATTCATTATGGAATCATTTTTGCCTTATCACTCAATTCATTGTATTTGTGAGCTAAAATAGAAGATTGAATACCATTGTAACAGTTGGTGATTTATCACAACTGGGTGAGGTCTTTCCATGTGAGACGTTAAAGAACATGAACTTTGTGATTCTGTGTGGGCTAGGAGTTTAGGCTATCTGTGTGGAATTAGCCTAAGTAGGTTGTATACTGAAAATTGTAAACCAAATCTTCTAGTGTATCCTTCTATAAGATGCAAGAAGGAGAGACGTAGAAGTATTTGTGCTTCGAACTTCCAGAAACAATTCTTGTGTTATTTACTTTACTGCATTTATTTACCTTATTGTTTTACATATTTCTTGCATACCTTTAAAATGTCTTTCATGGTTAATCGGTTATTGTGAGGTCCTCATTACTTAATCCATTATGTATCGATTCGTTATACATATATGAGTAAGAATTAAGTAAAACATACACTGATTAAGAGTTTAATCATGTTAGGTTGTTTCAATACTTACACAAATCTTATCATAATATACATCATATGTACCGTAAAAACAACCTAGACTAGTACAACTCCTATGCATTGGTTCAACTCGCAGCGGAATACACTCACAATCCTGTCCTCCCACGTCTATGAGTCCCTACAGAAACAATCACACAACATGAGTATAGATAAATAACCTTCCCAGTGCAATATCAATACAAAACATAAACGATAAAGCACTATAAACATCAAATGTGATTGTCCTGTATTATGCATTATCAAATGCAAATATGTCATGACATGTCTCATTCCTCATCCTGTTATAACAAGACTAATATGATATGTCTATCTCAGCTCAATATGTCAGTGGAACTTCCTCACATGTTCATATTAGCAGCACATATCATAGTACCGTCCTCACATGTTATAACAGCCAGAGCATATACCCAACCGGCGTATATCTCTCATGCCAAAGCATATGTAGCATACCTATCGTGGCAACAATCCCAGCCAAAGCATATGCCCAATGCTGGCATATCTATCGTGGCACCGATCTCAGCCAAAGCATATGCTACACATCTATCGTGGTATCCATCTCAACAATATAAATATCATGAATGCGCATGCATACGATGTCACTAATAATATGATACCATGTTCACATCATCATCACAACAATATCATATACTCGTACGTCAAAACGTACATGTTCCACGACACAAACGATATAAATTAGGCGTCAATGTTTAACCGCCTCGTTGCCCAGTCCCCTGTGATGATGCTACAACAATATGAACAATATAACATGTTACAATAGGCTTCAAAATCAAACTCTACAAAAATCTAACATTTTTCAAAATCTTAACCCTGGCGATCGATCGCAACATTTCACCAATCGATCGCCATACTGTTCTGTTCCATCGCGATCAATCGCCACTATCTCGCGATCGATCGCCAAAGTGTTCTGTTTCCTCGCGATCGATCGCCTCATTTCCACCGATCGATCGCCATATGTTTTTACTGTAAGTAATCCTTAGAGCATACAATGCAGCGGAATTAAAATTAGGATTACTAAACCGTGGATCTATACTAAGGTTATCATATCGGATAAAGGATATACGAAGGTCTCACCCTTGTAGCGTGTTTGAGCAGATTCCACGGTGCAGCTCCACGTCCAACGATCCTTCGAATCACTAGCAAAACTTAACAAGTTTTGCCTCAACGGTATCCACACGATCAAATCGGGTGAAGGGATAGTTTAAGAACAAGTTGCTAGACAAGTTCTTAAACTGGAACAAGAAACACACTCGATTCTAAATCGAAAAGATGGCACGAAATCACCACTCAACCTTCGGCTATTGTGAAACCGAGAGTGAATGGAGAGAGGCGGCCATGTGTCTTTCTTAGTGTGTAGGTTATGATATGAAAGTCTTCATTACATTAATCACCATGCAATCATATTATATATCATTTAATTAAAGGCTTTCATAAAGCCTCATGGGCTTAAGCCCATGATTTAATTTAATCATTATGATAATTAATTAAGACTCCTCTTAATTATTTAATTCATCCCATGAATTTAATTTCCCTTCTCGATTTAATCTTTTGTGCGAAGGATCTTGTAATGTTGGCAGTGACATAAAATCTCATTTTACGTTACAAGCAAGGAGCGGTGTCTAGCAACACATCGAGGCTACCCAAATTACAAGAATGTCAATGACTCGACATAACCTTTAGAACTTGTGATAATATTAACCATGTAACTTAATCCCTTTGTCCTTTGTGTTTAGATTAAACACGAGTCATGGAATAGTCATACTCGTATATCCAATCTTTATTTCTTGATCCCCAAGTAGAACTAGAATAAACGAATAAGCTCGATATCTCATATCGACTCATTCGAGCATGGCCATGCATTTTAGTTCTTACTTGATCAAGGGCCAAACACATCTCCTGTTATATAGGAAGGACAAATCCTATCTCGATCAGTCAACATCCCTCTACATAATTCGTAGTGTATCCAATAGTCGCCTTTATAAATTACCCTGTTACGGGTAACGTTTGACGATATCAAGATACATAACTCCTTATGTTGGGATCTCTGATGATCACAAGTCGTAAGGATTACATACATTATTATCACTATGAGAATTGCATATGACGATCATATAACTATCCATGTTGCATTCTCATGGTGGGTCTGTCCAGTACATCGTTCTCTAACATGTACCCATTTGTTGATTTGATATCTCATATCAATGAACAATTCATCAATCAACACATACTAGTCTCTACGTATTATCATTATCCCTATTCATGATAATTGTAATGCCTCGATTTGCTTTATACACGTATTATATGATTATGGCGTAATTATGATTAATTACAGTATGATGTGGACTCGGGTTCGGGTTGAACCGAGTAAGACTATTGCCATGTATGACAATAAAATATTGAACTAATGAAGGAAAGGACTAATGGTTGTGTGACAATGAAAGAATGTGTCTATATGATAAATCAATACATATTGATATATGAGAAGCAAACTAGAGATGTGAATTGAGAATATATATCATATGTGTCTATTGACTTGGAATGTTGGTGCATGTGCATAGACAAGAGAATCACAAGCATGAGGTGTATAGTGGGGATGTGCATGTGGCTATACATTAACCATGCATGTGAGAGGAATTACATGTGAATGTGCATTTGAAGTTAAAGGTGATTATATATAGATGCATATCAGATTGGATACACATAATTCACCTAAATTCACCTACAAATCTCTACACATACTCTCTAGTGTCTCTTGGTGTCTTTGTTTGATTCTAGCTTGGAAACATGTTCACCATGAAAGATGTGGTAAGGAGAAGTTGCATACTCTACTTTATGTAGTTAGTTGGTGTAATAACTTAGTTATGATGCTTTGTGTGCAATTTGAGAAGCATGTGATTGTTAGAAGGAAGATGGAATTCATATGTGATTGAATTCAATGAACTAAGTTGTATTGTGATAGAAACATGTTTATCTGAGGTTAAAGTATGCATATATCAATTTTTGATGGTTTAACTTGAGGTGTAGGTTGAGAACCATGAAGATAAGCATTAAAAACCGCCATGGTTTTGAAATTCAGTTGTCGACCGATCGATCGCTAGGATCGCACCGATCGATCGGTAGAAACAGGGGAAGTAAGGCGGTTCATGTACCGATCGATCGCTGAAAGCGACCGATCGATCGGTGAAATGCCGTAGCATTTTTTAGAAATTCAAACATTTGAGCGATCGATCGCTAGCTTTTGACCGACCGATCGCTAGGGTTAATGTTTGGACCGATCGATCGCTAAAGTGACCGGTCGATTGGTAGACGTAAAATGTTATATTTTGTAGCTTTTGTTATTGAAGCCTCTTATAACATGGTATATTGTTCATGTGCTTGTAGCATCATCACAGAGGACAGGGCACAGAGGCAATTAACCATTGACGACTGATTTATCTGGTTTGTGTCGCTTTACAGGTACGTGTTGACGTACGGAGTATAGATATTATGCGATGATGATGTTATAGTTTTGTTATCATATGATTTATGTTATCGGTGTGTCATATGATTGGTAGTATCATACGCATGTGCATACATGGATTTCATATGATTGGGATGGATGCCTTGATAGATATGTGTATATGCTTTGGTGAGATCATTGCCTTGATAGATATGCCTGGTGTGGTATATGCTTTGGCTGGGATCGTTGCCACGATAGATATACTACATATGCTTTGGCTTGATGCCTTGATAGATATGTGTATATGCTTTGGTGAGATCAGTGCCTTGATAGATATGCCTGGTGTGGTATATGCTTTGGCTGGGATCGTTGCCACGATAGATATACTACATATGCTTTGGCTTGAGAGATATACGCCTGGTTTGGGTATATACTCTGGCTATTATCACAGATGAGTATGGTACTATGATATGTGCTGCTAATATAAAGATGTGATGTGGTTCCACTGACATATTGAGCTGAATAGGCATATCATATGGGGCTCGTGATAATAGGGTGATTGTTGAGACATGTCATGACATAGTGCATTTGTGGATGCATGATACAGAACATTCATGTTAGATGATTTATTGTGCTTTATCATTGATATTGATATTGTGTTTTGATATTGCACTGAGATAGTTGTTCTCTATACTCACAGTGTGAATGTTTCTGTAGGGACTCATAGACGTGGGGAGACGGGATGTGAGTCATTTTCCGCTGCGAGCTGAACCACTGCTTAGGAGTTATCTTGTAATAGGTTTTTGTTTGTACATGTGATGTATAGTTGGTTAGGTTTTGTAACAACTTAACTAGTAAGATACTCTTAATCAGTGCATGTTTTTACTTAATTCAGACTCACGTATGTATGCTTAATTGATACATAATGGATTAAGTAACGAGGACCCCACATTAGTGGTATCAGAGCAGTGGTTTGAGAACGGGATGAACAAGGGTAGAGGAAGTGAGTTAGGGAGTTACCTAATCACTTAAAGGCATGTGATACTGATGATATAGTGTCTGGGAACATGCTTTGTATTTGTATCTGTTATTGTTAACCCTTGTTTTGCAGGATGATAGTAGGACTTGGTATGAATTCTTATGCATGGCATAAGTGATGTTGTGGGTGTACTCATGATTGGTATACCGGGTTTCTGTACTATCATTTGGCTGGGGAAACATGATATGTTTCGCGGGAGCTATTCCACTGATTTCGTGGTAATGGTATATAGGTCGATACCGAATTGGAGGAGTAAGTTGTACAGTGGTTGGAGCGTGAAAAGCAAAGCCTGGTATCAGCTCCATGTGCAAAGTCAGCCTGCATGAGATTGTGTATTAGACCTAATGATGGACTGGCCGCTGACACATGATGTGTGAATGGAAGTGATGATACAGGTTATTGATCACTATATCTAGTTCAAGGGCATGCTTGATATTGCAATATGTGGTTGCATTGTCAGTTCGACATGTATGGCCTTAAATGGGAATGTAATACTTTGCTCTTGATCTGTGGATGGTAAAGGCTAACGCAGTGTGTTTACATTGGGAGTTTCAGATGGTACATGTAGCGAATGTGGGATTCGTGTACAATAATAGTATTCTTTATTGTGGTATTTCACAGCGGTAATTGGTGATTTGTGAGATCATCGTGGTGATGATTCTCTTGTCAGGGTATCATCTGTATATGGTTCTGAGGTATGTATGTGTGTGTTGACCTCTATGTTTGTTGTCATGGAGTTGACAAGGGTGACAAGGAATATGAAATTGGGAGAGTTCAATGATAGTGACGTTGAGACGTATTACTGTTCGACTGTTATCAGCCTATGTCGTTCAAGTCACTCGTGTTTTGGTGACTGGTTCACAGACTGTTTGATCCTTTCTGTGTATTAGCTGCTTGTGTTCGTTCTTGTTGTATCATATGGATTTGGGCATGGAAGTCTTTCAGATTGAAAGAAAATGAGTACGGCGGAGATTGCAGTGAGGCAATATTGTTGTGACGCCTGCACATGTGATCTTTGTGATAACTGTACTGGGACATACATGGTGCTATGTAGCCATGTAGTATATCTGGCTAGGGTATAGTACAAATGGGAATGGATATCATTGTTTTGATATGAACTCTGTCCGAGCTATAAGGTTGTCCGTATGAGACTCTATGTATGTGGTATGTGTGGCAGCCATGGGTGTCTTTGATTGACATGAGATACCTCCAGTGCATATAGTTGTGTATGTGATGTTGCATATGAACATCTAGTTCTGTGTTTGTGAACTGCATTGATGATTGGTCTGCTTTGAACAGAGTGTGGGTATCTGTGTGGTTGCTGCGAGCATTGAATGCTTGTATGGCTTCTGGATATAGAAAAGGACGTCAAAATAGACATCCGTAAACTGATTCTTTAGTGGAACTGTGTTGACATTTTGTCATATTCTGGATTCTTACATGACAGTCGTGTGATTTGTACAAGGGAGACCAACAGGGATTTGGTGGCAATGTGAGTGTCCGGTAAGTATTGAGTGTGAGCTATTGTATGATAGCATAGCTTGGTGGCTATGATATATGGTTCACAAGTCTAATGTTGAATGTCCAAGTTATCTAGATTGATAAGGAAGTTTGAGTTTCCGTCGATTGCTTGTACACTACGACTCATTGTGTTGTGATTGTACTATGCATTTGACATGAAATTTATGCAGTCTTGAACGGGAGATGTATGACTGATGGGATCGTGATTGTGATATGCCGATCTCGTCATGCGATTGGTTTGCATAGTTAATTGGTTTACATTTTGTGCTCAATAGATGTTGGGTTGATATCTATTGATGGTCAGTCTGCGCATATGTTTCATGAGGAAACAGTATGGTTGGTGTACGAAACCATGTAATGGTGAATGAATGGTTGGTATGCTAAACCATGTGATGGTTGATGAATAATGAAACCAGGGAATGGTTGATGAATAGCAGATGGTTATGCTGCAGAAGCTCACACGTATGAAATAGTATGATGGGACTTGAGTTGTCCATGAAATGAATCATCTCTTGAGCTTGTTCGTACACATATGTGTATGGCATTGAAGTTTGTGTCATGTTCTAGTGGTACGACCACTATGAGACTGATTTGACATATACCAGATGGTGAATGGTATTTGTACTATATGGTTGTACTTGACTTGAGTATTGTGATAAGATATCATTTGATTGTACATGGAAGGTGTACTATGGCAATTCTTTTGGGTCCGATTGTAGAGTCATAGTACCAGAATGATCATGAGTGGGATGGTACTTTGATTTTCATTCATGTCAACAAGATTGTGTGGATTGTGTGATTGCAGTTGAGTTGGAATTTGTTCCTCTCCATGTATTGTTGGATTGGCTATTCCTTTATGAACCAGAGGTGATAACGATTTGCTGGGAGCAGTCGTGTTTATTCAGAATGCATATGCGATCATGTGATATATCTGAGTGATATATTCGATCATGTGATATAGTCGGGTGATATCTTCGATTTTATGATCTATCCGAGTGATATGATAATCCGTATGGATAGGTTCTTGAAGCAGAACGGAATGAGTTATCAGGTACCTGTGATGTGTGGGACTTGTTGGCGTAATACATGTAGCAAGTGAATTGCACATGCGTGGAAAGCGTGTCGGGTGGAAAACATGTTGGTTTCCACTACTACATGCTATTTTATGTTGATCATTACAGGGAGCAGTGAATAGGAAGTAATGAATCGTTGTAAAAGCTTGTCATACTCAAGATGGTAGTCTTGGGGGGGAATAGTTGGTACAAAGAATGACATTTCCGGTACAGGGGTCAGATGAGACCATAGTCATTGAGTGAGATGACCATATACTCATCTGGACATATGTATTGTACATAGCTTTGGTGTACATTATGCACATTGATGACATATGAGTGTGATGTGGATTGCTTCTTGTGGTTTGGACGTGCGTGTCCAGTGTTTGTTTCAGACTGGTAACATATCCAGTGTTTAATCTAGACTGAGAAGTCTGGCGTGGGAGATTAGTATACAAACGATAGATGGATATATTGTATCTATCACATTGTGTAATGACATACGATAATAGCACTTGGTGAAATGTGTGAGCAGAGATGGCTTTGTGCACATTTGGATGTGTAGAATCTGCATGTGACAAGAATCGAGGTACTTGGTTTAGAGTATCTTGTTGATCTCGATATTCTGTGTAGGTTTACACAAGAGTACAGACGAATGGAAACATTCTAAACCGTTATACAATACACAATGCGGGTATGTGTGTTGTTGTGTTTATAAAGTGTGGCATAAGGTGTATGGAAAAGGTGTAATACCAGGATTTGAACCATTGACTGTATTATTATATGGTGACTAGTTGTCCAAGGAGGGACGGATGTATTAGACATTAGACGAACAGATGCTCCATTGGGGATTATTTGGAGGCAGCCAGCAGGAATATGAGTGGGCATTGACTTGGATATGGGTATTCACCGTACAATGAGTTGTATGAGCTCAAGTCAATTTGATGGCTACTGTTGTGTAGCACAGGATCTGTATATGTGCCAATATTCGGACATGATTTCTGGAGTATTCACTGATACTAGTGAAAGGTTTGTCTGTTGATGGTATTACAACGATGCATACATACTATCTATGCCCGGCTGGTGTAGAGTGTTGTGAGCATATGGCTACGTGGACAAAAGTGAATGGTAACAAGCTGTTATGCGAGAACATGAGTAAGCAGTAAAAGCCAAAGTGCAATGTCTGGTATGTTTTCTTTTGATTTCTTATACTGCTGGTTTGGTAAGTATCTGCTAGTTGAGCATGTTGAGTATGTAGCAGATTTATTTTTGATTATTTGTTTTAGCAAATAATGTTGCATTTATAATGCATGTGTGTGCAAAGCTTATGGCTTTCTCCATGAGTTTTAGATGATATATGAGATTCAGATGATGAATATGGAATTTCGAGGACGAAATTCAATGAGTGGGGGAGAATTGTAATGCCTCGATTTGCTTTATACACGTATTATATGATTATGGTGTAATTATGATTAATTACAGTATGATGTGGACTCGGGTTCGGGTTGAACCGAGTAAGACTATTGCCATGTATGACAATAAAATGTTGAACTAATGAAAGAAAGGACTAATGGTTGTGTGACAATGAAAGAATGTGTCTATATGATAAATCAATACATATTGATATATGAGAAGCAAACTAGAGATGTGAATTGAGAACATGTATCATATGTGTCTATTGACTTGGAATGTTGGTGCATGTGCATAGACAAGAGAATCACAAGCATGAGGTGTATAGTGGGGATGTGCATGTGGCTATACATTAACCATGCATGTGAGAGGAATTACATGTGAATGTGCATTTGAAGTTAAAGGTGATTATATATAGATGCATATCAGATTGGAAACACATAATTCACCTAAATTCACCTACAGATCTCTACACATACTCTCTAGTGTCTCTTGGTGTCTTTGTTTGATTCTAGCTTGGAAACATGTTCACCATGAAAGATGTGGTAAGGAGAAGTTGCATACTCTACTTTATGTAGTTAGTTGGTGTAATAACTTAGTTATGATGCTTTGTGTGCAATTTGAGAAGCATGTGATTGTTAGAAGGAAGATGGAATTCATATGTGATTGAATTCAATGAACTAAGTTGTATTGTGATAGAAACATGTTTATCTGAGGTTAAAGTATGCATATATCAAGTTTTGATGGTTTAACTTGAGGTGTAGGTTGAGAACCAGGAAGATAAGCATTAAAAATCGCCATGGTTTTGAAATTCAGTTGTCGACCGATCGATCGCTAGGATCGTACCGATCGATCGGTAGAAACAGGGGAAGTAAGGCGGTTCATGTACCGATCGATCGCTGAAAGCGACCGATCGATCGGTGAAATGCCGTAGCATTTTTGAGAAATTCAAACATTTGAGCGATCGATCGCTAGCTTTTGACCGACCGATCGCTAGGGTTAATGTTTGGACCGATCGATCGCTAAAGTGACCGATCGATCGGTAGACGTAAAATGTTAAATTTTGTAGCTTTTGATATTGAAGCCTCTTATAACATGGTATATTGTTCATGTGCTTGTAGCATCATCACAGAGGACAGGGCACAGAGGCAATTAACCATTGACGACTGATTTATCTTGTTTGTGTCGCTTTACAGGTACGTGTTGACGTACGGAGTATAGATATTATGCGATGATGATGTTATAGTTTTGTTATCATATGATTTATGTTATCGGTGTGTCATATGATTGGTAGTATCATATGCATGTGCATACATGGATTTCATATGATTGGGATGGATGCCTTGATAGATATGCGTATATGCTTTGGTGAGATCATTGCCTTGATAGATATGCCTGGTGCGGTATATGCTTTGGCTGGGATCGTTGCCACGATAGATATACTACATATGCTTTGGCTTGATGCCTTGATAGATATGTGTATATGCTTTGGTGAGATCAGTGCCTTGATAGATATGCCTGGTGTGGTATATGCTTTGGCTGGGATCGTTGCCACGATAGATATACTACATATGCTTTGGCTTGAGAGATATACGCCTGGTTTGGGTATATGCTATGGCTATTATCACAGATGAGTATGGTACTATGATATGTGCTGCTAATATGAAGATGTGATGTGGTTCCACTGACATATTGAGCTGAATAGGCATATCATATGGGGCTCGTGATAATAGGGTGATTGTTGAGACATGTCATGACATAGTGCATTTGTGGATGCATGATACAGAACATTCACGTTAGTTGATTTATTGTGCTTTATCATTGATATTGATATTGTCTTTTGATATTGCACTTAGATAGTTGTTCTCTATACTCACAGTGTGAATGTTTCTGTAGGGACTCATAGACGTGGAGAGACGGGATGTGAGTCATTTTCCGCTGCGAGCTGAACCACTGCTTAGGAGTTATCTTGTAATAGGTTTTTGTTTGCACATGTGATGTATAGTTGGTTAGCTTTTGTAACAACTTAACTAGTAAGATACTCTTAATCAGTGCATGTTTTTACTTAATTCAGACTCACGTATGTATGCTTAAATGATACATAATGGATTAAGTAACGAGGACCCCACAATAATACTTGACTAGGGACATCTTTAAGAATAATACAATATTATTCTAAGGACATTAACATATATATTAATTCACATTGCACAGTTAAAAGAATAATATATAATAATGAATTGTCATTCATGAAATCATAAACATTGTATGTCAAAACAATCATCTAATGATTTGTCTTAGGGCATATCCCAACAAATCTCCCACTTGCACTAAGACCACTCAGACATATACCTAATGCCTAGAGATCTAGTATGGCGATCATGCTTCTGCTGTGACAGTGGCTTCGTCAATGGGTCAGATACATTATCATTTGTTGGTACTTTGCATATTTTAACATCTCCCCTTTCAACGATTTCTTGAATGAAATGGAAACGCCTAAGTATGTGCTTGGATC
This sequence comes from Haberlea rhodopensis, assembly GCA_907163345.1. Taxonomy (NCBI): domain Eukaryota; kingdom Viridiplantae; phylum Streptophyta; class Magnoliopsida; order Lamiales; family Gesneriaceae; genus Haberlea; species Haberlea rhodopensis. The sequence goes on along the minus strand of CAJQUN010000202.1, from coordinate 673,378 downwards.
TTTGGTGAGATCTTGGTTCCTTAGCCAATGCGATCGCTCCATTGTTGTCACAATAGAGTTCTATCGGATCTTTAATGCTAGGCACCACTCCAAGTTCAGAAATGAACTTCCTCATCCAAACAGCTTCCTTTGCTGCATCCGAGGCAGCAATATACTCAGCTTCTGTTGTAGAATCAGCTACTGTTTCTTGCTTTGAACTCTTCCAGCTCACAGCACCTCCATTTAGGCAATACACATATCCAGATTGCGATCGAAAATCATCTTTGTCAGTTTGGAAGCTTGCATCAGTGTAACCCATTACATTGAGCTCTTCCTCACCTCCATAAATCAAGAATGTATCCTTAGTCCTTCTCAAGTACTTCAGGATGTTCTTGACAGCAATCCAGTGACCTTCACCTGGATCAACTTGATATCTGCTCGTCATGCTCAAAGCATACGATACATCGGGACGAGTACATATCATGGCATACATGATAGATCCAATAGCTGATGCATATGGAATCTTACTCATGCGTTGTCTCTCATCTGTTGTTGAAGGACACTGTTCCTTCGAGAGATAAATGCCATGCGTCATAGGCACGAATCCTTTCTTTGATTCTTGCATGCTAAACCTTTTAAGCACTTTGTCTATGTATGTACTTTGACTTAGGCCAAGAAGCCTTCTCGATCTATCTCTATAGATCTTGATTCCTAATACATAGGTGGCTTCTCCCAAGTCTTTCATCGAAAAGCAATTCCCTAGCCAAATCTTTACAGATTGTAAGGCAGGGATATCATTTCCAATGAGAAGTATGTCATCTACATACAACACTAGGAAAATGATTACGCTCCCACTAACCTTCTTGTAGACACAAGGTTCATCTTCGTTTTTGATAAAACCAAACTCTTTGATTGCATCATCAAATCGAAGATTCCAACTCCGAGAAGCTTGCTTCAATCCATAAATGGATCGTTGTAGCTTGCATATCTTTCCAGCATCCTTTGGATCGACAAAACCCTCGGGCTGTGTCATGTACACATCCTCGAGCAGATTTCCATTAAGGAAAGCTGTTTTGACATCCATCTGCCAGATTTCATAATCATGAAATGTAGCTATTGCAAGCAAGATCCTTATGGATTTAACCATGGCCACTGGTGAAAAGGTTTCATCATAGTCAATACCATGAATTTGTTTGAATCCTTTTGCAACCAGGCGACCTTTATAGGTTTGTACATTACCATCCATATCGGTCTTTTTCTTGAAAATCCATTTGCACCCTATGGGTCATACCCCTTCAGATGGATCAACCAAAGTCCATACCTGGTTTGCATACATGAATTCCATCTCAGATTTCATGGCCTCTTGCCATTTCTCAGAATCAGTGCCTATTATAGCTTATTGATAAGATGACGGCTCATCCTCATCAATAAGTAGTAAGTCACATTGTTGAGTCACAAGAAATCCATATCTCTGTGGCTCCCGGTGTTCTCTTGCAGACCTACGCTGGGCTTGTGTCTCTTGAGCAGGTACTTCTTCCACAACAGATTGCGGTGCCTGCTCTGTTTCCATCTCAATCTCAGGGTCAGTATTTTCTTGTGGTTTAACTTCACTAAGTTCTATTTTTCTCCCACTGGTTTTTCTAGAAATAAATTCTCTTTCAAGAAATACACCAGTCCGAGCAACAACTACTTTGTTCTTGGTGGGATAATAGAAATAGTATCCTTTCGTTTCCTTAGGATACACCACAAATAAACACTTATCAGATTTGGGTCCAAGTTTGTTAGTAGCGTGACGTCTAACGAAAGCCTCACAACCCCAAATCTTCATAAAAGACATACTAGGACGCTTCCCAGTCCATATCTCATATGGTGTCATTTCCACTGATTTAGATGGAACACGGTTCAGTAAGAAAATAGTTGTTTCTAGAGCGTGTCCCCAAAACGATATCGGAAAATCTGCATGACTCATCATTGATCTAACCATGTCTAACAAGGTTCGATTTCTCCTCTCGGATACACCATTCCATTGTGGGGTATACGGAGGAGTGAGTTGTGGGACTATCCCACACTCCTTTAGATAGTCATGAAACTCTTGGCTTAAGTATTCACCTCCTCGATCTGATCGAAGGATTTTGATACTTTTGCCAAGTTGGTTTTGTACTTCATTCTTGAAATCTTTGAACTTTTCAAAGCTTTCATGCTTATGCTTCATTAGGTACACATACCCATATCTACTGAGGTCATCAGTAAATGTAACGAAGTATTGAAAACCACCTCTAGCTTGTGTACTTATTGGTCCACATACATCACTATGTATTAGTCCCAACAAAACATTTGCCCTTTCAACATGTCCCTTGAAAGGGGCTTTAGTCATCTTGCCCATTAAACAAGATTCGCATGTTTCATATGATTCAAAATCAAATGAATCTAATACTCCATCCTTATGAAGTTTAGATATGCGGTTTTCGTTATGTGGCCCAAGAGACAATGCCAGAGATAAGTCGGATTACAATCATTATTTTTAATCCTTTTAGTATTTATGTTATAGATAGGCATATCAAGATTTAATAAATAAAGACCATTCACCATTTGTGCGCTAGCATAAAACATATCATTTAAATAAATAGAACAACAGTTGTCCTTTATTATAAATGAAAAACCACACTTGTCTAAACAAGAAATAGAAATTATGTTTTTGGTAATGGATGGCACAAAGTAACAGTCTTTTAAAATCAATGATTAACCAGAAGGCAAAGATAAATAATAATCTCCTATAGCTAATGCAGCAACTCTTGCTCCATTCCAACTCGGAGATCAACTTCGCCTTTCGCCAACAATCTACTCTTTTTGAGGTCCTGCACATTTACACAAATGTGAGATCCACATCCAGTATCTAATACCCATGATGAAGAAGTAGATAAATTGACTTCTATAACAAAAATACCTGAAGCGGAAGTCACACTTCCTTTCTTTAGATCCTCCAGATATACTTTGCAGTTTCTTTTCCAATGGCCGGTCTCACCGCAATGGAAAAAGTTTCCTTCTTTCGCTATCCCTCCCTTTGGTTTCAGTGCATAAGACTTTGGCTTAGATTTAACAAAGACCTTCTTTGCTTTCTTATTGCCTTTAGCTTTGTCCTTTCCTTTGCCCTTATTCACAATAAGAACATTTGTGGCCTTAGTCTTCTTTGTATTTGCTTCATATGTTCTCAACATACCAAGTAATTGTGGTAGAGTCTTTTCCATGTCAGTCATATTGTAATTTACTACGAATTGACTGAAGCTCTCCGGCAACGATTGCAAGATCACATCGGTGGCCAACTCTTGGTCCAATGGAAAACCCAGCTTGTCCAGATTCTCAATGTACCCAATCATCTTGAGCACATGAGTTCCAACTAGGCTTCCCTCTACCATCCTGCACTGGAACAACGCTTTAGAGACGTCATACCTCTCTTGTCTAGCTTGTTGTTGGTACAGTTGCTTAAGGTGCTCGATCATATCAAACGCCTCCATTTCCTCATGTTGCTTCTGAAGCTCAGAGTTCATGGTTGCAAGCATAAGGCACCCAACATCAAGTGCGTCACTTTGATGCTTCTTGTAAGCATCTTTTTCGGCTCTTGTAGCCGTTAGGTGAGGTTCCTCAGCGGGCAAGGGTTCCTCTAGGACATATTGTTTCTTTTCTTGTTTGAGGACTATCCTCAAGTTCCTATGCCAGTCTAGGAAATTTGTCCCATTTAGTTTGTCCTTCTCAAGGACCGATCGCAGTGATAATGTGTTTGATACGTTGTTAGTTGCCATGGATATCTACAATATAAATATGCAAAATAAGTTTATGATTTAATCATTTAACATGGTCTTATATTAAATGATACTCCCACTATTTTGTTTAAAAAATATCAACCCTCAAAACTTTTCGTGGCCAAGATCCATATTTCGCCTAATCTTGAGTTAGCTTTGGCTAATCGCCCAAGACTCGGTTATTTAGGTAGACAACACTTTGTCAATTATATCACATATAATTCTTGGATAGTTGGACGAACAACGCTTTGTTCAATTCATCAAATGAATTATTATCCAACCCATGCCTCTAGGTTCCCAATCCTATTGAGATAACCTAATTAAGTCGTACCCAATTTAAAGTATAACGGATATCACTTTTATCCTTTCGCGCCTTACTAAGATTGCCACGGTGCTTTGCTTTGGCAAACCCACACATGTACAATCGAAGTTATTGACGAGTACTTTTAATTTTGGAAGGCATCTAAAACTTAATATTTTAGAGGGATTTATTGATCTCATGATTAGTTTGATAATTTAAAATATGTGACTACATATAGTTGTATACATATCTACATATATGTGTAATACAATTATCAATCTAAAACATAAGATAAATCATGCATCAACATACATAATTAAACGTGACATGATTATAGCCCCTACTAATGATTTTCTCAAGCCAATGAGAAAATCCTAAGAGTCAACCTAAGGTAACTTCACAAGCACCTTCCTTTGGCTCCAATTTGTGAATGGCCTCCTCATCCCGGCACGATGCTCCATCTTCATTGATCACCATCAATAAAATAAACTACACTATTTACAAGATATAGAATTCCTTGATTCACATTCGAGGGGAACATAGGGGAGGGATTACATTTGGAATGAAATAGATAAGGCAGGACTCGCAGGTCGTATTATAAATTACAAACATTCACAAATCCTATGTAATAGGTCAAAGGGCTATAACCACGCACCATGCTCAAACAACACATAAAGCATGCATTAACATATAATTAATTAAATTCTAAACATTTTAAATTTAATTCTAATTAAAACTGTAAAATAGAATTTTGAAAAATTATCGTACGCTCGGGATATCACATGCCACGAACTAAAGCGACTAAGCCACGAACCACCATGGTTCGAGCCACAAAACCGCACGGCTGGACCAATTATGGGCCTAGGGTTCGAAACCCTAGCCCATGGCCGAGCCAAGCTCGAGCGGCGGCGGCGCTAGGGTTCCAAACCCTAGCCGCCTCGCACCTTCTCTATTTTTTTTTTCTCGAGCCAACATGGTTCGAAACGTCGGAATTCATGAGCCACGAGCCACGGTCCAACCATGTACGGTTCATGTCGGTGGTGGCTCAACCATCTCGAGCCAAGGGTTCGAAAAACCCTAGCCCTCATGTGGTGTAGCCTCCAACACGCATGATTCATAGACTCATGGTCCGAACCATTATCGAGCCAAAAGGTTCTAAAACCTTAGCAATAGGGCGACGATGGCCGAGCCCATGCACGGCTACTAGGGTTCGAAACCCTAGCCGTCACGAGCCATTGGGTTCTAAACCCTAAACAAGCTTCGACACTTCCATGCACAATTATTAGCCATAACGGCTAAACCATCTCGAGCCAAGGGTTCGAAAACCCTAGCCCTCATGTGGCTAACTGTGATGTCCCCGAAATGATTAATTGCAACTAAGGCATTAATTATGTTTATATGATGAATCATGTGATAATTGATTTATGTGTTGGGTATTAAGATGTTAACATGATTTAATTGTGTTGATTATTAAATACGAGGAAGATGCGATTTTAGATGAAGTTTAGTGCATTCTGTCAAAATGCTTTTAAAATACCATGTTGGGGTGTTTTATACATCATGTTAAGTTTGGGTTACAAATTTTAAATTAACATTGCACAACCCCTTTTAATCCCCACTACCCACCTTTTCCTACATTTTACCTCACTTTACCAATCACTCTTTTAATCCCCAAATTTCATCCCTCAACCCTAACCCCACACCATTTTCGAAATACACCAAGGAAGGAAGAAGAAAGCTTCACAAAATTCTTGTTTGTGTGATCTTTGCTAAGATTTGGAGCCTACAAGAGGTATGGGACCCTTCCTTAAGTTTTCAAGATGTTTGGTGTTGAAATGGGTTAGTTTTGATGATTTATGTGGGTTGTTTTGGGTATGTGTTATATATGTTTGGGGTATGATTTTTGAAGTGTTTTATGTGGGTTTTAGTGGGTTATGATGTTGTTGATGTTGTAGGAAAGTTTGGTTTTGAAAGGTATGAGGATGAGCTTGGAAAATGCACACAAAAATGGTGAAATCGCGGCCACTGGTTGTGGCGATCGATCGCTACAAAAGCAGCGATCGATCGCCGAGTGGCAGTAGGCAAAAATGAAGGTAGGCGATCGATCGCCTCAAATGGCGCGATTGATCGCCAACGTCCAGTAGCGAAATGTACATCAGGCGATCGATCGCCTCATTTTAAGCGATCGATCGCCGCGAAGTGAAAAATCAGGCGATCGATCGCCATGTTTTGAGCGATTGATCGCCACTGTTCAAAAATTGGAAAATGATGATTTTTGTTGAATTTTTGGTATTTGGCTATTGTTTGGCTTCTAATATCAATTTGTATGGTTATGTAGAACCATCCCAAGTACCCACAACCTCAAGGAGATAAAGCTCTCCGATTTCTCCACTTTTGGAATTAAGGTACGTAAGAAGCGTACGGGCATCGGACGGTAACACACTCCTAACTATGACTATGTATAGATTGCATAAGTATTTATGATGATTATGATGATGATGTTTATGATGATGATGTTTATGATGATGATTATGATAAGTAAGTTTATGATGATGATGTTTATGATGATGATGTTTATGATGATGATTATGATAAGTAAGTTTATGATGATGATGTTTATGATGATGATTGTGATAAGTAAGTTTATGATGATGATGTTTATGATGATGATGTTTATGATGATGATTGTGATAAGTAAGTTTATGATGATGATGTTTATGATGATGATTGTGATAAATAAGTTTAAGATGATGATGTTTATGAAGATGATATGATAAGTAAGTTTATAATAATGTTATACGATGTTTATAAAAGGGTAAGATGCCCATATGGTAAGATGCCATACAATGTTATAATGTGGTAAGATGCCACGGGGTAAGATGCCCATATGGTAAGAGGCCATACGATGTTATTATGTGGTAAGATGCCACGTGGTAAGATGCCCATATGGCAAGATGCCATACGATGTTATTTTGTGGTAAGATGCCACGGGGTAAGATGCCCATATGGTAAGAGGCCATACGATGTTATTGGGTGGTAAGATGCCACGGGGTAAGATGCCTATATGCATGAAGGTAAATCAGGTCAACAAAAAGAAGTTAACGAATAACCAGCAAGTTACTTAACCAAGACTTCGTACATTTACTGTTATATTTTGTTATGATGCTTATATGATGATGATGTTATAAGATGACGATGTTATAAGATGATGAAGTTATATGATGATGATGTTATAAGATGATGATGTTATGAGATGATGAAGTTATAAGATGATGATGTTATGAGATGATGATATTATAAGATGATGATACTATAAGATGATGAAGTTATAAGATGATGATGTTATAAGATGATGATGCTATAAGATGATGATGTTATAAGATGATGATGCTTATATGATGATGATGTTATAAGATGATGATATTTATAAGATGATAATGCTTATATGATGATGATGTAGTAAGATGATGATATTTATAAGACGATGATTTTAATCATTCATGTCAAGAATTAATGATTATATGCATGGCTATGAAACAAGGACAACCAAAGAGGATTAATGCAATTAACCAGGAAGTATATGTTACCAATTATTTTTCATGCATTTATTTATATGCCATTGCCTTATGATGTTAAGTAACGATGTATATGCTCATGATGGGTTGTTCCTGTAGGTACACTTTTGGACCGAAGGGCTAAGGGTCGGGTTGAGACAGTGAGCTAAAGGGAGCGTGAAATAAGATAGGATACAGGACTTTTGGATAGTCTCTACTCTAGGAGTAGTATAATTCTATCGCTTTAACATTCGTTATTGAGAATGTAATGAGTTAAGTTTTGAAATTTCATTGTTGACCTGAAATCTTATTAGCTCAAAGCTACAACTGGAACCCTAAGACGTTATTAATGCATGTTTACTCCAAATTGTGTAATAAGATGACGTTAAGGTAGGAAGACCCTACATTAGTGGTATCAGAGCAGTGGTTAGATAACCCGGGAATGAGTGAAGGGTAGCCTTAGCAATAAGTTGGCTAGGTGCTTACTTTTAAACATGTTTTATGCATATGTTGCATATGAAGTATATAATGTTGTACTAACATGTTTTGTTTCTCTAATGATGTATTATATGAACTTCTTTTGGGTATTGTTGTTAACCCTCGTGTTGCAGCATAGCAGCAAATGCAGAAGTAAGTAATGCGATTTCATATGCACTTCTCCGTCGCCCACACCTCTTGTAGTCTCAACCCCCGCTGGAAGAAGTTTGATAACTGATCAGATTGTTTATGACGGCCTCATTTATTTTGAGGGCAACGAACTGAGGACAGACTTGATTGTTCTGGGAATGTCTGACTTCGAATGCATTGTGGGCATCGATGTGCTGAACAAATATCAGGCAGTTGTGGACTGCAGACAAGGACTGTCCGATTCAGGTCTGATATGGGAGTCCAATGGACATTCTATGGGGATGATTCCCGTTCAAGGATTCCGTTAATATCTGCTGTCAAGATGGCACAGTTATTGGAACGAGACCATAAAGCATATCTCATCTATGTTGTTGATATTACTGAAAAGAGGAAAGAGTTAAAGGTTGAGGATGTGCCCGTAGTGGCGGTGTTTCCTGATGTATCTCCGGAAGAGATTCCCGGATTCCCACCGATGAGAGAGGTCGAGTTTGGGATTAAGTTACTACCATGGACGTCTACCATTTCTCGTGCCCCATATAGGATGGCACCAGCGGAACTAAGGGAGTTAAAGGTTCAGTTGCAGGAGCTCCTTGACAAGGGCTATATACGCCCTGGGGTGCACCAGTTTTATTTGTTAAGAATAAAGATGGTTCAATGCGGCTGTGCATCGATTTCAGACAACTGAACAAAGCCATGATGAAGAATAAGTATCCGCTTCCGGGGATTGATGATTTGTTTGATCAACTGCAGAGTACGAGGCTCTACAGTAAGATCGATCTGAGGTCGGAGTATCATCAGATTTGAGTTCGAGAGGATGATGTACAGAAGACAGCTTCCAGGACTAGATATGGGCACTACGGATTCTAAGTCATGCCTTTTAGGGTGACGAATGCCCTAGCTGTTTTATGAGCCTGATGAACAGAGTGCCCCAACCATGTTTGGATCAGTTCGTCATAGTTTTCATTGACGATGTGCTCATTTACTCTCGAACTGAAGAAGAACACGTAAAGCACTGGAGAACAGTACTCCAGATCCTTAGGGATTGCCAGACCCCTGACACAGCTGACTTAGAAAGGAGTGCCGTTCTATTGGTCCGAAGCTTGTGAGGAAAGCTTCCAAGAATTGAAGCGTCGTTTGACTACTACACCTATATTGGTGATTCCTTCTGAGAATAAGAGGGTTGCCTTGTACACGAATGCATCACTGCAGGGTTTGGACTGTGTGTTGATGCAAGATAAGCATGTGGTGGCTTATGCACCGAGGCGGTTGAAACCACATGAGGCTAGGTACCCAGTCCATGACTTGGAGCTGGCAGTCATTATTTTTGCCTCGAAGATTTGGAAGCATTATTTGCATGGTACGTCGTTTACCATCTACACGGACCATAAGAGCCTGAAGTTTTGTTCACACAGGCTGAGATGAATATGCGACAAAGGAGATGGATGTCATGAGTTTATCAGCTATGATGACTTCTTATTGCCATTTAGGCTATGATTTTGATGTGGACACGTCGCCGGTGCGAGTGTCGACCTTATTGGCCGAGCCAGATATATTTGAGGCTAGTAGGAAAGCTCAGAGGTCGGACGATGAAATTCAGAGATGGTCATCGATAGTACTCCAAGGGCAGCCATCAAAGTTTAGAGTGGCTGAGGATGATTCCTTAAGACTCGACAACCGCTGGATGGTCCCAAATACGCCGGAGTTGTGTAAAGGAACTTTGGAACAGGCTCACAGTAGCCGGTTCAGTATCCACCCAGGAGGAAGGACGATGTACAAGGACCTATGTGGTCAATTCTGGTGGAGACGCATGAAGCGTGATGTGATCACTTTTGTTAAGAGATGTTGGATCTGCCAGCAAGTAAAGGCAGAAAGGCAGAGGCCTGGTGGCGAGCTGAAGAGCTTGGAGGTACCTAAGTGGAAGTGGGAGCATATATCTATGGACTTCGTGACCCACTTGCCAAGGTCGGCCTCTGGATTTGATGCGATCTGGGTGATCGTGGATAGGCTGACAAAGGTAGCTCATTTCATCCCTTACAGTATGACTTTCACGTATCTAAAGATGGCCAAATTATATGTACGGGATGTAGTGAGGTTGCATGGGGTTCCAGTCTCGATCGTGTCTGACAGAGACCCAAGGTTTACTTCTCATTTCTGGGAGGGTCTCCAAACAGCTTTGGGCACCGAGGTGAGACTGAGTACAGCTTATCACCCTCAGACAGACGGCCAAACAGAGCGTACTATTCAGACGCTCGAAGATATGCTGAGGGCAAGTGTTTTGGAGTTTGATACTCCATGGCAAGAGTCTATACCACTGGTAGAGTTCTCCTATAATAACAGTTATCAGGCGAGCATTCAAATGGCTCCTTTTGAAGCTCTATATGGACGACGATGTAGGTCACCGCTGTATTGGGAGGACTTGACTAGTAAAGCGGTCGGAGGACCGGATATGATTAAGGAAATGGAAGAAAAGACTAAGTTGATACGCCAAAAGATGAAAGTGGCCCAGGATAGGTAAGCAGCCTATGCCAATAAGCGACGACGACCGCTAGAATTCCGAGTAGGAGAAAAGGTCTTCTTGAAAATCTCACCCTTCAGGGGTGTAGTTCGTTTTAGTATGCGGGGAAAGTTATCCCCGAGGTATGTTGGGCCATATGAAGTATTGCAGCGTATCGGTATTTTGGCCTACCGTTTGGCTCTACCGCCGTCTTTATCTGGGATTCATGATGTTTTCCACGTTTCTATGCTACAGAAGTATGAGCCAGACCCGTCTCATGTTTTACAGCCTACTGAAGTGCAGTTAGACTCAGATGTATCCTGCGTTGAACGACCGGTCAGAATTCTGGATTATGAGGATCGCAGATTACGAAGCAAGATTATACCGATGGTCAAGGTTCAGTGGGATCGTCGAGGTGTCGAGGAGGCCACGTGGGAGACGGAGCGGCATATGGTACAACACTACCCGGAACTATTCTCTGGTATGTGATTTATGTTTAGTTTCTTTTGGGTTAAGTGCATGCGATTTCAAGGACGAAATCTTATAAGTAGGGGAGTAATGTGATGTCCCCGAAATGATTAATTGCAACTAAGGCATTAATTATGTTTATATGATGAATCATGTGATAATTGATTTATGTGTTGGGTATTAAGATGTTAACATGATTTAATTGTGTTGATTATTAAATACGAGGAAGATGCGATTTTAGATGAAGTTTAGTGCATTCTGTCACAATGCTTTTAAAATACCATGTTGGGGTGTTTTATACATCATGTTAAGTTTGGGGTACAAATTTTAAATTAACATTGCACAACCCCTTTTAATCCCCACTACCCACCTTTTCCTACATTTTACCTCACTTTACCAATCACTCTTTTATTCCCCAAATTTCATCCCTCAACCCTAACCCCACACCATTTTCGAAATACACCAAGGAAGGAAGAAGAAAGCTTCACAAAATTCTTGTTTGTGTGATCTTTGCTAAGATTTGGAGCCTACAAGAGGTATGGGACCCTTCCTTAAGTTTTCAAGATGTTTGGTGTTGAAATGGGTTAGTTTTGATGATTTATATGGGTTGTTTTGGGTATGTGTTATATATGTTTGGGGTATGATTTTTGAAGTGTTTTATGTGGGTTTTAGTGGGTTATGATGTTGTTGATGTTGTAGGAAAGTTTGGTTTTGAAAGGTATGAGGATGAGCTTGGAAAATGCACACAAAAATGGTGAAATCGCGGCCACTGGTTGTGGCGATCGATCGCTACAAAAGCAACGATCGATCGCCGAGTGGCAGTAGGCAAAAATGAAGGTAGGCGATCGATCGCCACAAATGGCGCGATCGATCGCCAACGTCCAGTAGCGAAATGTGCATCAGGCGATCGATCGCCTCATTTTAAGCGATCGATCACCGCGAAGTGAAAAATCAGGCGATCGATCGCCATGTTTTGAGCGATCGATCGCCACTGTTCAAAAATTGGAAAATGATGATTTTTGTTGAATTTTTGGTATTTGGCTATTGTTTGGCTTCTAATATCAATTTGTATGGTTATGTAGAACCATCCCAAGTACCCACAACCTCAAGGAGATAAAGCTCTCCGATTTCTCCACTCTTGGAATTAAGGTACGTAAGAAGCGTACGGGCATCGGACGGTAACACACTCCTAACTATGACTATGTATTGATTGCATAAGTATTTATGATGATTATGATGATGATGTTTATGATGATGTTGTTTATGATGATGATTATGATAAGTAAGTTTATGATGATGATGTTTATGATGATAATTGTGATAAGTAAGTTTATGATGATGATGTTTATGATGATGATTGTGATAAGTAAGTTTATGATGATGATGTTTATGATGATGATTGTGATAAATAAGTTTAAGATGATGATGTTTATGAAGATGATATGATAAGTAAGTTTATAATAATGTTATACGATGTTTATAAAAGGGTAAGATGCCCATATGGTAAGATGTCATACAATGTTATAATGTGGTAAGATGCCACGGGGTAAGATGCCCATATGGTAAGAGGCCATACGATGTTATTATGTGGTAAGATGCCACGGGGTAAGATGCCCATATGGCAAGATGCCATACGATGTTATTTTGTGGTAAGATGCCACGGGGTAAGATGCCCATATGGTAAGAGGCCATACGATGTTATTGGGTGGTAAGATGCCACGGGGTAAGATGCCCATATGCATGAAGGTAAATCAGGGTCAACAAAAAGAAGTTAACGAATAACCAGCAAGTTACTTAACCAAGACTTCGTACATTTACTGTTATATTTTGTTATGATGCTTATATGATGATGATGTTATAAGATGACGATGTTATAAGATGATGAAGTTATATGATGATGATGTTATAAGATGATGATGTTATGAGCTGATGAAGTTATAAGATGATGATGTTATGAGATGATGATATTATAAGATGATGATACTATAAGATGATGAAGTTATAAGATGATGATGTTATAAGATGATGATGCTATAAGATGATGATGTTATAAGATGATGATGCTTATATGATGATGATGTTATAAGATGATGATATTTATAAGATGATAATGCTTATATGATGATGATGTAGTAAGATGATGATATTTATAAGACGATGATTTTAATCATTCATGTCAAGAATTAATGATTATATGCATGGCTATGAAACAGGGACAACCAAAGAGGATTAATGCAATTAACCAGGAAGTATATGTTACCAATTATTTTTCATGCATTTATTTATATGCCATTACCTTATGATGTTAAGTAACGATGTATATGCTCATGATGGGTTGTTCCTGTAGGTACACTTTTGGACCGAAGGGCTAAGGGTCGGGTTGAGACAGTGAGCTAAAGGGAGCATGAAAGAAGATAGGATACAGGACTTTTGGATAGTCTCTACTCTAGGAGTAGTATAATTCTATCGCTTTAACATTCGTTATTGAGAATGTAATGAGTTAAGTTTTGAAATTTCATTGTTGACCTGAAATCTTATTAGCTCAAAGCTACAACTGGAACCCTAAGACGTTATTAATGCATGTTTAGTCCAAATTGTGTAATAAGATGACGTTAAGGTAGGAAGACCCTACACTAGCCGTATGTCATTTGTGATGGTTGTGGCCGAACACTTTGTGTTATATGGTTCGAATTTCGCCAATTTATATCAAATATAATTTTACGATGATTTTCACAAATTCGATATTAACATATCATATATGTTCATACAGTTTTAAATAGCATGCAATATTAATCTAAATATGATTAAACTATTTAACCACATAAATCCTATATGAGCCTAGTACACGGCTCTGATACCATTGTAAGTAATCCTTAGAGCATACAACGCAGCGGAGTTAAAATTAGGATTACTAAACCGCGGATCTATACTAAGGTTATCATATCGGATAAAGGATATACGAAGGTCTCACCCTTGTAGCGTGTTTGAGCAGATTCCACGGTGCAGCTCCACGTCCAACGATCCTTCGAATCACTAGCAAAACTTAACAAGTTTTGCCTCAACGGTATCGACACGATCAAATCGGGTGAAGGGATAGTTTAAGAACAAGTTGGTAGACAAGTTCTTAAACCGGAACAAGAAACACACTCGATTCTAAATCGAAAAGATGGCACGAAATCACCACTCAACCTTCGGCTATTGCGAAACCGAGAGTGAATGGAGAGAGGCGGCCATGTGTCTTTCTTAGTGTGTAGGTTATGATATGAAAGTCTTCATTACATTAATCACCATGCAATCATATTATATATCATTTAATTAAAGGCTTTCATAAAGCCTCATGGGCTTAAGCTCATGATTTAATTTAATCATTATGATAATTAATTAAGACTCCTCTTAATTATTTAATTCATCCCATGAATTTAATTTCCCTTCTCGATTTAATCTTTTGTGCGACCAAGGATCTTGTAATGTTGGCAGTGACATAAAATCTCATTTTACGTTACAAGCAAGGAGCGGTGTCTAGCAACACATCGAGGCTACCCAAATTACAAGAATGTCAATGACTTGACATAACCTTTAGAACTTGTGATAATATTAACCATGTAACTTAATCCCTTTGTCCTTTGTATTTAGATTAAACACGAGTCATGGAATAGTCATACTCGTATATCCAATCTTTATTTCTTGATCCCCAAGTAGAACTAGAATAAACGAATAAGCTCGATATCTCATATCGACTCATTCGAGCATGGCCATGCATTTTAGTTCTTACTTGATCAAGGGCCAAACACATCTCCTGTTATATAGGAGGGACAAATCCTATCTCGATCAGTCAACATCCCTCTACATAATTCGTAGTGTATCCAATAGTCGCCTTTATAGATTACCCTGTTACGGGTAACGTTTGACGATATCAAGATACATAACTCCTTATGTTGGGATCTCTGATGATCACAAGTCGTAAGGATTACATACATTATTATCACTATGAGAATTGCATATGACGATCATATAACTATCCATGTTGCATTCTCATGGTGGGTCTGTCCAGTACATCGTTCTCTAACATGTACCCATGTGTTGATTTGATATCTCATATCAATGAACAATTCATCAATCAACACATACTAGTCTCTACGTATTATCATTATCCCTATTCATGATAATACTTGACTAGGGACATCTTTAAGAATAATACAATATTATTCTAAGGACATTAACATATATATTAATTCACATTGCACAGTTAAAAGAATAATATATAATAATGAATTGCCATTCATGAAATCATAAACATTGTATGTCAAAACAATCATCTAATGATTTGTCTTAGGGCATATCCCAACATTTACCGCCTTATAATTTCTCTGTTCTCGGCGATCGATCGCCAAAGGGCTCGCGATCGATCGCCGATGTTCAGAACATTCAGAACATGGCGATTTTGAGCTTATCCTCATGGTGTATCTCCTACAACTCGAAAATCCACATTGAAACATGATAGTTGGATGTTATACCTTCATTGAAACATGTTTCCATATCATTACAACTCAATTCTTTCTTTCTATTATGCATAAATAAATTAAGTATTACACGATACTTCTCAACCCCAACTCATCTTTTACCAACATCACCAACATAAAACAAATACATAAAGCACATAATCCTTATCACACAAAGCCAATTTCTAAGTTGCAACAAGTTTCCTTGATTCCAAGTTCAAATCCAAGAAAAAGAAACAAGAGCAAGAAAGTGGTTTTGAGAGGAGCTTGTGTAGAGAATTTGTAGGTGAGTTAGGTGTGTTGTGTGTTTATCCATCTGATTTACATGTTATATCTACTCTTCCACTTCAACTCAAATGCAAGTGCAGATTTCTCACAAATTCATGTCAAATGTAAATTCCAATTATGTGATGCAATTTATCTCTTGTTCACTATAACATAACATTGTTAAGTCCCTACTACATGTCTATGTTATTAACTCACCATCTTTGATTGCTTCATATATACATAGTCATTTTATTACTTTTCAACTACATTTCATTCATGCATGGCATTACTCGTGCTCGGATCAACCCAAACCCGAGGCCACATCATACCGTAATTCTTCATAACTACGCCATAATTATAACACACATGTATACTTCATATCGAGGCATTACAGTTATAGAGCGGGTTATGTCGAGTGTCTTCCGCTCGGTTTTGTAACCGAACTCGATATAATCTCTCGGTGCAATTATTTCAAGAACACGAGCTATTGAAGCTCAAGTTAGTTGAACTCGGGAGTGAATTGACCACCCACCCACCCGAATCGATCCTAACACTATTTGACAAGATAGTTTTGTCAAATTTAAATTCCATTGTTTGGCAGTTGTTTTGACTTTCTTTGACTTCTGTGCTTCTATTTTATCCAAGCATCACTAAGCTTTTAAGCATTTGTAGGAAAGGTTCAGTCCTTTCCAATACTTACCAACGTTGCATTTTTTCTTTTGAATGCTACTAATTTTGATGTTCAAACTTATCAACATTGCCTTCATTATCTCTTTTTGCAAGATTTTATATCTTGCAAAATTTTGATTTAAGGGTGCTTGCTTAAAAAATTCAAAACTTAAGCAAAATTCTCGAATTTGACTCAAAATTATCATTTTAAGTGTGCAAAATTTAGAAAACTCGAATTCAAGATTTAATGTTTTACAAATTCAAATTGTAATCTTACAATGCTTAGAAATTCAGTTAAATGAGATAGAGAACAACACCTAGTCAGAATAGTTGTGGTATTCGCTTCACCATTTGCATTTTAGACGTACAAAACTTAGAAACTTGAAATCAAGATTTAGTTTCATGCAAATTCGAGTCTTAAGTATAAAATGCTTAGAATTCAAATAGAATCAAATACTTTGATGTGTTGCACTAATATCGACCCACAATTGTTCGATCAATCACATTTTTGTAGTGTTTAAGCACTTCTATGATATCGTGTTTGCTAATAGATATAACAATATCTTGTGCAATCATCGATAAAATAACATTACGTTTTTCCACCTCTATTTTGCACAAATTTTAAATCACAAACATAAATGTGAATTAGGTCATACGTTTCTTTCAACTGAATGAAATGACGGTTTTGTTAATTTAGTCTCCACACAAGTCTCATATTTATTGTTACATTACATATATTGAAAAGACTAATTTAACATTACAAATTTGCGTAGCGAATTATAATTTAAATGACTCAAATGATCATGCCATAAATCAAAAGACGTAATCAAATAAGTAGAATGATAAACTTAATATCTTTCAATTGATGAATAACCATCATTATATTTTTTTTGAAAAAGACTTTTCTACATAACATTTTTCCCACAAACAATCCGGTCTTGGCTAGTATAACTTTGTTGGATTCAAAAACTAGTTAAGCGGTCTAGATCAGACAGGTCGTTTTATAGATTGCCATCTTCAATCATGTTGATATGATCCTTGACTTTCTTCTATTTTCTTTTTTGTTACGACATTCTTTGGCTAAATGGTGCGACCCTCCACACTTGTAACAAGTTCCTTTGAACTTTTTAGCATTCTCATTCCTTGAGGCTTTACAATCAGATTTTCTTTTCTTACCGATATTTTGCTCAACCGAGTTTTCTCTCGACTCTATATAGTGCTTTACCGTATCCTTTCAGTATTTCTATTGTCCTCCTCTATCCGAAGACAAACAATTTTTCCTCGAGATTCGTTTCTTTGTGTTCGTGCTTGAGAGTTCTTGAAATCCTTCCACATTGGAAGCAACTTCTCAATCATTGTGGTTACTTGGAATGATACACTTAGACTCATCTCATCCACACGTATTTCATGTATGATCACTTGTATTTCTTGCATTTGGGCCATGATAGTTTTCGAACCAATCATCTCCTATTATAGGAATCGTTCAACTATGAATTTCTTCAAAATAACATCATCGGATCAATATTTCTTATCAAGTGATTCCTACGACTCCTTCGTGGTTTTCAGTTGACTATAAATGTTGTATAGTACATTGTCAAGTTAATTGAGAATATAGATTTTGCATAGGAAGCCACTGTGATTAATGCATCAATTGCATCCCTCATTTGAGTGTCGATTTCTCCATCTGCGACTATATGAGAATTCTCAGTCAAGAATCTTGCCAAGTTCAAGGTCGTTAAATAAGAATTTTAGGTCTTTCTCCATAATTAGCAGTAGTCGTTGTTGCACTTGTAGAGACCATTTTGTATCGAATATCGTTTTAAGATTGTTGGTAAAATTGATATACGTGTATATGATACTTATAGAGGTGATAAACAAAAGTGGATTTATGTCAAGGTAAGATTTCTACTGTTTGTCATTAAAACAATATTGTCTCGCTGCGGTGATTATAGTTTCAACGACAATTCATTTCTTAAGATACACCGATTATAATTCGTGATAGTAGTACAATGAACATCAAGATATCAACTTTTAAAAGATCTCAATGATATCTCAAGACTCCTGTTCAATCCACTCAAGACCTTTTTCTCATAATTCCATATGTATCCTCTGCCCCTTATTCCTTTCTCCTGGCTACTTAATAATGTTTTCTTGCACCTCATTCTTCCCATCAGAGTGCGTATTGGTGTCCAAGAGTTGGTAGTGAATGCATACAACCATTTGTTCTCATTTACCTTTGGGCCTACACTATATGAGACTTTCATTTGGCAGGAGTGCTCCCCAAGTACTTCAATTCCAAATGGTCAGTGGCTTAGTTTCCCTTGCCTGAAGGATCACAATATAACGTTGCATTTGGTCACCAATAGAATAGAGTCACAATACTATTATTATTAATGTCATCGTTCTCTTGTTAAGGATGGACGAGAAGTGCCAAACATGTCTTCCTCTGTGCAAGAAATCCATCATTATGCATTTACTGTCATGTGGTGCGGTTTTTCTCTTTTTGATTATTGTCTTTCAAAAAATTATTTTATGCCGTTTTTACCGATGCAAGTTCGACCCAACAACCGAAGAGCTTTCACAGTTGGAGTATCACAAATTCCTTCTTGAAGTAGCCTTCTTCTAACTTATGTTTTGTATTTATGGGTGATACCCGTACGGGTCAAACCCATTAAAAACTTACGGGTCGAGCCCAAACCATGGATCAAGGTCAGGGGACAAGGTACGGGAAGGGCGAAGCCAGCCTAGCATAAGGCGAGCCTCGCAGCTCGCCCGCTCTAAGGGTCGAGCTGCGCACCCACCCCGCAAGAGGCACTGTGCTCACCCCGCGAGAAAGGAGAGTACCGTCCCTACCTGCTCGCCCGCCAGATAGGGACGAGCTGCCTTGCTCGCCCCCCCGCAGACAGGGACGAGCTGCACACTCGCCCCACCAGACAGGGATGAGCTGCCTTGCATGCTCGCCCGCCAGACAGGGACGAGCTGCATGCTCGCCCGCCAAACGGGGACAAGCACCACAGCTCGCCCGCATAAAGCCAGCTGTGGTGCTCGCCCGCGTGATGGGTGAGCCGCGTACTCACCCGGCGAGGCGGGTGAGCCTCGCAGCTCGCACACAGGGCATCGCAGCTCGCACACACGAGGCACAAGCTGCGATGTTCTCCCGTGCGAGGAAAAGTTCGATGCCACCCCTCGCAGATGCCTCATGCTTGCAAAGTATGGGGTCGAGGCTCACTCGTGTTGGGCGAGCTAAGCTTTGTAGCGCAGCCTCGTGAATTAGATTCAACGTATAACCCATATCTCCAAGTACAAATCGAATCATAAAAGCTGCAAGCATATCATACCATGAAAGCGACATTCTCTGGCACCCGGCATAAATCGGATCGCAAAAGCTGCAAGCCTATTATACGGAGAAAGTGACACCTACTCGTCTTCAGCCCTAAGACCCTGGTCCCCACCTTTAGCTTCAGAGGATGTTCCCTAGGCTCCTGACGTACGGTTAAAGGTTGTCCCCTTTCCATCTCCTTATAAATATCAGGTTTGTCGACAGGAATAAGGTATTCACTCTTCTCACAACTTAAAGTTCATCCCGTTATTCTTTTCTTTTCCGATTTCTGACTTGAGCGTCGGAGGGGCTCCGCCGGGACATCCTTCCGGCACCCTTCTCACGCTTGTTCGTAATTTCAGGCATCACCGGCACTCGAAGCCATTATTGGAGTTGCTCCCAGCACCCTTCGTCCACCGGAAGGAAGACGTATCATTTTTAGTAAGCATCATTTGGCGCCGTCTGTGGGAAATTGAGCAAAGACGTTGATATGGCAGGAAGAAGAGGAAGTAGAAGAACAGTTACGGCGGAATCTCGCCCAGGAGGAAGGACTGAACAACCGCCTCCGGTGGAGAACGTGGGAAACATGACTATGGAACAACTAGCCCAGTTCATCACCACCGCCGTAGCCGAGGCTATAAAGCAAAACCAACCCCCACCTCCTGACGGACCATTGCCGAACCATGAGGACAATGCTGAAGTCCAGCAAAGTCACGCGGAGGAAGCCAATCCCACCCAAGGTGGCGGGGACTCGGAGATGCACCAGAGGATGGAAGACATGTGGAATGAGATCCAAGGGTTGAGACAACATGTCGGGGAAAAGGCCTACACCCACAAGAAAGAAAGTCCCTTCTCCCAAGCCATTTTGGAGGAGGAGCTACCATCTAACTTCCGACAGCCTAACATGGGAGAGTACGATGGGAGCACCGACCCCGAGGACCATTTGGGGAGATTTGATAATGCGGCCTTGTTGCATCGATACTCCGACGGAGTCAAGTGTCGGGTATTTCTGAATACATTAGTAAGGTCGGCTCAGCAATGGTTCAACATGTTGAAGCCTAGCTCAATAATGTCCTTCAACGATTTCAGCTCAGCTTTCTTGCATCAATTTGCAAGTAGCAAAAAATATCAAAAGACCTCACTCAGTTTGTTTGTCATGAAACAACAAGATCAAGAATCTTTGCGAGAGTTTACCCAACGCTTCAACGGTGTGGCCTTGGAGGTTCCTTCAGCCACGCCTGATGTCCTTCTCAATGCTTTCACGCAAGGGCTCAAGGGGGGGGAGTTCTTCAAGTCCTTGGTAAAGAAACCACCGCAAAGTTATGATGAGCTCCTATCTAGGGCGGAGAAGTATGTGAACTTGGAAGACGCGCAGAGGCAGAAGAGATTAGAGCAAAGACCCGCTGAGAATAACAGGGAAAAGCTGGACAAGGGTGGAAGGAAGAGGAACATGGCGGAGAGGATGGATGATCGAAACTTATTCAGGGGGCGTCTTCCACATATTCCCCTTGTCATGAGCCTAGACAGAGCAATGGATGTATGTGATAATAAGGGGAGATTGACTAGGCCAAGGAAAGCAGAGAGAGGTCCAAGATTGCCCCCATCGGATAAGTATTGTGGATACCATCGAGAATATGGACATTTTACCCATGATTGCCAACAATTGGGAGAAGAGGTTCAGAGGATCCTCCAAAGAGATCCGGAAATAAAAGCTATGTTGACGAGAACCAGGGAGCCCTACCAGCCAGGCGGGCCCCAAGCCCCTGCTCGGGCCAATCCTGGACAAAGAGAGCCGAGGTGGGAGCAACAAGGACGGAATGCCCCTCGCGGCCGTGTGGAAAGGAATGGAGGAAACAATGATCCGAGTCGAGGAATGATACACATGATCTCGGGAGGGGCAACCGATGGAGACTCTGGCCGAGCTCGCAAGGCATACGGGAGGAGGTTGGAAAATTTTGAGGTGTCCATGGAAGTAAGCACCACAACCGACCCTGTGATCAGTTTCGGTCCCGACGACCTGCGAGGTATTGTTACTCCACACAACGATGCCTTGGTAGTCACGGTTACTATAGCAAATTATGATATAGCAAGGATTTTCGTGGATACGGGGAGTTCCGTCAATATCTTATTCAAAACAACCGTGGACCAAATGCAAGTTGAGGGATTCCACTTGGACCTAATCTCGACCCCTCTTTATGGGTTCACGGGACATGTGATCCAGCCTCTGGGTCAGATTGTCCTCCCCTTGTCAATGGGGAGTGGCCCTAGCCGAGTAACTAAGATGGTGGACTTTACAGTCGTTGACGCCCCCTCCTCGTACAATGGGATTATTGGGCGACCAGCCATGAAGGACTTCAAGGCCGTAGCTTCTACCTATCACCAGAAGTTGAAGTTCCCGGCAGGAAACAAAGTTGGAGTACTTGGGGGAGACCAGGGTACAGCCCGTCGGTGTTATGAAAGTGTTGTAAAGGAAGAAGGAAAAAGGGGTCGACGGGAGGTCGGGGTGATAGGCAGCGGGGGGTCAGTTGCTCGGCATGCCCTGAAAGAGACTCCAACTGTGTCAGAGGAAGAACCTGAGTTAGTAGAGCTTGGATCTGCTGAAAGGGTGATCAGAATAGCTGCTGACTTGGACCCGCAAGAGAGGGGCGAGCTCATTGCCTGTCTCATTAAGAATCATGATGCCTTCGCCTGGTCTACTCAAGATCTTAAAGGTATAAATCCGAACATCGTGCAACACCATCTAAACGTGTTGGACGGAGCTCGGCCCATAAAACAAAAGAAAAGACACTTCGGGGCAGAAAAAGATAAGGTCATTAAGGAGGAGGTCCAAGAGCTGCTTAGGGCGGGACACATTAGAGAAGTTCAATTCCCCACTTGGCTCTCGAATGTAGTCCTGGTGCCTAAGAACTCGGGAAGGTGGAGAATGTGCATCGACTTCCGAGACCTTAACAAAGCCTGCCCCAAGGACTGCTACCCGTTGCCTCGCATAGATCAACTGGTGGACTCCACTGCCGGCCACCAATATCTATGTTTGCTGGATGCCTATCAAGGATATCATCAAATTCCCCTTGCAAAGGAAGATCAGGCAAAGGTAAGTTTCATCACCTCAGATGGAACTTTTTGTTTTGTGGTTATGCCCTTTGGACTTAAAAATGCAGGGGCAACGTACCAGAGGTTGATGGACAAAGTTTTCTCAAAGCAAATTGGGAGAAACGTGGAGGTGTACGTAGATGACATCTTGGTAAAGTCGATGAATCGAGCTCACCTCATGACTGACCTTGAAGAGACCTTCTCCACTCTGAGGTCTTACGGACTAAAGCTCAACCCCCAAAAATGTGTGTTTGGGGTGAAGAGTGGAAAGTTCCTGGGATACATTGTGACAGAGAGAGGTATTGAAGCCAATCCCGACAAGGTTAAGGCGATCCAGACTATGGCGTCCCCCACTAGTCTCCAAGAGGTGCAGCAATTAGCAGGGAGGATTGCTGCACTATCAAGGTTTGTGTCCAGGTCGGCTCACCGGAGTGTGCCTTTCTTTCGCACTCTCCGCAAGGCTCAGAAGTTTCAATGGGGAGCTGATTGCGAGAGGGCTTTTGATGAGTTAAAACAATATCTAACTGAGCTCCCGATTTTAGCCAAGCCGGGATTGGGGGAACGTTTATGGGTCTATCTCTCCGCAACTGAGGAGGCGGTGAGCTCGGTACTAGTCCGACAGGAAGGTTCAACTCAGCATCCTGTTTACTACGTTTCACATGCGTTAAAGGGAGCTGAGCTAAGATATTCGGGCTTGGAGAAGCTGGCATTAGCATTGACAATCACGGCAAGGAAACTAAGACCGTACTTCCTATCTCACCCAATCACGGTCCTTACCAATAGCCCTTTGGGAAAAATCTTAACTCATCCGGACGTGTCAGGTCGTTTGGTTAAGTGGACAACCGAGCTGGGGGAGTATGACATCCAATATGAGCCGAGAAAGAACTATCAAAGCGCAGGCCCTAGCTGATTTCTTGGCGGAGACAGTGCATCAGGATACCGAGGATCCTTGGAAGATATATGTTGATGGTTCTGCAACCAACGAGGGCAGTGGAGTTGGGGTAGTGTTGATTTCACCAAGGGGGGACGAGATGAAGTTAGCTGTACGTTTGGACTTCAGGGCTTCCAACAATGAAGCGGAGTATGAAGCTGTTCTGGCAGGATTGCAAGCAGCTAAGAATGTGGGAGCTAGCCGGGTGCACATCTTCTCTGACTCACAGCTGGTGGCACAACAGGTCAGAGGCGTCTACGAGACGAAGAATGAAAGGTTGATTGAGTATGCTCGTGCCATTGACCAAGTTAAAGAGAGATTTGTGGAAGTCATGTTTGAGCAAATTCCAAGGGAAGAAAATACCAAGGCGGATAGCCTAGCCAAGATGGCCAGTGCTCTCACTAGTTGGAAAAATCGAGATGTGGTCGCACACGTGGAGCTCGCCCCTTTCCAGGGCTCAGCACCTGCCGAGCTAGATAAGGGTGACTGGAGAACCGAGATTGAAAGTTATTTGAAGGAGGGAAGGCTACCCGTAGACCCAAGGAAAGCTCATCAGATCAAGCAGAGAAGTCTGCGTTTTGTGTTGTTCGAAGGAGTATTGTACAAAAGATCATTCTCCCGGCCTCTCCTGAAATGCCTAGGAGGAGATGACGTTGATTATGTCCTTAGGGAAATACATGAGGGGAGTTGTGGAAACCACTTGGGCGCCCATGCTCTGGCGCGAAAGGCCTTGCTAGCTGGGTTTTTCTGGCCTACCATGCAAAAGGACGCCATAACCCTCGTACTAGCCTGTGACAATTGCCAGCGGCACAGCAGACTCTATCACCAACCTACCACGATGATGAGGGCGATCATACCGGCATGCCCGTTTGACCAGTGGGGAATCGACATAGTGGGACCTTTTCCCCCTGCTCCAGCCCAAAAGAAATTCTTGATAGTAGCCATAGACTATTTCTCAAAATGGGTAGAAGCCGAACCCTTAGCTAAAATTACTGAAAAGGACGTCATGAATTTTGTGTGGAAAAACATAGTGTGCCGATATGGAGTCCCACGCGTATTGATTTCCGATAATGGAAGACAATTTCAAGGTGCCAAAATTCAATCTTGGTGCAAAGAGATGAAGATCAGACAAGCCTTTACATCCGTGGCTTACCCTCAAAGTAATGGCCAGGTGGAAGTGACTAACCGGTCTTTACTCCAAAGTTTAAAAGCAAGATTAGGAAAAGCAAAAGGAAACTGGGTGGAGGAGCTCCCGAGTGTGCTATGGTCTTATCGAACTACTCCCAGAACAGGAACTGGTGAAACGCCTTTCAGCATGGTTTATGGCAATGAGGCGGTGCTCCCAGCAGAAGTAGGATGCGAGACGGCAAGGATTATGCTTTACGATGAGGACAATGATCAAAGGCGAGCTGCTGATCTGGACTTCCTAGAAGAAAAAAGAGAGGCGGCGATGATTAGGATGGAAGCTTACAAGAACCGCATAGCTCGGGGGTACAATCGAAGAGTAGTACCAAGGAGTTTCCAGGTTGGAGACTTAGTGTTGAAAAGGGTACAAGAAGAACAGCGGGGAAAGCTGGACCCAAAATGGGGTGGGCCTTTTAAGATCATGGAGAAGTTGAGCTCGGGAGCTTATTACCTAGAAGACATGCAAGGCAAAGCCCTCAAGAGACCATGGAATGCCTACCACTTGAAGAAATACTATGTTTAACCATGGCTGTTACACCCGGGCTATGTATTTCTCTCCTTATTTGTAATCGCTTTAATTTCAATTTCGATTTCAACTTCAATTTTAATGAATGAAGGGTACTTGTTACTTGTCCTGCATACTTTTGCTAAGGGCCGAGCTCATTCGCCTTGGTTACGCCAAGTGCCGTTCAGGGGTGTTTACCCGACCTGTCGTGGTTACGCCCGACAGAGGATCAGTCGAGCTGCGGTTACGCCGAGCTCATTCGCCTTGGTTACGCCAAGTGCCGTTCAGGGGTGTTTACCCGACCTGTCGTGGTTACGCCCGACAGAGGATCAGTCGAGCTGCGGTTACGCCGAGCTCATTCGCCTTGGTTACGCCAAGTGCCGTTCAGGGGTGTATACCCGACCTGTCGTGGTTACGCCCGACAGAGGATCAGTCGAGCTGCGGTTACGCCGAGCTCATTCGCCTTGGTTACGCCAAGTGCCGTTCAGGGGTGTTTACCCGACCTGTCGTGGTTACGCCCGACAGAGGATCAGTCGAACTGCGGTTACGCCGAGCTCCTTCGTCTTGGTCCAGTCAGCGGAAGTCAGGAAGCCTGACCCTAAATAGGAAGGGCACTACATGTTGCTCAGAAGGTGAGCTCTCGGGCATACTACTCAGAGGATGCAGAGAAAAGGAGAAGCTGAAGTCCTAAACGCGTTTCAACTTGTTAAGTATTATTCGTAGACGTGTATTTCTGATATATGATCTCGTGACAACAAATTTTTAAATAAAAGTTAAGGTCCGCCCTGACCACGATGAAAGTTGCTCTCCCTAATTGCGATAAACGTAAAGATCTGCCCTGACGATAAATATTAAAAGTCCACGACTGATAATGAGTGCTGACTGAGCAGAGCTCAGATCATGCGAGTCATTTGCTCAGGATTATTGTCCTCACAGGTCAGTCTGTTTTATGTTTATAATTCTTGTAAAGTTATGAATTATGTCAGCCCTGTTCTCACTCTTACTAGGATAACAGTTTGGCAAAACAAGCTTTTCATTAAATAAACACTGATTACAAGATAGTCAGACATCCCGATCTATGAAATCAGAAGGGATGTTAGCCACGATTGCCTGAAGATCCAAGAAGTCATCCGGGTCTCGATCCTCGGGAGGGAAGCCTTGCGCCTTGAATTGATCTTTACAGCCCTCAAAGCCGAGATCGAGGAATCGGAACGCCTTCGCTGCAAGGAGCCTCTTGAACTCCTCCGACTTTAGGAAGGCCTCTTTTCGACCGATTTCTCCGGAGACATAGGTCTCCAGCTCTGAACGGGCGTGGCTCAGCTCCGCAATAGAGTTGGTCAAGGCCGTCTCTTTCTCCACCATGGCCGAACGGAGGCGACCGACCTCAGCACGATATTTGGCCAGCTCCGTCTCGACCGTCGTAAGTCTTGCATGGGCCTCTTTCAACTCAGCATCTGCAGCCTCAGCCCGGTGCGTAGCGTCTCGGGCTTTCTTCTTGGCGTTTGATGAGGCTTGGCCATAGTTGGACCCCCTCCGGACGCTTTCACGTAGCATTAGTAAGCCCTGGGTAAAGATGGTCAGGTAAGAGGGTAAAACATAAAGGAGGGTAAGGTAAGAGCATTTACCGATAAAGCGCGGGACAACCCTTCCTGGGCCAGAGGTCTCCACTTCATCCCTGCCATAACTTGTTGATCCGCACCCGTGGTAATGCACTCCAGGATCTCAGCCGGTAGTCCGGAGGTAGCACCGGTAATCAAGCTGGTGGACTGAGTATACTCCACGGGGAGGCCAGGGGAGCCTGGACCGGCAGTCCGAGCCGATTGCGGGCTTTGAAGGGATTCAAGCGACGTTTCAGCTCGCGGCCCTGGGGAGGTTGCCACCTCTTCTCGGGTTGAAGCTCCCGGGGTTTTTCCACCCCTTTTTCTTTTCAGCAACAAGCTGCGATCTCCCCCGCTCTCTTCCGACTGAAGAATGACTATTGGGGAGGCCCGGGGAGCGATTGGGGGCGAAGGGGCTCGCTCTTCAGCACGGGACTCAGGGACGGCTTTACCTTTCCCTTTCTTCTGAGAGACCATCGCAGAAAGCATCTGGTTGAACGACATGTTCCCTGCGCAAAAAAAAAAATATATATATATGTAAAATAAAAAAAAAAGACATAAATAAAGAGAGCAGGAAGAAAGTACTCAGTTTAGAAAGGACGCACCAGGGGGAGGACTAGCTGGGTAAGAGCTCAGCCTGTATCGCCTGAGTACGTCCTCTCGGATTAAGATAGTTGTATCATATTGTCGACCCCCAATGGCTGACATAACCTTCTGGTAGAAGATATCTTCTTTGTATCGATGCGGGAGAGAACGACCCGGGGGAAGAGAATCTCTCCAGGCCATAGGACAAGACCAAGGTTGGGGCGGCCTAACGAAGAAGAATGTTTCTTTCCATCCTTTGTGAGAACTTGGGATTTTCTCCAAGAACTTACACGAGGGCCTCGATCCAAAGTAGAACAGACCAGGAAAGGTGGTGTTTTTAACATGGAAAAAGTAATGTAGAAGAGGAGGAGAGAATGGGAGGTTCAAAGATTGGAACAGGGCGGCAGCAGCAGCCATGCTCTGGTAGGAATTGGGACTGAGTTGGCTAAGTGAAACACAGAAATAGCTGGAGAGATCCTGATACAAAGCAGGAATGGGGAAGCGTAATCCACTCCTAATTTGTTCAACAAAAAAAGGAAAGAAGCCCAGGGGTGGCAGATGGGGACGATCCCCCGGCCTAGGTATTTGTACCTCGTGGTCGGGAGGAATGAAGTGAGAACGAAGAAGAACCTCCGCCTCAGCCGAGACACGTGAACTAAGGACCTCGTACCACGGTAGCCCAGCCCGCACCAGATCTCGAGGATCAACCTCGAAGTTCTCGGGGGAGGGGTTACGAGCGGGCAAAGGAGGAACCTGGAGAAGGGGAATGGCAGTGACAATTGCCTCTGCAGGGCCGCTCCGGGTAGGGGAGCTCAAAAGCCCAGACCACGTGGCATCTTCGGCCGAGCCCCTAAAGGCGGCCCCGGAAGTAGAGGATGTGGAAGTAGACATAAAAAGTAAAGTTAATTAAAGCAGAGGCGGAGAACTTACAGAAGGTTAGCGTGCGATTGAAGCGGAAGTGAACGAATAGCGAGAGAAAAGTGGTGAAAGTGAGGCGGAGGGGCAATTTATAGATGGCCAACGGATTGGGCCACTAGGGCCAGGCCCATTTCAATGGCCAGGATCGAGGGAGTTCAAACGTCACAAGAGTGGATGATGACGCGTGGCAGCCACATCAATTGGGTGTACATCAACGGTCACATCTGGCTGACAACCTGTCTTGTCAGGGGTTAAGAATTTGAAATCTGACAGCTCGGTACGGGCCTCGAGCTCAAAAGGATAGCCAAGAACGTTACTCTAGCTAGACTAGAGGGGGATACTCATGATATCCGGGTAGGAGGTTAGTCCGGTCTCGGCCCTTATTCAGGCATAACCTCGCCCGCGAGTGCTCAGCTCGGTAAGCATGAGCGCCAGCCTCTTCGGCCCCTCCTAAATTTAGATCCGGGGTAACACTAACTATTGATCGAACTCAAGACCAATGGGTAAGAGGGAGTCTTAGGAAGCGAAGCTGCGGAAACCGAGGAGTTGACTGCTCGACTCGTCAAGACCATGCGCATCCACCAACATCATCATCTGGACAAGTTCAAGTCAATCATGCGAATACTTGAAAGATTTGGAAGAAGCTAAACTAAAAATAAGTGGTGTGGGGGAGTGGTTCGACGTCCACTCCAAAACCGTTCGAGTGACCCGTGGGATTGTCATCCGCATCCGAGCTTTCACCTTCGATTTAGCTCGTATTTGATGGGGGAGTAGTGATACCCGTACGGGTCAAACCCATTAAAAACTTACGGGTCGAGCCCAAACCATGGATCAAGGTCAGGGGACAAGGTACGGGAAGGGCGAAGCCAGCCTAGCATAAGGCGAGCCTCGCAGCTCGCCCGCTCTAAGGGTCGAGCTGCGCACCCACCCCGCAAGAGGCACTGTGCTCACCCCGCGAGAAAGGAGAGTACCGTCCCTACCTGCTCGCCCGCCAGACAGGGACGAGCTGCCTTGCTCGCCCCCCCGTAGACAGGGACGAGCTGCACACTCGCCCCACCAGACAGGGATGAGCTGCCTTGCATGCTCGCCCGCCAGACAGGGACGAGCTGCATGCTCGCCCGCCAAACGGGGACAAGCACCACAGCTCGCCCGCATAAAGCCAGCTGTGGTGCTCGCCCGCGTGATGGGTGAGCCGCGTACTCACCCGGCGAGGCGGGTGAGCCTCGCAGCTCGCACACAGGGCATCGCAGCTCGCACACACGAGGCACAAGCTGCGATGTTCTCCCGTGCGAGGAAAAGTTCGATGCCACCCCTCGCAGATGCCTCATGCTTGCAAAGTATGGGGTCGAGGCTCACTCGTGTTGGGCGAGCTAAGCTTTGTAGCGCAGCCTCGTGAATTAGATTCAACGTATAACCCATATCTCCAAGTACAAATCGAATCATAAAAGCTGCAAGCATATCATACCATGAAAGCGACATTCTCTGGCACCCGGCATAAATCGGATCGCAAAAGCTGCAAGCCTATTATACGGAGAAAGTGACACCTACTCGTCTTCAGCCCTAAGACCCTGGTCCCCACCTTTAGCTTCAGAGGATGTTCCCTAGGCTCCTGACGTACGGTTAAAGGTTGTCCCCTTTCCATCTCCTTATAAATATCAGGTTTGTCGACAGGAATAAGGTATTCACTCTTCTCACAACTTAAAGTTCATCCCGTTATTCTTTTCTTTTCCGATTTCTGACTTGAGCGTCGGAGGGGCTCCGCCGGGACATCCTTCCGGCACCCTTCTCACGCTTGTTCGTAATTTCAGGCATCACCGGCACTCGAAGCCATTATTGGAGTTGCTCCCAGCACCCTTCGTCCACCGGAAGGAAGACGTATCATTTTTAGTAAGCATCAATGGGCATAAGTATTATGTGTTCCATCTAGGGATGTACAAAAAAAATGCACACCCACACGTCTGCCTAGCCCGCATCCACCCAAATGTATCCGTCCATTTTAACATTTCAAAACAGAGTTGCGGTTGAAAAATCGGCAATCCGTATTTATGTGGGTGGGTAGTGGATTGTTGCACCTCCACCGCCTATCCACCAAATTCACCCACATCTTTATATATTAAAGATGTCTTATATTATCTTTATATATTAAAGATGTCTTATATTATAAAATTAAATATTTTGGTGGTTTAAGTTGAAAATTGCAATTTTTAAAAAGCACCAATGCTTTAGTGTTGCTAATTTCTTATATATTATTTAGGATGTGTTCACCTCGCTTGATAAGGCCATGATATATTAATTGTCAAGGGACATCCTATGTTCCTCTCAAGTTTTGAAAGGCCCAATACAAGCATTAGGCCCTTGAAAATTCTCGGTAGGAAGCATTCGTCCAGGTTGGTGTGATGTCTATTCAAATGACCTATAATAATATGGATAGATAATGAACTTTTACACATATACCCTCTTCTTAAGTGCTGAAACCCTACAAAAGTTCACATAATGTGAAGTCACCACTATGTTTCTCCCTCTCACGATGCTGCGACATTGAAGGGAAGGAGAACCGAAGTCCAGCAGATGGAGCAACAATGGTCGCACAAGGTGTCGTCTTAATCATTTCCCATAGGATATTAAAGCTACTCTCAAGCTAAGTGAAATCAGATCTATTGTTTTGATGTGAGATTCATCAAGAGCTTCAAATAGACATGCAAGTCCAAAATCAAGAGCTTAAATTCTACAAAATGTTTTGGATTGTTAATGTATTAATATTTTGTTATTGGGTTGTATTTGAATTTATTAGATCTTAATAGGCTTTATATTTAGTTTATTAATGTTATTTTTGAATTATTGCTAGATGGATGAAAAATATTGTATTGAGCTTGTTTTGAGCTCGTAGATCATGAAAAGTCAAGGAGTCCTATAAATACTTGTATCCAATCATTTTAAAAGGATAGTGAACATTATTCAGCCTAAAAACGTGGCTCTTTGCCTTGTGGCGAGTTTTATCTCATGGATCAAATTGATGCCATTTTTGGAACTTATCAAGGCGTATGCCTTGTGGCGTTCGTCATTTGATACACGAGGTATTAGTGTCTCCTTCTCCCTCTTATTATAGATCATTGTGGTTTATAGGCAAAATAGTAGTGCTTATCGATTTATATCTGCACAAATCGGAATTCCTGAAATGAATGAGGAATGACAACGAATCAAGGAACGCTGCTTATTTTGAAAATAAGTTTCCTAGAAAACAACAATTGAACGCATGAAACTAAAAAAATAAAAGTTTGATAGAAATTGAGGAACCTAAATGTAGGGCCCCTCGAGTTAACCTCATGTGACGCCCCGAAATAATTAATTGCAATTAAGGCATTAATTATGTTTATATGATTAATTATGTGGATAATTGATTTACGTGTTGAAATTAATTATCATGATGAAATGCTTAGTCACATGATAGGCATGACCCGGGGGTTACGTTTCAAGGTGCATGTTATGCATGATAGGAAATGGGGTTAACATGATTTAATTGTATTGATTGGGAATTACGAGGAAAACATGATTTAGAGGAAGTTTAATGCATCTTTGTAAATGCTTTTAAAATACCATGTTGGGGTATTTTATACATCATGTTAATTTGGGGTACAATTTTAATAACCCCACTATATTCCCCTTTTATCCCATTTTCCCTTAACTTCTTCCCCACCACTCAAAAACCCCAATTCTCTCCCAAAGCCCTAACCTCACCCCATTTTCGAAATCCCTCAAAGGAGGAAACTCCACAAAACTTGTGTTTGTGTGATCTTTGTTAAGATTTGGAGTCTTCAAGAGGTATGGAACCCTTCCTAAAGTTTTTATGAAGTTTGGATTTGAAATGGGATGATTTTGAAGTGATTTATGTGGGTTTGTTGGGGTATGATTTTTGAAGTGTTTTATGTGGGTTTTAACAAGTTATGATGATGTTAGTGTGATTGGAAAGTTTGGGTTTGAATGGTATGGGATTGAACTTGAAAAATGTACAAAAATGGTGAAAAATCGCGACTCTGTGCGAGGCGATCGATCGCCTGAAAAGAGGCGACCGATCGCCATAGGGCAGTACCATTTTCGCAGGGGAGGCGATCGATCGCCTAAAATGAGGCGACCGATCGCCGAGAGGCAGTATCCAATCCAAGTGTTAGGCGATCGATCGCCATGTTTGAAGCGATCGATCGCCGCGAAGAAAAATTCGAGGCGATCGATCGCCTCAAGTAGCGATCGATCGCCACTGTGTAAAAGTTGGAAAATGATGTTTTTGTTGAATTTTCGGTATTTGGCTATTGTTTAGCTTCTAATATCGATTTGTATGGTTGTGTAGAACCATCCCAGGTGCCAACAACATCGAGAAGATAGAGTTCTTCAATTTCTCCACTTTTGGAATTAAGGTACGTAAGAAGCGTACGGGCATCGGCCGGTAACACACTCCTAACTCTGACTATGCATTAATTGCACAAGTATTTACGATGTTTATGATGATGTTATGATAAATGAAGATGATATGATGTTTATAATGATGATTATGATAAGCAAGTTATGATGATGATGACTACGATGATGAAGCTTATGATGATGATTTTGATAAGTAAGTTTATGATGATGGGATACGATGTTATTATGTGGTAAGACGCCACGGGGTAAGATGCCCATATGGCAAGAGGCCATACTCCTATATTATGATCATACTATGATTGCATAAGAATTTACGATGCCATGATGGTGTACATAATGAATAAAAATGATAAGATGTTTAAGATGATGTTATGATAAGTAAGTCCATGATGAAGATGATTTGATAATGAATCAAGATGATAAGATACTTACGATGATGTTATGATGAATAAAGATGATTTTATGATGAATAAAGATGACAAGATGCTTAAGATTATGTTATGATAAATTATGATGATAAGACGTTACTATGACGATTATGATGAGACGATGATGTCTATAAGATGATAATGCTTATATGATAATGATGTTTA
Organism: Haberlea rhodopensis; assembly: GCA_907163345.1. Lineage (NCBI taxonomy): Eukaryota > Viridiplantae > Streptophyta > Magnoliopsida > Lamiales > Gesneriaceae > Haberlea > Haberlea rhodopensis. The sequence continues at coordinate 639,586 of CAJQUN010000202.1, read as the reverse complement.
CAAGATGATGATGTTTATAAGATGCTATGATGTTTATGATGAATATGAAACTATGTTCTTAAGAATGGTTGAATGTCCGGTGGTTATTATGGGCAAACGAGGAAGGTCTTGCCGCTCACATAAATGAGCGATGGGGTACATCCGCTATCAAGGTGTAGCGATGGGTATCATCCGCTGAGCGATGGGGTACATCCGCTATCAAGGTGTAGTGATGGGTATCATCCGCTAAGCGAGGGGGTAAATCCGCTATCAAGGCGTAGCGAGGGGTATCATCCGCTGAACAAAGAGATACATCCGCTATCAAGGTGTAGCGATGGGTATCATATGATGTATTATGTCGAGCGAGGGGGCCAATTATACCGCTGTCATAATGGAACCCGGACAGTCCCATTTCTAATTAACATAGTTTGTTGTGAGCATATATGTGAAGTATGATGTTTAATCATTTATGGCAAGAACTAATGATTTTATGCATGACTATGAAACAGGGACAACCAAAGAGGGTTAATACGATTAACCAGGAAGTATATGTTATCAATTACTTTCATGCATTTATTTATATGCCATTTCCTTATGATTATTAAGTGACGATGTTTATGCTCATGATGGGTTGTTCCTGTAGGTACACCTTTGGACTAATGAACTAAGGGCCGGGTTGAGGCAGTGAGCTTTGAGAAGCATGGAAGAAGTTAGGATGCAAGAACTTTTGGATAGTATATACTCTAGGAGTAGAATAATTATCGCCTTAACATTCATTTCGTGAATGTAATTATTTAGCCTTTAAAATTTCATTCTCGGCCCATAATTTTACTAGCTCTAAGCTACAACTGAAACCCTAAGACGTATTAAATGCATGTTTAGTCCCTAATAGGTGATTAAGACGATGTCAAGGTAGGAAGACCCTACACCTCACATCAACACACAATCAATAAGTCTAATTATAATCAGACAACCACAGTATTCAAGCTAAAAAAATTCATTGTAAAAAGAATATCAAATTTTAATCAAGCACAATGGGCCCTCTAAAATCATAATTGACCACATACTATTTTATAAAATATACTTGAGCCGAAATATATTAAAATCAAACAACTCACGAGCAGCTTCTCGACTATAACCATCATAATCCAACATCACAGTCCTAATAAAAAATGACAGTCTCACTATCGTCAAAGTAAACACTTGCCAAAGTAATTTAAAATCTGACACCTGACCGATATGCTGATCAACATCACATAAACATAAACAAACATTCATATAATTATATCAATAACGCCATATATAAACAGTACTACAAATCCCCTTCTTAAGCTTTAATCATAATATTTTATAAACTCTACAGACATATCAAAACTCCAAACCATGACTTTCCAGTAAGTCAATATGCTAGTAACTACTGGGCTATACCATTTGTCACGTCGTCAATCTAGCTCTGGTCGTATCCACTAGTACCTTCACTGTCTCCTGAAATACAAATACATAAAAGGGCGACGCCCAGTACGTTCTTATCAAAAAACAAACAGAAATTACACAGAACGTAAACATCTAATAAAAAAATCTCAAAAAATTAACCATTAATCACACATAGTTCCTCCATGTCGGAACTATTATGTCAAACAAATCATCATTGTAGAATATGGAATAAAAACAAGGTTCAATATCAAATCATTTCATTTCATCCTTTCTATATCAAATGCATCGCAATGCATTAACGATAATCAAACCAGACATGATTCATTAACCAACGTGCAGGACTTGCCAGTTCATGTCTACTATATCAATAATACCAAGACCATAAGTTTTATCTACTGGGCCACATCCTAAGGCTCGTGCCAATTATATAGTCATTCAATTCAATCAACAGTCTCAGTATAAACTATAAAAGTGTACCATCATTCTATCTCAATTTCTTAAGTCGTCACATATTGTCAACTTGTTCCCATTTGATGATATTCAAATTACATGTTTACTAAAGATATTTATTGTCTTTATTAAAACGAGACGTACCTAAATGATTTGAATAAAAAAGATTATAATATTCGCTGTCCCCCTACCCGTGCTGCAAATATGTGATCGTAAAATCAATAGTACTGAATTTCCATCATATTGTCATCATTAATTTCTTTATAACTGTTCTAATTAGGGGTGTTCATCGGTTCAGATTCAAATCGAAACCGAACCAAAATTTTGAAAATTCTGAAAACCGCAAACTGAACCGAATAATTTTAACCGAAATCTTTCGGTTCGGTTCGGTTAAAACCGTAATGTTTTTTTTTTGAAAAAAAAATTTAATTTTTTTTTTTGAATTGTGGAATTTGATGGTTAGTCGAAAAGAAATTCAACATAAATAAATACTAATACACCATACATTGGACTCAAAATGGTTTTTAACAATTTAATTCAAAAGTTAATATTATTTTGAAGTTATTTATACCAAAAAGTCGAGTTTAAAAGAGACAACAAAATAAATATATTTTATTGAAAACAATAGTTAAATTACGAGTTTTTATTCATGTGATCACGAAAGAAACCGTTAAAAAATATTTATTAACCATTAAATTTTTTTTTTAAATAATAAAAAAGTTAATTTTTTTAAAAAGTTCGGTTTTCGTTTCGGTTTGGTTAACCGAACCGAAAACCAATATTTTTTTTAAAAAACCAAAAACCGAACAGAAATATTTTGGTTCGGTTCGGTTTGAACCGAAAATTTTCGGTTCGGTCTAGTTCGAACGGTTAACCGAACGGGTGCACACCCCTAGTTCTAGTTCATTCAATATGTTAATATCACTTTTAATTAATTAATAACAATATCTCAACTCACGATTTGTTTTATTAATTCCAAATCTCTCATTTAAATCAACAATTTATTCAAGTTCCATTAAATTTCAATTTCTCTGCCCGTTTATCAACCATCATAATTTAATGAAATAAAAAAAGTTCTTATATTTATACAAAAAAACTATTATCTTATTATTTAAATGATCAAGCTAAAGTAAACTATTCAAAGGATGTTACTGTAACAAGACAAATTCACTGTCATTTCCCCAAATAATATTATGCATTTCGCCCTCTTTTCCTCAATTCACAAGTAATATAAATTCTTAAATTAATCTACTACCAACATATTTTTAACTGTCTAACTACTAAAGATAATGCAGAATTACTTTCTCATTACAAGTTAGGGGACGTTGGAACACGACAAGAGTAAATTCAACTAAAATTCCCAATGATTAACATTTTTCTAATTGCAGTCCATATGTTCCAACTCACTATCTTAGGCAAAGTTACTAACTACCCCTTTAAAAACAAAAGAAAAAAACCCAAATACCCTTCATCTTTCACTCCATTTTTTATTTCTTCTTCTCGGCTCCACTGACATCAAAATATTTCCCTACTACTCTAGGTAACCCATTTCCTCCCCCAAATATCCTCCAAGGGCTGAACCTAAGAAGGGTGGGTCAGGCCCCCCAAAAAAAAAGTTAATGAAGTTTTTCTTTTACCTTTATTTTTCCAAAAAAAAAATTTCAACCTCAATTTTTTTTTAACTCTTAAATATTATAAAACAAAAATTTGCTCCCCAATTTTTTTTTCTGGTTCCGCCTCTACCTACATCATTTCCCCCAAATACCCTACATATTTCCCCCATTTTTCCAACCATTTTCTGATGCGCGTATAAGCTCACAAAATAGCTAAAGTGGTTCACAAAATGGTTGGAAATTTGGAATTATGTATATTAACTTACAAAATGGTTGGAATTATGAATATAAGCTAAAAAATAGTTGTGTTATGCTGCATATATAAGCTTACAAAATGGCTGGAATTATGTATAGCTAAAGTGGATTTTGTTGTACAAAATTTTATAGGTATGTATCTTAGGAAAGTAGCAAGCAAAAACAACAAATGACTTTGTATTAGAAATGTCGAGGCAAGATTTGGAATCTCTGTCCTTAAGACAATATTGCCCCGCTACGGTGCTAACGGTTTACTTTGGCAATTTGTCTCCCAATATACAACGACTATGATTTGTGATAGGAGCACTCCAAATCACAAATCCTTTAAACCACAAAGGTCTAAAAAAGCTCAACCATAACAATGATGAAGACTCACAAAATTACTCAAAAATTTTGATCTTCAAATAAGATGTGAATTTTCAAATTTTCATATTTAACAAGTGGGGAATGTCCTATATAAATAGTGAATGAAAAATAGGAGTCCAAAAGACACCATTTGGATGCACCCTATCAAGGAAAAAATGCACCCCAACATGAATGGACACACCATTTCACGCAAGAAGAAACATTCTGCCGAGCTCGATCGATCGAGTAAAAGTGCTCGATCGATCGAGCACTCAAAAAAAATTTCCTCTTTATTTATTATTTTTTTCATTTTTTTTTCCAACAATCCCCCACATGTATGAAATTAATGCACGTATGCAACTGAGCTCTTTTAACGAACTATTATGGCAATTTGACAGATAGCTTGCGGCTTTGAATCTTCCGTAGTAGTATTCAATCGGATTTACTTGACTTAATAGTGAACTTATAGTCTTGAACTATTTAGTCGTTGGTGTAAACCAAGACAATTGAACCCACACCATAACAATTCTAACCTTCGTATGTTTCTTACGATTGTGTCCGTTTAAGCATGGACCACACTTGGTTTCATAAGTGCTTTTCATTCTTTGAAGCGACCACACTTCGCACTCACGTAGGTGATCTCCTAGAAGAGTATCCCGCTATACTCCAATATATTCTTATATGTCTTATGAATCATTAAAGGCATTTTGCCTATCCTCGTACCTTTTTTGCAGGCTACACCCCTTATCATAGGAATTGGTCGGAGATTAATTCTCCAAGGTGTTTATACAATCTCATAATTTAGTTGTCCCTTTTGAACCTAGATCTTGGGATCTCCAGTCAACAAGGTTGGGTATCAACTATGAGATTTTGATTATAGGGTTTTAACCCCATTCCCCTCGATAAACTCTCACATGATCTCTCGGTTAACCATTTCATATGCGGATCCGAGGTTTCACATAATTACTCATGATTATGCCACTAGAGATCATTTTGTCATATAGCATTATTCGCAACACATTTTAGTTGCATGCACATGATTTTTCTCTAACAACTTATAAAGCAACTCGGCCGAAGAAGCTTTATATGTTTTTCATTGAGAATTTTCCACAACATTATTTCTTCTAATTGTAAGCGTTGTTAACGCGTTATTTCAAAATTCGAGACCAGATCAAAATACTAAATTTTAATTCACAATTCAAAAATTTTAAGCACATAAAAATTACAAGTTCAAGATTCCATTTCTTGCAAATTTGAAATTTATAGACAAAGCTTAAAATTTGAAACGCGAATTAATCCTTGAGATTTCATTCTTCAAGTGTCTTGGAAACTTCATTCCAAACATTATTCTTGATGCACACATGTCAACATGTTTCGTCAACATTTTTCCTTTGTTACTTGATGATTTCTAAATTGCTTCTACAATGAGTATATCATCAATACACAAACATATCTATGCTTAGGTGAAAGGACCCCAAGCCCTTAACCCTTAATTAGTGTATTAACCACTATGTGTGGCACATGCTTTCAATAAAAAGCCAATCGGGAAGCTCAGATGATACTTTACCATTGAATGGCAATTACAAAATTTCTTTAATATTCAACATTAAGATCATCTCTACCCGCAATTAGACTCCCACGTTCGCCCTTTACCACCCACATTACACCACTTTTGCATTGTGGGTTTTTATAAAAATTTGGGCAGAGTCTCCCCATAAATTGAGCTATCCCAAAACAAAAGCACATCACATAATATAATTCCCGGCCTGGGAATACACAATACTCAACAGAATACTGAACACAAAGTAAATTCCCAGCCAGGGAAGACACCACACATAAGACGACAAAAGTGGGTCTCAACACCCACATAACACCCTAACGACTCTCATATCATTAGCAATTCTACCACAATTGCATGCAACATATAATGAAAGAGAGAAAGGCTCATGCCTTATATATACAACCCATATACAAGAATATCCGTGCTCACATGCGAGCATCATAAATGTGTATATAAACCTCGGGTGTATATAAGTACTCTATACGATACCGTGCTCCATCAAGCCCTGGTACCACGATCCTGTGAGTACATCCAATCAACAGCTCGAGCTCAGCTCCACAGCCATCGATGCACCTGTTCACCTGCCCCAACAGAGACAGCCCCCAACGGGGTGAGCATACCAATACACAAAATCCCATAATCACAATAATGAAATTCATAATTTCAACACAAGTAAATACTAATGAATTTTAAATGATACTCCCTGGATGTCAACATCCTCATCCGGGATTCCGTGTACTGTCCCTGTTCTCACAATCATCAAACTCATCAAATCTCATAAATCAGTAAATCAACACATTGATTTAACTCATAGCATGCCTGGTTCTCAAGTATCAATAATTAATGATTCCAAATTCATTATGCATACGAATATAGATATCTCGATATCTAACACCGATTTTCAACTTTGCTACCGATCATAGATAGCTCAAATGCCTAGCATTTATTTTACCAATTTTCCATTTCACTTAGACATCTCACATGTCTTACAATGAATACATGATCCCACGATCATTCTCAGACATCTCAAATGCCCTACCCTTTATTTTACAAATTCTCATTTATACTTAGACATCTCACATGTCTTACAATAGTCACATAAACCCAGTACCCCATACCTCTTATAAGGTCATACTACTCTAGTATTACGCACACTTGTGGCAGCGATATCAAGACTAGGTCGTTCCATAGTCATATCGACACACATATATATATATAGCCATACCCACAACCATCTAATGCAATTACAGCACATTATGCATTTCACAGTTTGCTATCACATAAAGTAATGCTCGTACGTCGCACGTACCTTAAATCTCCGAAGTCCGAGCCAAACCTTGCTCGAGTTCCATGCTCCGAGGAACGATGTGCTAACACGATAAATTAATTCACAATTAATTACGATCATGCAACCCATGCTCAAGCACACCCATAACCCTCAAAAAAAATTGTCAACACACGACAATAAACCATTATCGAAAATTGCTCAAGAATTCCCCACAAATTTTCGAACCTTCACAACACAAATCGAACCCAATTAAACACCATAATTCATCTAAAATATGAATTAATCAATCAACAACATGAATAATCGCCCCACATGCCAAAACCCCCAAAATCCGAATTCAAAGCCCTAAATTCGAATCCAATTCCTCAATTTCGAACACAATCAAGCATCATAATGCATCTAAACATGAATTAATCAATTACTAACAAGAATCATCCTTCCTTGTCAAAAGCCCCAATTTTTCGAACCCTAACTCATGAAAATCGAGCTGAAATTCGAACCAAATGCAACAAATATTTCGAACCACAAAAGTCTGAAATCATCGACTCAAAAACAGCTCACAAACGCCCCAAAAACACCAGAAAAATCGTACCAAAAACATACCAAAATCGAGCCCCAAAAATCGGATGAACTCCAGTTTTCGAACCCTACGCTTTCCTGGCAAATCCGAACGCTATTCTCGACGAAACTTCGAATTGTTGGTATGGATAGGAGCGCCTGGAAGAGACGATTCCAACGGCGGGTGCACGCGCCGAACGGCGGCCGGACGGCGGCGGGCGAACGACTTTTACGCGCGGGGGTCAAAGGGGATCGAGAAGTGCGTGGGCGGGAAGAGAGAAACGGGTGAGGAGAAATGGTTCCGATAATTAAAATCTCGGGTTCAACTGGTATTTATAGCAAAAATACCCCAAAATACTAATAGCCCCACAAATACATCATGATTCATTAAAAATCATCTGTTTTCAAAAATTCTCTCTCTAACTCAAAAACCCCCTACCGATGCCCACACCAAGCACCCGAGATTCCGAGTCACACTAAAAACCCAACTCACAGGTTTTCACTGAAATGAGAATACGATCTCAACCTCGGGATCCAACGATCCCAACTACTCAAATAGACGAGCCCGGAAGGCCCAACACTGCGATTAAACTCCAATTGCCACGTAAAACAACTTTACGGGTTATTAACACTCCGGGATTAACACCTATAATCCCTGGTCATCACAATATCCCCCAGTAAAAGAATTTCGTCCTCGAAATTAGCACCGGTGTATCACGTAACACCCGGGCTACACAACTACATGAAGTCATAACCTCGATTCCTGACCATATCAGAACCGTCTTAAAAACCTCGAGAATACTTATCTCACATCGAACTCTGAAACAGAGTGACATACCAAAATCCACACCAACTCATCACCCAAGAGACAAAACGTACCTCGATGCGGTTCATCCCAAAAGTCAGTCCCTCATGACTGCAAAACAACCAATACTTACGACCGTAGATCGGACAGTCATCCTTCGTTCTAATACCACTAGTAAGAACGCATCATGAATGACACCTCAACTGTGAGAACGTTGACCTCGTGTCAATCTCTGGAGTGGAATAGACTTCCAAATCCATCATAACGTCAAAGAGCGTCAGCACAACTCAACGCTAACAATCCAAAAGCAGTTAGTCAACTGAAACTGCAAGGATTCGAATCGCTCCCGATTCTATCGTAGATATCATTCAAAGACATCTCTATCATGACTCACGATGTCTAACACACATCATTACGAGGAAAAACACTAGCATACCACGATGTACACATACCAAGCCTGGTTTCCACTTCCAAACCTTTTCCATCGAAGGAGCAGTCGCATCATTGCAACTCAATTTGGGCAACTCACGACCACAGATTCACACAAAAGACATCTCACAAGATGTCCACCTTCGGATATTCCAAGGATCACATCCTGATCATAAATAAACCATCGAGACTCCACAGAGTTCAAATTCTAAAAGGACATGTAATAAACCCATTGCATCCTCAACGCTTGTGTCGACAGCGACACCCAATAAATCCGAATTCCTGCCATCCCTTGATAATCCTAGGATTTAACAATCCAAACTTGGGAAGGCTATAGCATAACTCGAAGGAAAACACCAACAAGGAAACACCTCAACCCACACAAGATAATCCCTCCTCAAAGGGTGTCAACTAACTTCACGATTGTTTCTCATAATCATCGTGCAATGGAGATTCCCAATCTCAAGGTGTTCAATATCTCTCATCACAGATTTAGCCATCCAAAATAGCATAACTCTATGCTTGACAAAAAGGAAGTCAAAAACTAGCACCCGTACACTCACCGGTATACCTGCCTAAGCACTGACATCACATGCATACTCAATGCACTTGGCTCGGGTATCTACAACATACCCCTAAGCCCCAAACACAACTGTCAATTCTGAGTTATTCCCATCCAGAGGAGGATGATAATAGACGATCAACAACACGGCATGATTCCCAAAATCAACACCACACGTACCAACTTACCGAATCCTTCAAAGATTCCCAATTAGGTATAATACTACCTCCTTCCCCACAAGGGAAATGCTAACGAACTCGAGATCCACTAGTCTCGAACCACCGTTCGGAAAAATTGGATATAATAACACCCATTGCATCCCAAGTACACGGGTTCCCTCAGATCGAGTCAACGACGACTTGATGACTCTCTTGTTGGCACTCCAACATTATGAGCTGTCCCAGACAAGTCTCTCAAAACAATAGACGTATACACGTTTCAATGAGGCATGCACAACCTCAACCTCAAATGACGTGGTGACTACTCAAGTCCACCATAATCCACATCGTATCACTTTACGATTTGCCAAACTTGATTCCAACGAGCAGTATCATGGCCCCAACAAGCACACTATATCATCACTACGATATCTGGCTAGCAAGGTGCTGTCTCCATAGGTTCATATCAAGCCCACCAACAAACCATAAGTTCCATCTCGGTATGCCATACCGTACAAACCGTTAGAGTAATGGGTCATCGCCCAACATATCTCTAAAATACCAAGCACAATGGACAACCCGGTGTCCTTGCTCACTTATGATACAATCATAGTCCGTTAAAACTTATCCCACACCCTCAGGGTGGGTGTAACCATGTCTACCCTACGTCACAACACAAGCGAGTAGTTTCCTCAATGACTACTCTTACCACCAATCACTTGGCCTAAGCCAAACCAGCGAGTATACCCAAGGGTATCATCACTCGAACAATAGGTCTCGTCAACTAGTGACCCAGACTCTATCATGTGCTCATCATTGGCACTCAAACCATACAACCTAATACATAACATAAATGTATTAATCAACAAAACGACGCTACACGTCTACATAAAACATCAACTATGTCATCGTCATCCCGTGACGGCATATGTCAACACATGACATTCAATTAACATTGTCAAACATACGACGGTACATGTCAATACACGACACCTATAATCTAATCGTCAAACACATGACAATATAAGTAAATCAACACATGATATCCACAATAGTGCTAAATAAACAGTAATATGCCATACCTCATTGCTAACAATATAGCGGCATACCTGTCCCCGTCATCCAACAGTGGTACGCAATCAGCACCCATCGCTCGTAGGTGGCGTAATCCAGCGTCATGTGCATAGCGGCATAACCCGTCGCTATAGAATCAGGGACATAATCCCTCATCATAGAGTCAACGGCATAAACCTCGCTATAGACATCTGGCGGCATGAACCATCGCCCTAGATGTAGCGGAATGTACCATCGCTATGAATACCCGGCGGCATAAGTCATCGCCAATCAATATAGCGGAATGAGGCATCGCTATCAATATACATGCGGCATAAATCATCGCCAATAGAATAGCGGAATGAGACATCACTATCAATATATCCGGCGGCAAGAACCATCGCCAATCAATATAGCGGAATGAACCATCGCTATCAATACATATGGCGGAATGAACCATCGCCAATCAATATAGCGGAATGAACCATCGCTATCAATACATATGGCGGAATGAACCATCGCCAATCAATATAGCGGCATGAACCATCGCTATCAATACATATGGCGGAATGAACCATCGCCAATCGATATAGCGGCATGAACCATCGCTATCAATACATATAATGTGGTTGTTCCGGTCCTGTTATAGCAGCGGAATTTTAGGACCCCTCGCTTCGACATATAGCGGCATCATATGATATCCCTCGCTTCGACAATGACAGCGGCATGTTACCTCGCTTAGACATGACAGCGGCAAATATCATATTACCATCGCTTCATATGACAGCGGCAAGTACCTCCCTCGCTCGAATATAACAACTACCGGAACTTCCACTAGCTCCATGTACCTGCATCCAGGTTAATACCACAGTTCACAATATAATGATCGATATCATGTTTCCAATTATATCCACAATATTCCACAATATTCCACTTTAATCACTAGAATTGTGACTGTTCCGGTCCCAATACAACAACGGAATTTTAGGACCCCTCGCTTCGACAATGACAGCGGCATGTTACTTCGCTCAGTCATGACAGCGGCAAGTACCTCCCTCGCTCGGAGATAAAGGCTACCGGAACATTCATCAATTCTACCACAATAATCAAGCACAACAGTTGATTCCATTATCACAATATATCACTAACATTTCACATATATCATCACATGTAAGGGTTCACTACCCACGATATACATAATCAAAGGTGTAACACGTTTTACCGTCCGAAGCCCGTACGTCTCACCTTTCCTGATTTTCCTACAAAATCAGATCCCTTAGCACATAATACATGAAGGGCCAGACATCACCATTAATGCCATCCCATCTCATGTTACACGATTCCTGCAATCACACTGATTAGCAACACCACTTTTCATATCATAAAAAGCACATAAACAACTAGTTGTGTCATACAACATTAATGCTATCATGCATAAGTATGTGATATCAATAACTTCCTAGGCCCTTAACAGCCCCAAAGAGCTAACCTGGCTCTGATACCACTAATGTAAGGACCCCAAGCCCTTAACCCTTAATTAGTGTATTAACCACTATGTGTGGCACATGCTTTCAATAAAAAGCCAATCGGGAAGCTCAGATGATACTTTACCATTGAATGGCAATTACAAAATTTCTTTAATATTCAACATTAAGATCATCTCTACCCGCAATTAGACTCCCACGTTCGCCCTTTACCACCCACATTACACCACTTTTGCATTGTGGGTTTTTATAAAAATTTGGGCAGAGTCTCCCCATAAATTGAGCTATCCCAAAACAAAAGCACATCACATAATATAATTCCCGGCCAGGGAATACACAATACTCAACAGAATACTGAACACAAAGTAAATTCCCAGCCAGGGAAGACACCACACATAAGACGATAAAAGTGGGTCTCAACACCCACATAACACACTAACGACTCTCATATCATTAGCAATTCTACCACAATTGCATGCAACATAGAATGAAAGAGAGAAAGGCTCATGCCTTATATATACAACCCATATACAAGAATATCCGTGCTCACATGCGAGCATCATAAATGTGTATATAAACCTCGGGTGTATATAAGTACTCTATACGATACCGTGCTCCATCAAGCCCTGGTACCACGATCCTGTGAGTACATCCAATCAACAGCTCGAGCTCAGCTCCACAGCCATCGATGCACCTGTTCACCTGCCCCAACAGAGACAGCCCCCAACGGGGTGAGCATACCAATACACAAAATCCCATAATCACAATAATGAAATTCATAATTTACAACACAAGTAAATACTAATGAATTTTAAATGATACTCCCTGGATGGCAACATCCTCATCCGGGATTCCGTGTACTGTCCCTGTTCTCACAATCATCAAACTCATCAAATCTCATAAATCAGTAAATCAACACATTGATTTAACTCATAGCATGCCTGGTTCTCAAGTATCAATAATTAATGATTCCAAATTCATTATGCATACGAATATAGATATCTCGATATCTAACACTGATTTTCAACTTTGCTACCGATCATAGATAGCTCAAATGCCTAGCATTTATTTTACCAATTTTCCATTTCACTTAGACATCTCACATGTCTTACAATGAATACATGATCCCACGATCATTCTCAGACATCTCAAATGCCCTACCCTTTATTTTACAAATTCTCATTTATACTTAGACATCTCACATGTCTTACAATAGTCACATAAACCCAGTACCCCATACCTCTTATAAGGTCATACTACTCTAGTATTACGCACACTTGTGGCAGCGATATCAAGACTAGGTCGTTCCATAGTCATATCGACACACACACACACACATATATATATATATATATATATATATATAGCCATACCCACAACCATCTAATGCAATTACAGCACATTATGCATTTCACAATTTGCTATCACATAAAGTAATGCTCGTACGTCGCACGTACCTTAAATCTCCGAAGTCCGAGCCAAACCTTGCTCGAGTTCCACGCTCCGAGGAACGATGTGCTAACACGATAAATTAATTCACAATTAATTACGATCATGCAACCCATGCTCAAGCACACCCATAACCCTAAAAAAAAATTGTCAACACACGACAATAAACCATTATCGAAAATTGCTCAAGAATTCCCCACAAATTTTCGAACCTTCACAACACAAATCGAACCCAATTAAAACCATAATTCATCTAAAATATGAATTAATCAATCAACAACATGAATAATCGCCCCACATGCCAAAACCCCCAAAATCCGAATTCAAAGCCCTAAATTCGAATCCAATTTCTCAATTTCGAACACAATCAAGCATCATAATGCATCTAAACATGAATTAATCAATTACTAACAAGAATCATCCTTCCTTGTCAAAAGCCCCAATTTTTCGAACCCTAACTCATGAAAATCGAGCTGAAATTCGAACCAAATGCAACAAATATTTCGAACCACAAAAGTCTGAAATCATCGACTCAAAAACAGCTCACAAACGCCCCAAAAACACCAGAAAAATCGTACCAAAAACATACCAAAATCGAGCCCCAAAATCGGATGAACTCCAGTTTTCGAACCCTACGCTTTCCTGGCAAATCCGAACGCGATTCTCGACGAAACTTCGAATTGTTGGTATGGATAGGAGCGCCTGGAAGAGACGATTCCAACGGCGGGTGGCACGCGCCGAACGGAGGTCGGACGGCGGCGGGCGAACGACTTTTACGCGCGGGGGTCAAAGGGGATCGAGAAGTGCGCGGGCGGGAAGAGAGAAACGGGTGAGGAGAAATGGTTCCGATAATTAAAATCTCGGGTTCAACTGGTATTTATAGCAAAAATACCCCAAAATACTAATAGCCCCACAAATACATCACGATTCATTAAAAATCATCTGTTTTCAAAAATTCTCTCTCTAACTCAAAAACCCCCTACCGATGCCCACACCAAGCACCCGAGATTCCGAGTCACACTAAAAACCCAACTCACAGGTTTTCACCAAAATGAGAATACGATCTCAACCTCGGGATCCAACGATCCCAACTACTCAAATAGACGAGCCCGGAAGGCCCAACACTGCGATTAAACTCCAATTGCCACGTAAAACAACTTTACGGGTTATTAACACTCCGGGATTAACACCTATAATCCCTGGTCATCACATTAGGTGTGTACACATTTGTCACACTCGTTAATCTATTTGACAACATGATTTGTCAAACTCTTCATGTCTTTTATTTGGTTTTTGTTATGACTTTACTTTGGCCTTCATTTCTAGTTTAGCCAAGTACCCCCCCACATTTCAAATATTGTCTGAAACTCTATTTTCCTTCAATCACAAGGCTTTGCGTCCTTGCCTATATGTGGTAAGTGATTGAATCCTAGAATTGCAACCCCCATAACTTTGGGTAGTAACAAAGTGCACTGGCGTTCAAACTTTCGTGTTTCAAGTTCTAAGCTTTATAGTCTTACAAATCCAAATTCAAGTTTTTATTTCTTGAACATTTCGGATTTAAACGTACTTGCGTACAAAAGTTGAAACTTGGATAATATTCTCAAACTCGGTTCACAATTTGCAATTTAAGCGCACTAACTTAGAAAACTTGAATTCAAGATTTTAAATCTTGCAAATTCATGTTTTAAGCGTACTAGTTTAGAAATTCAAAATGAACCAATTTGAGATATTACGACACCTAATCAAAATTTGAGGCTTCGATTTATCACTTGTGTTTTAAGCGTACCAAGCTTAGAAACTCGAATTCAAGATTTTATAGTCTTGCAGATTCAAGCTTAAGCGCCAAATTCTTAGACAACACAAGTATAATCTACTCACAATTTCCCATAGCAAAACTCATTTGCTAAATTTTTATTGCAATCTCATTCTTGAAGTGTTTAAACCTCGCTGGCCTCGTTGTTGCTTCATAGCAAAAAAGTCACAACAATATCATGTGCAAATCTCGATAAAGTAACAAATTACTTTTCTCACATCTCTAGTTTGCACAATCTTTCCATCACAAACATCATTGTGAGTAAACTCTAGAGACTTTACGATTATTCTAATAAATGAATGACCATTTTGTTAACTTAGTGCCCATATATGCAATAAATTTAACATTACAATTTGTGCTGCGAACTGTGGTTTAAATGATCCTAACAATCATGCCACAAACCATAAGATTCACTACAAGAACTAATAACATAAATTTTATTGCTTTCAACAAATATTGTCATTACATTAATTTAGAATCACTCCATTCTTGGAGTTTACAACTTTCAAAGATACACAATCTAATTTAAGCGGTAAGCGCTAGATCATCCAAATCTATTGCGACAATCCTTCACCATGTGATTGGGCTTTCCACATTTATAGCACTTGCCTTTGAACTTTTTCGCCGTTCCAGATTTAGAGGCCATGCCGTCAAACTTCCGCTTTGTTCCGGCATGTTTTTCCACTAAGTTCACTCGTGCTTCATGTGGTGCCAATTTTCCTTCCTTTCAAAAATTTTGTTGTCCTCTTCGATTCTCAAGCGAACCACAAGGTCTTCAAGATTCATCTCTTTTCGTTTATGTTTGAGATAATTCTTGAAGTCCTTCCATGACGGAGTCAACTTTTCAATCATGGCGGCCACTTGGAATGAGTCACTTAGAACCATTTCCTCCGTATCAATTTCGTGCATGATTATTTGCAAATCTTGCACTTGTGCTATCACAGGCTTTGTATCAACCATTTTGAAATCCAGGAAACGCCCAACGATGAATTTCTTCATGCCGACATCCTCGGATCTATACTTTTTCTCCAAGGATTGCCACAATTCCTTGGCCATCTTCACTAGACAATACACATTGTATAATGTGTTGTCCAGTCCATTTAGAATATAATTCTTGCACAGGAAATCGTTTTGATTCCACGCATCAACCGTAACTCTCTTTTGGTTGTCGGTTTCACTCTCCATAACAGTAGGAGCATCCTAATTGAGGAACCTTGCCAACCCCAAGGTTGTCAAATAAAACAAAATCTTTTGTTGCCCTCGCTTGAAATTGTTCCCATTGAACTTTTCAGGCATTTCACCATGATGAACTGGAGTCGTTGTTGCACTCGACGACGCCATTTGTTGCTAATAATGTCTTAAGATTGTTGTACAAATGACTTTGGAATCACTGTCCTTAAGACAATATTGCCCGCTATGGTGCTAACGGTTTACTTTGGCAATTTGTCTCCCAATATACAACGACTATGATTTGTGATAGGAGCACTCCAAATCATAAATCTTTTAAACCACAAAGGTCTAAAAACGCTCAACCATAACAATGATGAAGACTCACAAAATTACTCAAATTTTGATCTTCAAATATGATGTGAATTTCCAAATTTCCATATTTAACAAGTGGGGAATGTCCTATATATATAGTGAATGAAAAATAGGAGTCCAAAAGACACCATTTGGATGCACCTTATCAAGGAAAAAAACGCACCCCAACATGAATGGACACACCATTTCACGCAAGAAGAAACATTCTGCCGAGCTCGATCGATCGAGCACTCAAAAAAAAATATCCTCTTTATTTTTTTTTCTTTTTATTCATTTATTTTCCAACAGATTTTGTTATGTTCCGCTACATATATAAGTTTACAAAATGGATGGTAATTATTGTTGTATAGCACAAGGCCGTACAAGGTAATTTTAACAATACAAAAGAATCTCGTTAATTTTCTAAATAGCTATACAAAAATCATGGTGAATATATTTTAATTAATTAAAATCAGTATTAAACTCAAACATATTTGGTATTAATTTAGTTTGAATTTGGTAGGAAAATCTAACAAATTTGGTATTAATTATTTTGAAATTGGTATGAAACTCAAATAATCTTGGTATAATTCAGTTTGGATTTGGAATGAAACTCAGAAATTTTGGTATTAATTCAATTTGAAATTGGTATGAAACTCACGCAATTTAAGTATTAATTCAATTTGAAATTGGTACGAAACTCAAACAATTTTGGCACTAGTTACACTTGAAATTTGTATTAAACGTATATAACTATTTATACTTAAAGTTTGCATTAAACCTATATAATTTGGTATTAGTTAACTTGAATTAATATTAAACATATAAAGTTTTGGTATTAGTTACACTTGAAACATGAATTAAACATATATAGTTTTTGTACTAGTTAAACTTAAAATTGGTATTAAACCTATTACATATGAAATTGATATTAAACATTATACAATGTAATAAATACATTAGAAATTGGTATTAAACTTATATAATTTTGGTACTAGTTACATTTGAGATGCGTATTAAATTTTCTTTAATTTTGGTACTATTTACATTTGAAATTGGTATTAAACAAATATAATTTTGGTACTTGTTATACTTCAAATTGGTATTAAACCTATATAATTTTAGTACTAGTTACATATAAAACTGGTATTAAACATATACAATTTGGTACTAGTTACACATGAAATTTGTATTATACATTACAATTTTGATACTAGTTACACTTGAAATTGATATTAAACTGATAATTTTGGTACTAGTGACACTTGATATTGGTATTGAAGTTCTATAATTTTGGTGCTACTTACATTTGATTTTGGTACTAAATTATATGACTTTGATATTAGTTACATTTGAAATTGACATTGTTTATTTGACATATAATATGACATCAATATATAGAAGATTCTATAAATAATTTTGTTAAGTTTGAAATTAGTGTTGTTTGCAATCGATTTTTTTTTTGTTTGATGTAGAAGATTTGTGGTTCTGATTTTTGGAAAGCCATGTGAAGCAATTTGTAAGCCATCGATTTCAATTTCAATTTCCCTTACAACTTGGGAATTGAAATCACAAAAAGTTCGTATTTTGTTTTTGGAATGCAATTTCGATTTCTATTGTTTGAAATTGATATTATTTGTTTGCTCGATATGGAAGTTTAACATCAATATAGAAATATAGTTAGTTCAATTTGAAATTGGTGTTGTTTGAAATTGATATTATTTATTTTTCGATATAAATATTAACCTCACTATAGAAGTAACAAAATTGAATAAATTTATTACGATTTTATGTGTAACTAGTATCAAAATTATATATGTTTACTATCAATTTGAAGTGTAACTAGTACTAAAATTATATATGTTTAATAATATTTTCATTTAATACCAAAATTGTATAAGTTTAATACCATTTTGAAGTGTAATTAGTACCAAAATTATATCAATCCAATTTCAAGAGTAACTATTACCAAAATTGTATAGTTTTAATATCAATATCATGTGTAACTAGTACCAAAATTGTATAGATTTAAACAATTTGAAGTGTAACTAGTACCAACATTGTATAGGTTTAATACCAATTTCATGTGTAACTAGTACCAAAATTTGATGGGTTTAATATCAATTTGAAGTGTAACTAATACCAAAATTGTATAAGTTTAATATCATTTTGAAGTGTAACTAGTACCAAAATTATATATGAAATTTCAAGTGTAACAAATACCAAAATTATATAAGCTTAATGCAAATTTAAAGTGTAACTAGTACCAAAATTGTATATGTTTAATACCAATTTGAAGTGTAACTAGTACCAAATAGTATAGATTTAATACCAATTTCATTGTAACTAGTACCAAAACTGATAGATTTAATGACAATTTCAATTGTAACTTTTACCAAAATCATATATGTTTAATATCAATTTCGTGTATAACTAGTACTAAAATTGTATAGGATTATACCTGAGGGAAAATATTTCTAAGTTTTGGTGGTCAAAAACATCTACTGCTTGAAGTGTCTACTGCATAAAAGCTGAAAAGACACCTACCGGGTGAAAGCCTAAAGACACCTACCGGGTGAAAAGTTTAAAAGACATCCACCGGGTGAAAAGTTTAAAAGACATCCACCGGGTGAAAAGCCTAAAAGACACCTACCGGGTGAAATTTTAAAGACACCACCGGGTGAAAAGCTTAAAAGACACCTATCGCGTGAAAAACTTAAAAGACATCCACCGGGTGAAAAGCTGAAAAGACACCTACCAGGTGAAAAACCTAAAAGACACCTACCGGGTGAAAAGCTTAAAAGACATCCATCAGGTGAAAAGCTTAAAACACATCCACATGGTGAAAAGCTGAAGACATCCACCGGGTGAAAAGCTGAAAAGACATCTATCGGGTCCAAAGACTAAGAGGTATCATCCACAGAATGTAGAGAGTGGAAGTCCACTGGAATAAGAGCACCAGTAGACGTTTAAGAAGTTATTAGTTGACTTCAGTCCATCAGACTAAGTAACTAGTAACTATACAGCACATGATGGAAAGGACATCAACTGACCATATAATCAGCAGATATACAATGAAGGGCAGAAGTATAAAGCAACAAGATAAAACAAGTACAAACTCACTCTGACAAAGGTACAACAGAGCGCCACACTACTATATCAACGCCACCAATAGCGTCATTTTGAAGTAGCCGTTGATTAGCGAAATTGGAAAGAAGACAAAAAATAATTTGGAAGAAAATCAGGAAGCTGATTTTACGCAGATCTTTCCAATTAAAGAAAAAGTTGCCTTTAAATAGCTATGTATATAAATACTTCAAAGTGAAGAATGAAGTAAGGGTTGAACAATCCGATCAAGATTCAAAAGACAAAAATCAACTTCATTCAATTCAAGCAAACATTCAACACGTTCATTGAAATATTCTGAAGTTTTGTAAGAGCAGCAAAGAAGCCTAATTGTGATCTTAAAGATCAAGCCTACTGAATCTGCTGCTCAAGAACACTCAAAGCGTAAGAGATTTATATTTTGTGTGAGTGTTGTTAAAACACGTTGTAAGCAACTAAGAGAGTTGTATTGCTAGGAGTTTAGGCCAATGTGTCAGTGCTTAAGAAGGTTGTATACTGTAACGTGTAAACCAAAGTCTTCTAGTGTAACCTTCCTGCAAAGGAAGAAAGGGAGACCTAGAAGCGTTGTGCTTCAAACTTCCAGAACATATCGTGTGTTATTTACTTTCTGCACAATATCCTTCAGTTATTTAATCTCACAAGTTCAGCAGACGTCTTCCGCACTTTTACTAGTGTCTGCTGACTTGTTCATCAATTGAGAACCTACTGCAGTACTTAACGGTCTGTTGTAAAGAAGAAAAATATAAATTGAGTCTAGTGTTTATTCAACCGCCCCCTCTTCTAAACACTACTCCGATCTTAATAAGTGGTATCAGAGCAAGGTCTTCTCGATTGTGAGAAATTCTAAGAACTGATGGCCTCATTCAGCAAGATCCCGATGTTGAAAAAATATGAATATGATGACTGAATAATCAAAATGCAAGCACATCTAAGTTCTTAAGATGATGACCATCACTGACGGACCAATGACGACCAGTAAGGTCAACACAGTAGCGACCATTACCAGTGGTGAACCTCAGATGGTTGAGAAGGACAGAGCACTCTGGACCAATGAGGAAAATAAAAAAGTAAATATGGACAATGTAGCCAAGGACATCCTGTTCAAGACATTGGACAAAAACATGGTCAACAAAATCAAAATGTGTCCTACTGCTAAAGTCATCTGGAAAAAGATTGCACAGCTGTGTGAAGGAAATGATCAAACCAAAGAGAACAAGCTTACTGTCGCTCTAAAGAAGTTTGAGAACATCAAAATGATGTGAAGAGAAACTCTCAATGGATATGATGAGAGAGTAACTGGAATCATCAACGAACTCAATAGCCTGGGTAAGGATTTATCAAACAGAGAAGTTACCATAAAAGTCATGAGGGGTCTTCAAAGAGAATGGTATGTGAAGACCATCGCCATGAGAGAATCCAAAGATCTAAACAAGATCGATCTGCACGATCTATTTGCTGACTTAAAGGCGTTAGAGTTTGAACTAGGCATTTGAATTGAAGATGAACCCAACACCAGTCAACCAACCAAAGTACTTGCTGCATCAGAGTCCCTGTCCATCAAAACAGAGTTGACTCCTGAACAAATGTGTAATGATGCAATGACGCTTTTTGTAAGAAAATTTGGAAAGTTCATGAAGAAAAACCAGAAGACTTACCAGTCTTATCCAATGAATCATAACTTCAAAAATAGCTCAGAAGAAGATAATCGTGTCTGCTTAAACTGCCTTAAACCAGGACATTTTATTGCTGATTGTACAAAGCCAAAGAAGGATGATCAAAAGAAAGCATCCAAGGACTATAAGAAGTCTAAGAAAAAGAGAACATCATCCAGAAGAGACAGATATCAGAAAGTCCTTGTTGCCGAGGAAAACAAGAGCAAGTGGGCTGATTTAGAATCAGAATCAGAATCAGAAAAATCTTCAAGCTCATCCAGTGAAACTGAAGATAAAGGAGTCAACTGTCTCATGGCAAATGATGACAGTGAGGTAACTGATTCTAACCTTTCTGAATTTACACATACTGAACTCACTAACACATTACAGGACATGATAAATGAGTATCAATTGTTGTATGAGTCATTCGAGAACTATAAGACTGAACATTCAAACTCCATTAAACAACAGGACAGTAACTTGATTGTGAACAATCAAGGGAGCTAGAATGCCTAAGGGAAAAAGTAAGTCAGCTCGAGAAAGAAAATAATGAAGCTAAATGTGCACACCAGAAACTTATTAAGTTGGTTCGCACGTGGAACACTTAAACTGCCAGAAAAGATTAAATACTGAGTCGATAAGGCTTGCTGGTGATCTCGCCGGTATAGGCTATATCAACAATGACAGTAACTCATCTGACATTAAATCTCAATTGTGTCTGGAGAAAAAACAAGTTTCAAACAATGAACTTTGTTAGATCCATTACAGTATATGAACCAAGTTTAATTGGTTAAGGAACCTGTCAAGCCAATACTCGTTAAGGAACGGGCATCACATAAAGGTATTAGTTATGTTGAGCCAGTGGAGAAAGCTAGACCGGTGCAGAAGTTCAAAAATGGACATAAGCCTACTGGTCAAGCAACTCGAGAGGTGAAACCATTCAGGATTATCCAAGTGTGAGTCCCGAAGGACTAATCCTGTCTGGACCCAAGTAGGAGGGTACCAATGAATTCATCACTTTAATTGCAGAGATCTAGAATCCAGCAAATTCAAAGCTCAGAGTGGTTTCTGCACAGTGGATGTTCTAGACATATGACTGGGAGTGCTTGTCTGCTATCTGAATTAGTAGACACCAATGGACCAAGAATAACTTTTGGTGACAACGCGGAAGGTAGAACCGTGGGTAAGTGTAAGATTATCCATGGTAACATTATTATTAAGGATATACTGTTAGTTAAAAATCTATGTTATAACTTGATGAGCATTAGTCAACTATGTGATAATGTTCACTTAGTAGAATTCAACCAGTACACGTGCACAATTAAATCTGCTGATGGTAATACACTGCTTGTAGGTAAGAGGCGTGAAAACACTTATAAGATTGATTGGAATTTTGATCAGCCTGCCTCACCTATTTGCTTTGCTGCCTTGAATAGATCCAAAAATTGGCTTTGGCACAAGCGTTTCAACCAGTACACGTGTACAATTAAATCTGCCGATGGTAATACACTGCTTGTAGGTAAGAGGCCGCACGCCAGTGAAGTTTTATTTCCTTGTTGGGTGTAGCGGGTATCTCTTTTGGAGATGAAGAAAGACCCCTCTTAGTCTCAGAGAGGTCTGAATGTTCTAAGCAATTAGAAGAGCGCGGAATTGGCGTGAAAGCACTTATAAGATTGACTGGAATTTTGATCAGCCTGCCTCACCTATTTGCTTTACTGCCTTGAATAGCTCCAAAAATTGGCTTTGGCACAAGCGTTTGAGTCACTTAAATTTTAAAAATATTCTGCGTAAGCTTGATCTAGTTGATAGACGCCCCAAATAGAGTTCTCAAAAGATAAGATCTGTCAATATGCCAGCTTGGTAAGCAGATCAAATCTACCTTTAAGAACAGAGAGAGTAATCTTCTTCTCGGTGAGTTGCTGTACATTGATCTTTTTGGTCCTGTACCAGTAAGAAGTCTAGGGAGATGAAGTATACCCTGGTGTTAATAGACGATTACTCTCGTTTTTTGTGGGTCTTGTTTCTAAGTGGCAAATATCAGGCTACTCCAAAGCTGATCAAACTACTTAAAAGACTACTAAATGATAAATCGTGTGGGAGAGATAGAATTCGCAGTGATAAGGGTACTGAGTTTACCAATCAGTTACTTGAATCATATCTAGATGTAAGCACGAATACCCTGCTGCTAGAACCCCAAAACAAAATGGAGTTGCTGAGCGTAGGAACCACACTTTGAAAGAAGCTGCGCGAACTATACTTGCAGAATCAGAAATCTCGCAGAGATTTTGGGAAGAAGCAGTTAATATAACTTGCTATACGCAGAACAGATCGATGATTAATAAACGAGCAAACAACACACCGTATGAGATATGGAATGACAGTAATCCAAATAGTTCTTATTTCCATACGTTTGGTTGCAAATGTTTTATTCACAACAATGGAAAGACTCATCTCACTACTTTTGATGCTAAATCTGATGCTGGAATATTTCTTGGCTACTCTGGTATTAGTAAGGCGTTCAGAGTATCTAACGATAGAACTCTTACAGTAGAAGAATCTATTCATGTTAGATTTGATTAATCTTTTGATAATACTGTATCTGAATTGCGAATCAATAAATTTGTGTAATCAATTAGGGAAAACTTATATTGATGATAATTATGATGATGAGTTGGATTACAGAAGTAGGGTTGACTGCATTTTAGAGCCAGAAGTTCCAGAAGTACAAGCAGAGGTACCTAATAGTTCACAAGGGCTGAATCCTGTTGTCAAGGACACTACTGTACATACCTCTGCTGCAGTAGATATAGCAAACATCAATGATGGATCAATACAGTCTACTGAGCTACCAACTTAAATTCATACCAACAAAGAAACAAAATCTCTTGGACCTCCGCTCTGGTGGAAGAAGAATCATCCACCCGGGCAGGTCATAGGTAACCCTGCTGCTCCTCTACGCACCAGAGGATAGATGATTAACGAATTTCTTCATGCTGCATTCATCTCTCACATAGAACGTAAGAAGATAGATGATGATATGTTACATCCAAGCTGGATAGAAGCTATGCAAGAAGAACTTAATCAGTTTGAGAGAAACAAAGTATGACACTTAGTACAACGTCCACCGAATCACAATGTCATAGGTACCAAATGGGTATTTAAAAATAAATTGGACGAGAATGGTACTGTAATTAGGAATAAATCAAAATTAGTTGCACATAGATATAGATAGGAAGAAGGCATCGATTTCGATTAAACATTTGCCCATGTAGCCCGAGTAGAAGCAATTCACATATTTCTTGCATTTGCTGCATTTAAAGACTTCAAAGTCTATCAAAGACGTTACGAGTGCTTTCCTTAATGGCAAACTCCAAGAAGAGGTTTATATTGAACAACCTCCTGGGTTTGAAAATCATCAGCAGCCTTCTTCTGTTTATAAACTGAACAAAGCTTTGTATGATTTGAAACAAGCTCCCCGAGCAAGGTATGAAACTCTATCAAAATACTTGACTGAGCATGAATATACCATTGACACGGTGGACAACACCCTTTTAAAATTCATAAAGGGTGAACATGCCCTACTGGTTCAAATTTATGTTGATGATATTATTTTGGTAGTATTAACTCAAAACTAATTTTCAAAATCATGCTGGATCAGTTTGAGATGAGCATGATGGGAAAGTTATCGTTTTTCTTAGGATTGAAACTCAAGCAGTCTAATGAAGGAATCCATATCAACCAGTCAAAGTAGACCAAAGAGCTGCTAAAGAAATACGGAATGAGCACTAGTTCAGCAACAACCACTCCTATGAGTTCATCTGCTAAAATAGATTTGGATGAAGCAGTCATACAAGTCGAAGTAACACTATATCGCGGTATTATCGATCTTTACTATATTTAACAGCCAGCAGATCAGACATCATGTTTGTTGTATGTATGTATGCTCGCTTTCAATCCAATCCTAAGCAATCTCACTTCACTGCTAAAATGATTCTCAAGTATCTAAAAGGAACTGAGAATGTTGATCTCTGGTATCCCAAGGATTCAACATTCAATTTAGTTGGATATTCAGATGCTGATTACGCGGGATGCAAAATTGATAGAAAGAATACCAGAGGATATTGTCAATTCCTAGGGGATAGATTGATCTCATGGATGCAAAAAGTAGACATCCATCACAACGTCTACTGCAGAGGCATAACACCTTGCTGTTGGAAGCTGTTGTGCTCAACTGCTATGGATTCAACAACAACTAAAAGACTATGGAATTGAGTCCACTGAGGCACCAATATTTTTTTTTTATAATATATCTGTCATAGCTATCACGCATAATCCAGTCTTTATTTCCGGACCAATCATATTGACATTCGTCATCACTTCATCCGAGATCACATAATGAAGAATGAGATTCGGTTGGAATACATATCCACCTAACGACAAGCAGAGGATATCTTCACAAAACCCCTACAGCGACGCTAAGTTTTCATACTTTCGCAATATACTTGGTTTAATTGATATAACTAAGTGATCTTATTAATTTAATTTTTCCTTTATGATAAATTAAGGGGAAATTACATTTTAGATATTGCATGAATTTAGGGGGAATATTATTTAAGGGGGAACTTTTATGTTTTTCGAAGGTCTACTAATGCTTAGCTGGTAAAACAATTGTCTGCTGCAGTAGATGCTACTTCACCAGTAGACTCTACATACCAGTGGACATTACCATATAATCTCTGCTGTTAATAACCTTCGTTAACTAGAAACCAATTGGAACGTCGGATTTCAAATATAATTTTTTATTAATAGTGAATTATTTCGGTCCCGCTTAAATCATGTCCGTTTCAGTTTTATTTCAAAATTTTCATTGGTTAGATGAACGTCACATGTCCATGTGTCCGCTCATCTACAGCACGACGTTACATTTCCCCTCTCTTTAACCACCATTAACTTTTTCAATTTTCAGTTTTACCATTTTCAAATTACTTTGCTAACAATTTATTCGAAGAAATTTTTTTCAGATTCACAGTTACTCAGTTACTCCGCACTACCTCAATCAAAATGTCAAAGACCAGCCAACCAAGCTTTGTTACAAATACTGTCCATGTGGATTTTAACTCAGTCTACACCAGCACGGATGAGGAGATGACGGGTATTTTCCAATGTTTGAAAAACTCCGGCCTCCTGGTTATGCTGAACCTTGCACCCACATTTTGCAGAGAAACTCTCCAAGAGTTTTATGCTACAGCGAGGGTTGTTAACAACACCGTGGTGTCCTCCATCTCCGGTCAAACTGTCACAATCACACAGGAGGACTTTGCCACTCAACTGAGCCTTCCCACTATTGGGCTCACGGATCTTTCTACCATATCCATCGCTGTGCGAGAAGAGATGCTTACAGTACTCTCAAAATCTGCCCTACGACTGCGAAGCCCTCCATTCAAGAAGATTCTGATGAATAACCAAACCATTTCCGACAGCTCGCAGACATTATTGCCAAGGAGCTACTATGCAAACCCGGGTCATTCGATGTCATCACTCCTGAAAAGTTCGAGGTGATGTGTGCGGTTGTTAAGGGCATTGATGTCAACTGGTCAGTAGTACTATCTCAAGTACTGATTGGCCTAGATGAATCTTCAAAGGGCCATTCTGGATTCGCCCTCCCTCACAGCCGAATCATTGAGAGCAAGAATGTACAGTGAGGGTTATCTTCATTCTCCACCCAGCAAGGTTCATAAATGCAAAATAATTGCACATTCTCAAGAAGGCAACCACTGGAGAAGATGGTCCATCCAAAGCTGTTCCCACCAAGGGAGGAAGCCTCAAGTGGTCAGTGATTCTGAGCAGATAATCTCAGAATCTACTGAGTCATCACCTCCTCCCATGTTCTCAAACAGGCACGGATTGATGAGAATCTCATCCTCGAGAATCTTCATATCCAGGATGTGGAGAAGAATCTGAAACAGAGAGAAGTATTCCGGCTGATGCAGTATGTCAGTGGACTTCAAACTCTTGTCCAGTCCCTCCTTAAGAAGTTTAAGTCAGACTTGGGTACGACCAACCGTGGCATGGCTGTAATAAACACCTTGGGACCCAAACTGTAAGGACCCCCGTGCCCTAAACCCGTTATTAGTGTATTAACCCAAGCATTTAGTGCATGCAATCATATAGAGGAAAACCCACTTATCACCATAGCAAATCACACCAATAATAAAATTCCTTTACATTATTCCATATAATGTCTAATTTACCCCAACCAAGTCCAGATACATATCATGCACCATTATAATACACTAACATGTTCTCAGTTCATTTAGCAATTCGATAAATCATGCAACACATAAATGAAAGGAGAAAGGCCCTTGCCTTCTTTATACAACCCATATACACATCATAGTGCTCACATACGAGCATCAAATAAGTATGTGTGTATCAAATGTATAAAATACGGTGCTCAATACCGTCACTAGTACTTCGATCCCTGGAAGCACCTCCATTCCATAGCTCGAGCTCAACTCCAAAGCCATCGATGTACCTAATCACCTGCCGCAACAGAGACAGCCCCCACACGTGGTGAGCATACCAATATCCCAAATCCAATAATCACAATAATACAATTCATAATTTACAAAAATGTAAATGCTATGAAATATAAAAGATGCTCCCTGGATGGTATCATCCTCACCCGGGATTCCCTGTACTGTCCCTGTTCTCAAAATAACTGAAACCATCAAATTCCCAAATGCTAGTTAATCATTACATTGATTAACAAATCCATTTGCCACATACCGATATCATAATCAATAATATCAAATCATTAAACAATGATTACAGATATTTCATATATCTCACATATGGTTCCATAGTTCTATTACATTGCTTGCTCTACAATATCGGCATTTCATTCTCACGCATGCTCAACAACAGTGGCGTCATAACCGATGTTCGCTCAAAGGCGACAACATCCAATCATTGCTTGCTCAAAAGCGGCACCATATAATTCCCAATGCATATATACATCAATTTGTAGCAATTACCATAAACCATGTATTTCAATATCCGGTTATTGCTAATACCATCTACCATGCATTTTCATATACATTTATTGCAATACAGTGTACCATGCACTCAACAATTGTAATTATAAAAAAGGGCTATTGTGACATCCCCGAAATGATTAATTGCAATTTGGGCATTAATAATGTTTATGTGATTAATTAAAGTGATAATTGATTTATGTGTTGGAATTAATTATCTTATCGAAATGCTTAGTCACATGGTAGGCGTGACCTGGGGGTTGCATTTAAGGGTGCATGTTATGCATGTTGGGAAATGAGGTGTTTACACGATTTAATTGTATTGGTTGTTAATTATGTGGAAAATATGGATTTAGTGGAAGTTTGGTGCATTTTTGTAAAATGCTTTTATAATACCATGTTGAAGTATTTTATACATCATGTTAATTTTGTGGTACAATTTTAATAACCCTTTACCCCACCTTTTACCCATCACTTTACCTTCATTTTATCCACCACTCTTAAATCCCCAAATCTTATCCCCAACCCTAACCCATTTCACATTTTCGAATTTGAGCAAAAGAGGAAGGAGAAATCTTCTCAAAATCTTTGTTTGTGAGATTTTTGGTAGGATTTGGAGTCCTCAAGAGGTATGAAACCCTTCCTAAAGTTTTAATGGTGTTTGGTTTTGAAATGGGTTAACATTTTGGGATTTTTGTAGATTTGTTTTTGGGTATGTGTTGTATGTGGTTGGGTTATAATTTTTGAGGTGTTTTATGTGGGTTTTAGTGAGTTATGATGATATTGGAGTTGTGGAATGTTTGGGTTTGAAGGGTATGTGGTAGAGCTTGAAAATGCTAAAAAATGGTGAAGAATCGCGCACACAACAGGTGGCAATCGATCGCCATATATGAGGCGATCGATCGCCGAAGGCCAGTGGCGATTTGTATAGCAGGCGATCGATCGCCTTATTTGGCGCGATCGATCATCTCGAGCCAGTGAAGTCTGGCGATCGATCGCCATGTCAAGGCGATCGATCGGTAAGGCTCGCGATCGATCGCCTCGACACAGCGATCGATCGGCAGCAGTGTAATTTTGTGAAAATGATGTTTTTGTTGGACTTTTGGTATTTGGACTATAATTGGCTTCTAATATTGATTTGTATGGCTGTGTAGAACCATCCCATGTATCAACAACTTCAAGAAGATAAAGTTCTTCAACTTCTCCACTTTTGAGATTAAGGTACGTAAGAGACGTATGGGCATCGGACGGCAAAATACACTCCTATACTATGACTATGCAATGATTGCATAAGTATTTATGTAACATGTTAATGATTAATGATATGTAAGTGCACGATGATGATTATGATAAGTAAAGATATGATGATGTTTATGATAAGTGAGAATGATGTTTATGATGAGTAAGGATGCTATGATGTTTATGATGTATGTTAAACTATGTTATTAGAAATGGTAGAGTGTTCCGGTGGTTGTTATGGGCAAGCGAGGAAGGTACTTACCGCTGACATAGCTAGCGAGGAGATATATCCGCTATCAAGGAGTAGAGAGGGATATCACAGTACCGCTATATGTCGAGCGAGGGTCCAATTGTGCCGCTGTCATAACAGGACCATAACAGTCACATTTCTAATTAACATTGTTGATTATGAGCATCTAAGAGAAGTACAATTTTAATCATTTATGTCAAGAACTAATGATTACATGTATGACTATGAAACAGGGACAACAAAAGTGGGTTAATGCAATTAACCAGGAAGTATATGTTAACGATTATTTCATGCATTTATTTATATGCCATTATTTTATGATGTTAAGTAATGATGTACATGCTCATGATGGGTTGTTCTTGTAGGTACACCTTTTGGATTTGGAGGGCTATGGGCCGGGTTGAGACAGTGAGCTACAAGGAGCATTAAAGAATTAGGATACAGGATTTTTGGATAGTCTCTACTCTAGGAGTAGTGTAAATCTATAGCATTAACATTCATTATTGGGAATGTAATTAATTAGCTTTTAGAATTTTATTTTTGGCCTGTAATCATATTAGCTTATGTAACAACCGGAACCCTAAGATGTTATTAATGCATGTTTAGTCCATAATACGTTATTATAATCTTGTTAAGGTAGGAAGACCCTACATTAGTGGTATCAGAGCAGTGGTTAGAGAACCCGGGAATGAGTGAAGGGTAGCCTTAGCAATAAGTTGGCTAGGTGCTCATTTTTAAACATGTTTTGTGCATATGTTGCATATGAAGTATATGACTATTATACTAACATGTTATGGTTTTCTAACAACGTATTATATGAACTGTTTTTGGTGTTGTTGTTAACCCTTGTGTTACAGCATGGCAGCAAATATCGATATAGGAGACGCAGTGAGTGTTAATGCAAGTGCTAGGCGTACAAATCCTCTACCACCGCCAGCCTTGGGCGAAGAACCCTCTGAGCAACAGTTACTACCTGGGGAGCTAAGTTTGGCTCAGTTTTTGGCATACCGACCCCCGATGTTCGAAGGAACTGAGACAGGGGAACTGGCGAGGAGTGGTTAGAAAGGATAGAACAGATATTTGTGGCAGCTCCATGTGCGAAGTCAGCATGGATAAGGTTAGCGGAATTCCAACTGGCCAAGAAGGCATTGATATGGTGGAAGACCACAGTAGTAGAGCAAGAGGCTCAGGGACAGGAAATAAATTGGAAGATGTTTCGAACTTGGTTTCTGACCCGCTATTTTTCAGCTGCTGCACGACAGGCTAAGGAGGATGAGTTTACTAACCTTAAGCAAGGTAACATGCCTGTGTCAGATTATGCTCTTCATTACTGTTCTTTGCTCAGATATGTACCTCATATCGCCACAAGTACTCAAGCAAAGATGAGGAACTTCATGAAAGGTTTGAGGCCTGAACTGTATGACAGGGTGGTCACTTATGGCCCTACTTGTTTTGATGATGCCCTTTCACGGGCTGAGCTAGCTGAACTGGGAGTTGGTGAATATCCTGATGCCGTGACACCTCCAGCACCCCCACAGAAATCTACTTCTGATAATTTGAAGCCGAGGGGTGATCAGTTCAAGCCACGGGGGAACACATCGGCTTCGGGGTTAAGTGGTAAGAGGCCCGAGAATCGTTGGAAAGGAAACCGTAGGAATGACGCCCCGTCAGGAAGAGGACAGTCTCACGGAGGCAGATTTGGGAAGGTCCAGTGCTCTCTTTGTGGGCAACCACATTCGACGAAAGGCTGCGTAGGTTGTTACGTATGTGGCAATAAGGGCCACTTTGCTCGGCAATGTCCCAATCGGGAGGGACAACAGAACTCTGCGGGGAGGCCTGTGGACAGAGCAGTGCAGCACAGGCCACCGTTTGTACCGAGGCAGTATGGAGGTCAGCCTATGGGGCCACCTCAGGGGAAAGTTTATGCATTGACAAGGGAGCAGGATACAACAGCTCCGGAGGAAGTGATAGCGGGTACGTGTCTTTTATTTACGCATCCTGCTTTTATATTGATAGACACAGGTGCGTCACACTCTTTTGTGTCGACAAGTTTTGTGGAAAGGCACCACATATGCACTTCTCCGTCGCCCTTGCCTTTTGTAGTCTCGACACCCACTGGAAGAAGTTTGATTGCTGATCGGATTGTCTATGACAACCTCATTTATTTTGAGGGTAACGAGCTAAGGTCAGATTTGATTGTTCTGGGAATGTCATACTTTGACTGCATTGTGAGCATTGATGTTCTGAACAGGTATCAGGCAGTTGTGAACTGCAGGCAGAGGACTGTCCGGTTCAGGTCTGATATGGGAGTCCAGTGGACATTCTATGGGGATGGTTCCCGTTCAAAAATCCCATTGATATCTGCTGTCAAGATGGCACAGTTGTTGGAACGGGGCCATACAGGATATTTCATCTATGCTGTTGATATTACTAAAAAGATAGAAGAATTAAAGGTCGAGGATGTGCCCGTAGTGGTGGAGTTTCCTGATGTCTTTCCAGAAGAGATTCTCGGATTTCCACCGACGAGAGAGGTTGAGTTTTGGATTGAGTTACTACCGGGGACGTCTGCCATTTCTCGTGCCCCGTATAGGATGGCACCAGCGGAGTTAAGGGAGTTGAAGGTTCAGTTGCAATAGCTCCTTGATAAGGGTTACATACGCCCTAGCGTATCGCCCTGGGGTACACCAGTCCTATTTGTCAAGAAGAAAGATGGTTCGATGCGTCTGTGCATCAATTACAGGCAACTGAACAAAGCCACAGTGAAGAATAAGTATCCACTTCCGAGAATCGATGATTTGTTTGACCAGTTGCAGGGTACAAGGCTCTACAGTAAGATCAATCTGAGGTCGGGGTATCATCAGATTCGGGTAAGGGAAGATGACGTTCAGAAGACAGCTTTCAGGACTAGGTATGGGCACTATGAATTCTTAGTCATGCCTTTTGGGGTGACAAATGCCCCAGCTGTCTTTATGAGTCTGATGAACAGAGCATTTCAACCGTATTTGGATCAGTTTGTCATTGTTTTCATTGACGATATACTCATTTACTCTCGGACCGAAGAGGAACACGTGAAGCACTTGAGGACAGTACTCCAGATCCTTAGGGATCATCAATTATATGCAAAGCTCAGCAAGTGCGAGTTCTGGTTGAGCAGTGTGGTGTTCTTGGGTCATGTTATATCTAGCAGCGGGATATCTGTAGATCCCAGGAAGGTTGAAGCTGTGATGGAGTGGGATGCACCCACTTCTGTACCCGAGATACGGAGCTTCCTCGGCTTGGCCGGCTATTATCGACGTTTTCAAAGGTTTTTCAAAGATTGCCAAACCCCTAACACATCTGACTCAAAAAGGAGTCCCGTTCTATTGGTCCGAAGCTTGTGAGGAAAGCTTCTAAGAATTGAAGCGTCGTTTGACTACGGCACCTGTATTGGTGATTCCTTCTGAGAATAAGAGGTTTGCCTTGTACACAGATGCATCACTGCAGGGTTTGGGCTGTGTGTTGATGCAAGATAAGCATGTGGTGGCTTATGCATCGAGGCAGCTGAAGCCACATGAGGCTAGGTATCCAGTCCATGATTTAGAGCTGGCAGCCATTATTTTTGCCTTGAAGATTTGGAGGCATTACCTGTATGGTACGACGCTTAGCATCAATTCAGACCATAAGAGCCTGAAGTTTTTGTTCACACAGGCTGAATTGAATATGCGACAAAGAAGATGGATGGATTTACTCAAGGATTATGATTGTGAAATTGAGTACCATCCTGGTAAAGCAAAATTGATAGCAAACGCCTTAAGTCGGAAGGTGAAGAGTACTGCTAAGGATGCCATGAGTTTATCAGCTATGATGACTTCTTATTGCCATCTGGGCTATGATTTTGATGTGGACACGTCGCCGGTGCGAGTGTCGACCCTATTGGCTGAGCCAGACATATTTGCGGCTATCAGGAAAGCCCAGAGGTCGGATGTTGAGGTTCAGAGGTGGTCATCGATAGTACTTCAGGGACAGCCATCAAAGTTCAGAGTGGCAGGAGATGGTTCTTTGAGGCTTGGTAACCGTTGGGTAGTACCGAGGGCACCAGAGTTACGTCAAGGGATCTTGCACCGTGCTCATAGCAGCAGGTTTAGCATACATCCAGGTGGGAGAAAGATGTACAAGGACTTATACGACCAGTTTTGGTGGAGGCGGATGAAAAGAGACGTCATCACCTTTGTCAAGAAGTGCTTGATTTGTCAGCAAGTAAAAGCGGAGAGGCAGAGGCCTGGTGGTGAACTGAAGAGTTTAGAGGTACCTGAATGGAAGTGGGAGCACATATCTATGGACTTCGTGACCCACTTGCCGAGGACGGCCTCTGGATTTGATGCGATCTGGGTGATCGTGGATAGGCTGACGAAGGTAGTTCATTTCATCCCTTACTGTATGTCTTTTACATATCTAAAGATGGCCCAATTATATGTACGGGATGTGGTGACGTTGCATGGGGTTCCAGTCTCGATTGTGTCTGACAGAGATCCAAGGTTTACTTCACATTTCTGGGAGGGTCTCCAGATAGCTTTGGGCATAGAGGTGAGACTGAGTACATCTTATCACCCTCAGACAGACGGCCAGATGGAGCGTACTATACAGACGCTCGAAGATATGCTGAGGGCATGTGTGTTGGAGTTTGATACTCCATGGCAGGATTCAGTGGCACTGGTGGAGTTCTCCTATAATAACAGCTATCAGGCGAGCATTCAAATGGCCCCTTTTGAAGCTCTTTACGGTCGATGCTGTAGGTCACCGCTGTATTGGTAGGACTTGACTAGTAAAGCGGTCGGAGGACCGGATGTGATTAGGGATATGGAAGGAAAGATTGAGTTGATACGCCAGAAGATGAAAGCGGCCCAGGATAGGCAAGCAGCCTATGCCCATAAGCGACGACGACCGCTAGAATTCCAAGTAGGAGATAAGGTCTTTTTAAAGAACTCAGCTTTCAGGGGTGTGGTTCGTTTTGGTATGCAGGGGAAGTTATCTCCGAGGTATGTTGGGCCATATGAAGTATTGCAGCGTATCGGTACTTTGGCCTACCGTTTGGCTCTACCGCCGTTTTTATCTGGTATTCATGATCTCTTTCATGTCTCTATGTTACGGAAGTATGAGCCAGACCCGTCTCATGTATTACAGCCTACTGAAGTACAGTTGGACTCAGATGTATCCTACGTAGAACGACCAATCAGAATTCTAGATCGAGAGGATCGCAGATTACGAAGCAAGATTATACCGATGGTCAAAGTTCACTGGGATCGTCGGGGTGTCGAGGAGAATACGTGGGAGACGGAAGGCATATGGTGCAGCATTACCCGAAACTATTTTCTGGTATGTGATTTATGTTTAGTTTCGTTTTGGGTAAGTGCATGCGATTTCGAGGACGAAATCTTATAAGTAGGGGAGTATTGTGACATCCCCGAAATGATTAATTGCAATTTGGGCATTAATAATGTTTACGTGATTAATTATAGTGATAATTGATTTATGTGTTGGAATTAATTATCTTATCGAAATGCTTAGTCACATGGTAGGCGTGACCTGGGGGTTGCATTTCAGGGTGCATGTTATGCATGTTGGGAAATGAGGTGTTAACATGATTTAATTGTATTGGTTGTTAATTATGTGGACAAGATGGATTTAGTGGAGGTTTGGTGCATTTTTTAAAATGCTTTTAAAATACCATTTTGAAGTATTTTATACATCATGTTAATTTTGGGGTACAATTTTAATAACCCTTTACCCCACCTTTTACCCATCACTTTACCTTCATTTTATCCACCACTCTTAAATCCCCAAATCTTATCCCCAACCCTAACCCATTTCACATTTTCGAATTTGAGCAAAAGAGGAAGGAGAAATCTTCTCAAAATCTTTGTTTGTGAGATTTTTGGTAGGATTTGGAGTCCTCAAGAGGTATGAAACCCTTCCTAAAGTTTTAATGGTGTTTGGTTTTGAAATGGGTTAACATTTTGGGATTTTTGTAGATTTGTTTTTGGGTATGTGTTGTATGTGGTTGGGTTATAATTTTTGAGGTGTTTTATGTGGGTTTTAGTGAGTTACGATGATATTGGAGTTGTTGGAATGTTTGGGTTTGAAGGGTATGTGGTAGAGCTTGAAAAATGCTAAAAAATGGTGAAGAATCGCGCACACAGCAGGTGGCGATCGATCGCCATAGATGAGGCGATCGATCGCGAAGGCCAGTGGCGATTTGTATAGCAGGCGATCGATCGCCTTATTTGGCGCGATCGATCGCCTCGAGCCAATGAAGTCTGGCGATCGATCGCCATGTCGAGGCGATCGATCGGTAAGGCTCGCGATCGATCGCCAGCAGTGGAATTTTCTGAAAATGATGTTTTTGTTGGATTTTTGGTATTTGGACTATAATTGGCTTCTAATATTGATTTGTATGGTTGTGTAGAACCATCCCAGGTACCAACAACTTCAAGAAGATAAAGTTCTTCAACTTCTCCACTTTTGAGATTAATGTACGTAAGAGACGTATGGGCATCGGGCGGTAAAACACACTCCTATACTATGACTATGCAATGATTGCATAAGTATTTATGTAACAGGTTAATGATGTTAATGATAAGTAAGTGCACGATGATGATTATGATAAGTAAAGATACGATGATGTTTATGATAAGTGAGGATGATGTTTATGATGAGTAAGGATGCTATGATGTTTATGATGTATGTTAAACCATGTTATTAGAAATGGTAGAGTGTTCCAGTGGTTGTTATGGGCAAGCGAGGAAGGTACTTACCGCTGACATAGCTAGCGAGGATATATATCCGCTATCAAGAAGTAGCGAGGGATATCACAGTACCGCTATATGTCGAGCGAGGGGTCCAATTGTGCCGCTGTCATAACAGGACCAGAACAGTCAAATTTCTAATTAACATTGTTGATTATGGGCATATTAGTGAAGTACGATTTTAATCATTTATGTCAAGAACTAATGATTACATGTATGACTATGAAACAGGGACAACAAAAGTGGGTTAATGCAATTAACCAGGAAGTATATGTTAACGATTATTTCATGCATTTATTTATATGCCATTATGTTATGATGTTAAATAATGATGTACATGCTCATGATGGGTTGTTCCTGTAGGTACGCCTTTTGGATTTGGAGGGCTATGGGCCGGGTTGAGGCAGTGAGCTACAAGGAGCATTAAGGAATTAGGATACAAGATTTTTGGATAGTTTCTACTCTAGGAGTAGTGTAAATCTATAGCATTAACATTCATTATTGGGAATGTAATTAATTAGCATTTAGAATTTTATTTTTGGCCTGTAATCCTGTTAGCTCATGTAACAACCGGAACCCTAAGATGTTATTAATGCATGTTTAGTCCATAATACGTTATTATAATCTTGTTAAGGTAGGAAGACCCTACAGCTATGCTCGTACGTCATACGTATCTTATAACTCCGTAGTTCGAGTCCAACCTTGCCTGAGTCCCATGACCCAATGTGTTAAGTGCTAACATGCAAATAACTCCCAATTAAACATAGACATGCAATCACGTGCCCAAGCACATTCACAACTTTCAAACCTATCGTCCATCCATGACGATTACCAAAATAAAAGCCCCCCGGCAAAGCATGCATAGTACCCAAAATATTCCATTTTATAAGTTTAAAAGATAGCCAAAAACTCAACCGAGAATTTTGTTTTATTAAACTTTGGCTCCAACCAATCCATTTTAAAAGTATAGCATTCCCATTGGAATGTAGACATTGCCCCAGAAATTGGTTAATTAAACCATGTTTCCAAAAATCCCGACATTTTCCAAAATTTTCAAAAAAACAACCACCATCGGACGATCGATCGATAACCGATTTTATCACGATCGATCGCCCTTGACCAGTGGGCAACAACGCCTTATCGCGATCGATCGCCAACCCGCTCGTGATCGATTGCCGAGACCTTGCGATCGATCGCCATCACTATTTGTCTTCATCAAATTTTCAGCTGCTCGTCGCGATCGATCGGCCCTCCTCGGCGATCGATCGCGACCTGCGATTTTTCGAAAACTCGAGCTTCCATGGTGTTTTTGACACCCAAACTCAAAACCAACACCCCTAACTTCCTCAACACCTCCAATACACCAATTAAACTCAATAAAAACTCTAAATCCAACATTTTAGATTTTTAACCAAAACCCTCAAATCTCAAATCCAACCCAATACTTGACCAACAAGCACAATACCATAATCAAATCGAAGCTAAAGGTGAGGAGAAGAAGATTACCAGCTTTCTTCAAGAAATCGGGCTCCCAAGACGAGCCCCCATCGATTTGTTCCCAAGAGAAAAGAGGGGAAGGGTTTGGGGTGAGAGAGAGGCGTGAGGGAGAGGAGAGAGAGGAGAGATTCCGTATAATGACGGAATACCGAGTACATTTGGTATATATAGCACCAAGGCTCCAAAATACCAATACCTCCACAACTACATCACGATTCATTAAAAATCATCTGTTTTCAATAATTATCTCTCCAACTCAAATTCCATTACCAGCCCCAGTACAAAGTACTCCGGACCCCAGATTCCACCAAAAACCAAATTCCATGGTTATCACCACGATGAGAATACAATCTCATCCCTTGGATCCAATGACTCCAAAAGCCGGATTTAAAATCTCCGAGAGTCCCGAAACCGCAATTAATTCGTAATAGCCACAATTAAAATCCTTTAAGGATTATTACCACACCGGAATTAACACCATAAATCCCCGGGCATCACACAAACTTACCCTGGTTGAGAAGACATTGCATGACCTCAAGGTCACCATGGGAATGCACTCATGCTGTTCACAACTGGGCTTAGCTCCAGTCGCAACTACTGACAGGAGAATGGTTGATGTGGCCCCAGCAGCGGTCTCCACTGGAACACTTACTGCATCCGATCAACATCCAACATTGACGGATGTTGATCCTCTGAACTTAGATACAATAATTGAATCAGTGGTTCATCACGTTAATGATAAGTGTGATTTTTACACTTATTTCACATTGATTTTATAGTGGTGTTTGTATTGATTCCTATAAAATATTACACGTTTTGGTATATATTTCAAGAATCTAGGACCAATTGCATAAAAGTGGAGGAAATAAGCTATAATGGATGAAAAAGGACCAAACCGAGCAAATATGGAAAAGGAGAGACGAAATCGCAAGATTGAAGATTTTGAGATGCGCGATCGATCGTCAATTTACAAAGATCGATCGCCACCATCCAGAAGATTTCCGCGATCAATCGGAAAAACATCGCGAACGATCGCAGATATAAAAATTTTGGTTATTTTGTCCAGAATGTTTTGGCGATCGGTCGGCAACTTACGAAGATCGATCACCGAACCCAAAAAAATCAAGATTTTGTTTCTTCTTGGTTATTTTGTGTCCAAACTTTGCAAAACACTTCCTACTATAAATATGTATTGCCTTGGACGTTTTTGGGGACTCTTGGCGCATTATTCACCCTACAAACT